>CM074962.1:8373709-8390121 GCA_037577455.1 Pangasius macronema
TCCCTGCCTAGCATCCTAATAGCCAACATCTCTGGAGTACAAGCTTGACAACCTCAGGGCCTGGGTTGTCCAGAGTTCCAGAGGGACATTTGGAACTGCAACATATTCTGCTTCACCGAGACAGCCATCCAGTCGCGTTCTTCCAGGTTTATTACTTGGACAGAACACAGGAGTCTGGGAAGTCAAGAGGAGGTGGAGTGTGTCTGATGGTAAACTACAGCTGGTGGAACAGTGCAAGCATTGTTCCAACCTGGAGCTCCTGACCATCAAATGTCACCCTTTCTACCGTCCTCTGTATTTTACCTCTGTCGCAGTCAGTCCAATTTATATTCCACTTCGGCTGAACACTGACACTGCCTTATGTGAACTACATAAGGCTCTCACTCAACACAAGACTCATCACCAGAATGATGTGCTCATTGTGGCAGGGGACCTTAACTGTGCCAACCTCAAATGTGCAGTGCCAAACTTCCAGCAACACATCATCTGCTCAGTGGCACAGTCTCAACCATGATTTTAGAAAATGCCATCTTCCTCATGCCTAGATACAAACAAAGGCTGAAACAGGAAGCTCTGGTTCAGAGGGAGGTCGCGTGCTGAACAAACCAATCAGTGGCTGCTTTCCGGAACTCTCTAGATGACACAGACTGGGACATGGTCAGGTACAGCTCTGATGACAGCAACATGTTTACAGAAGCAGTTGTGAGATTGATCAGGAAATTGGCAGATGATAAACTTCACAAAAACCATCATCAGAACGTTTACTAACCAAAAGCTGTGGGTGAATAAAACCATCCGTGGTTTCATCATCTTGGAGCATGACATGAGGAAGGCGTTCAGGAGAGTGAACACCAGGAAGGCAGCAGGACCAGACAGCATCTCAGGTTGGGTCCTTCAATTATATTCAATCTCTCTCTGGCACAGTCGGTAACCCCACATGCTTCAAACAGACCATTATCCTTCTTGTCCCAAAAAAAGCCCAGCCTGCCTGCCTCAACATCCATCGCCCAGTAGCCCTGATATCTGATAACATGGAGAAGGCCTACCTAGAGGAGATTAACAGTCTAGAGAACCAGTGCCAGGAGAACAACTTCCTCCTGAATGTCAGCAAGACAAACTAGTGGATAGTGAACTTCAGCAAAGCAGGAGAAGACCTACCACCCCCTTTAAGATCAACGGGGCCCCAGTGCAGAGAGTGGACAGTTTCTGATACATTGGTGTTCACATCATGCAGGACCTCTCATGGTCTTAAGGGACTTTAACCTGTCTTCTAAGGTGCTAAGGAACTTTTGTCCTCTAAGATGCTAAGGAACTTTTACACCTGCACCATGGAGAGCATCCTGACTGGAAACATCACAGGCTGTTTTTGGAACAGCACCAAGCAGGATAGGAGGGCTGTCCAGAGGGTGAAGCAATCAGCTGAGCGTACATCCACACTGAGCTCCCTGACCTGCAGTCTATCTACAGCAAGTGGTGCTGAACCAAGACCAGGAAGCTATCGGAGCAATGGACTCCTCTCTGTTGTTTTTTTCTCTCAGGGAATCGTTTGTTTCCTGAAGGCCAACACAGAGAGAATGAAGAGGAGCTTCTTCCCACAGGCCATTTGGGCCCTCAACTAGGACAACACAGGAGCTTGGACTTATTTGCACAACACCCACTACATCAGACTGATTTTGCACAGCATATATTGCACAGCATATATTGCACAAACAAATGCACATACTGTACCTGCACCTAATTCAATATACACCTTAATCAGGTGTGCATGAGTTAATCAACCAATTGGTGTTCACTAAGTGTGAATTATTACTAAAGTACACTGTATTTACTTCCTAGAGTCTTCTTATGTAATATGTATATGTGTGTGTCAATTCTTTTTATGATAAATAGTCTGAAATGGGGCAAGAGTTTATCTAAGGACTTGACTTAATCAGGTGCTACCATTGTACATTGTAATGTGAGCACTCTCTTGAGCCTCTGGTCTAAAATCAGGTTTCTCTGACCTAAACAATCATTGGGCAGTCTGAAGATTTAAAATGGACATGGACAAAATTACACTTACACACAATACCAGCAAGTGGGATACACTGTATATTGAAGAATCCAGAACATAGATCCAAAACACATACCTTTTTGTGTGAGACAGTTTGGGTGCATGATGTAATTTGTATCCCAGAGAGAGAGAGGGAGAGAGAGAGAGAGAGAGAGAGAGAGAGATTTGATCCCCTCTTTGTCAAGACTGTTAACACCTGATTGGTTGGAATGCAAGCATTTGTATTCTACTCAGGACATAGTCACATTACTTGTAGACAGTTCCAATTTAGGTCAGTTCATTTGCATTTTACATGTAGACAGTTGCACAGCATTAATACCTCCACTATGTGCTAGAAGTGCTAGTTTCACAGACAGTCTAAGGCTGAACTTTTAGAACTTTGCTAACACACTAAGTTAATTATCACTGATTGATATAGTTTTCTAGAAGCAACATAGCAACTGTTTCCTGATGCACTCTTACTTAATGCAGGAAAAGAAACAAGCAGGTGTCATACTGTAACAAAGACTATAATAGCATAAAAATATGAAAAAGAATCATTGCTACACTAAATAGATATTACATTCATCTAGGAAACTGTAATCAGCGGACAAGGCATGGTTGGTTACTGAGGGCAGGGAGATGACTAAGCACACTGAGTATAGTGTTTCCATCTTCTTTCCAGCAGCATTCTGGAAAAGCCTTTTGCGGTTTCAGTAGCAAACAGCCACAGTTGCTGTTTATTCCACCCATAGCTGTAGGAGCTCAGACCACCACCAGTCTGTTTGTATCTGCCAGTCTGAACATAGATGCATTTGGGGGAGACTGCTGTGGTCAGCCAGTGAAGTGATCCGTAACTACTGCATAACTATCACTTTTGACCTTAGCCTCTGTAAATACCACTAAGAAAATTCATTTGCTATTGCTTTTGTCCAAACCCACCTTTTTTAAAGCAAAAGCAATGTAAAAGGAAGAAATGGAAGTACATGGATGGTTATATGATTTATCATGTTATGTTGGTGTTTAAATTAATTGCATTTCTTAATTGTCTCTTTTTCTGTTTTTTTTTTAAGTTTAAAAATAGACTTCAGTTTTGTGAAATAATAATTATACTTATCACCCAGCTTCTCTTATGCCCACAGTGAAAATAAGTAAGGGGTCTAAGTTAAGTTACAGTGGCTTGCAATCAGACTAGGTGGTCAGAGAAAAGATCACTGATCTAAACCAACACTAAAATTGGTCCTGCCAAACAACCACAGTTTATACAGCTTAAACCACATCTCATTAAAAGAACAGAGTAGAGAGAATGGAGAGAAAAGGTGTGTGTGTGTGTGTGTGTGTGTGTGTGTGTGTGTGTGTGTGTGTGTGTGTGTGTCTTAGTAAGAAGACAGCAGCTGGGACCGTATCAACGGGTAAAAGTACAATCCATGCCTTGATTAACTGCTTGTGTATCTGTTTGAGACACAAGAAGAGTCTGTTTATTTTTGCTCATTTTTATGCTATCTTGCAAAAATTTTGCTTATCTTGACAGAGTGCATATCATTTTTTTTCATAAGAACCAAAATATAATTGGTTCAAAACTATATGTCTGGTAAAAGATGTATATGCTTCCTATATACCTTGATTACTACAGTGCCCTCCATAATTATTGGTAGTCTTCATGAAATTCAAAAATTAATAATAAAAAGAATAATAAAAAAGAATAATGCATGCACTACTTTGAGTTGATACATGTATGGTATATTTTTAAGTAAACATCTTTTCTAAGTAGAGAATTTTCAGCACCCATAATATTTTTTCAGCACAATTAATATTTTGTTACACTTGCCATGGACAGAATAACAGCACTGAATCTGTTCCTGTGAGGTCTGTATAAAAGACTGAATCAGCAATAACTGATTCTGCACCATTCAGTTAATCTGTTTTCCCAGCTCTCATTGATACAGACGCCAAAGAAAGCTTCATCAATCATGGCCAAAGAACTCAATTTAAAGCTATAGCTGCTCAATTCACCCATGCATGATCACGCCCTGGATGGCTGACCTAAAGGGCCTGCCATCCAAAGGGGTACCCCTTTGCCGCACCTCAAAACAAGTGCTCTACATTCACTTCTGGCCACTCTGTCATCCAAGTTTGTTCTTGGACTTCCATATCTATAGTAACATAACCTGCAAATCTCCTGATCTGAGAGTAAGAGCCTTGCCTGGTCCTTAGTGACTTCANAGTGACTTCATTTCATAGTGACTTCAGTCTTGCATCCAATGCCCCTCAATTATTTTATCATCCACGATTATCAAAAGCCTTAAATGCCACCAAGTATCTGAAACTATCTCCTGCTATTCAGAGTATTCAGTGGACTATAAAAAAAACCAAGGCACTTCCTCCACATTGCCCAAATGACCAAGCCATAGACCTGCTGTCTAACATTACACTGCCCCATTTATCTCCTCTCTGCCACTAAGAACAAAGCTATGGAGGAGTATATAACTAAGTCCTGAAACAGGGATACATATGACCATCTACCTTATATGCATCTGCCAGATTCTTCTTTTATAATAGAAATAGCAGAGTTCCTTTTGCCATATCTCAATTACATGGGCTCAAACCAAGTCACATAAAGTACTGTTACCCATTACTGGCACCCATCAGCACAATATTTTGGCAGGCAAATAAGAAATGCCAGTATTTTCACCAAGTTTGATCTTAGGACCACATACAACCTGAAACAGATTTGGGCAGGGTCACTATGACTATTTTTTAATGGCATATGGACTGGTCAATGTGCCAACCATGTTCTAAGCATTCATAAACAATGTCATTAGGGACATGCTGTATGCCCTGCATACATCGATATCTTGCTTTACGAAGGTCCTGCATTAACTTATGGAAAACCAGCTCTTCATCAAGGAGAAAAGTGCAAATTTCACATGCCTAAGGAAATGGCAAGGTGGAGGTGTTCAAGGAAGTACTGTTCCTGATTGGCCAGTTGCTAGAACAGTTAAGGATCTTCACAGATTCCTAGTATTTGCACATTTTTATAAGAGGTTTATTTGTGGATTCAGCTCTATCTCTGCTTTTCTCACATCCTTACTGAAAAGGGGCACATGCAAACTTTCTTTGGATTTACATGCTGAACAAGCCTTCTAAAGATTTAAGCATTAGCCTGTAAGGAAAAAAGACTTTTTCAAAATTGGTGTATGTCTTTGTTCCAAAAACAGCAGTAGCAAGGCAAAAGTGAAAAAGAACCTTGAATTTTGCAGAGTCAGACTGAACTCAGACCATCTAAAACATTTGCAATATATACCTCTTGAGCAGGAATGATCACCCATAGACAAACATTTGGTATTGTTTTGACAGAGATAGTCCCTTTTAATCTACTCCCATTCCCATTCTATGATTTGGTTAACTTCCTGATTTTCTAAACACCTTGACTTCTTAACACCTTAACTTCTTGGTGTTAGTGTGAAAATTAAGCCATATGTGAGAAGCTTTCGTTGTGACAATGATGATTGGAAAATTTACTGCAACAACTTATCACCTTACGGCAGAGTGGAGAAGAACCTGGTTGTTTGGGTTTATATATCAATAAATGAAATCCACTTGCCCACCAGACTCTGTAATTTCTTACACACCACAGCCATCATCCTTAAGCATTGGTTGATGCCTCGGAGACATGAATGGCAGCAGTACTATCCCGTTGACCCGTCTAAATTATCACAACTATGATATTGGAAGGAGAGAGCTCTTGGCAGTAAAGGGGAATAATGCTACTGTCTCAAGGGAGCATCCATTCATTGTATTTACAGATAAGTGCAATTTACAGTGCCTGAAATCTATGACTTACCATCTGACAATCTATATGGACACTCTTTTCTATTTCAGTTCACTTGTACCAGCCANCAAATTTCAGCGGCACTGGTGGCCAACCGTTATACTGTTTTTGTCATGTACTGGAGGCTGAGGTGCATGCAATTGCAGTTATGCATTTTATTAAAGGTACTGGCTAACAAATCCAAATCATGATTCAGAGGCATAAACAGCAAAGAGGCAGAGGTCAGGCAATCAGAAAACAACAATAGCAGGGACAATCCAAAATACCAAAACCAGGAATCAGAATGAGATCAAAACCCAGAATTTCACAACACAGTATCAATGTCTTGGTAAGGCCAGGTATGTGCACATTGAGCATTACTTCACAACAAGTGTGTGTGTGTGTGTGTGTGTGTGTGTGTGTGTGTGTGTGTGTGTGTGTGTCCAGTGACTGTGAACGTGACAATGTGCATGTGATATGGGGAGCGTAATCCAGAGTGGCCATTTGTAGGCCATGGTGCGTTCTGAGAAACAGTGTTTGTTACTGGTACCTGGGTTGACCTGACGGTCTTTTTGATTTCTGAAATATGTTGTTGGAATGTACCAAAGAATATACTCTAGTACAGACATAAGAACATAGGAATAACATTCCTGTGACTACAAAACCTGTCCCATGGCGGTCCTGCCCCTCTGGGCAAAATGTCCACCAAAGACCCAACATCCCGTGGCAGGCATTGTCTCTGTTGTTGGACTCTCAGAGAGGAGCCAGAAAGCAGACATGGGGCATATTGGCAGGAAGCAGGCGGTGGGTCAATGACAGGCCTCAAGCTGGGGCAAAATTTGGGATGCCTCATCATCACCCTCAAGCTGGAGCAGAACTTGGGAGGCCTCTAGCATGAGCAGGTCCGTAGTGGCCATGCTTATGCCCTGCTTATAGTAGATGGTGAATGGCTGGGCGGGCTCACCCGACAGACTAGCCCTCCCCAAAAAATTCTTATGGTTGAAGTCAAAATTTGCCTTCCAATAGATCACTCTCATTACGCACATGAACTTGGCTACACTTCCCAGGCCAAGGTTAATTGTGGTGATCAGGAGCTTCGCCCATTGGCAAGCTGGGCCCATGAACCTGGGACAACATGAACCCAAGCCACTGTCCCTCCACAGGCTTGGGGTCAAGCAAGCTCCCAAAATAAAACTGGGGAACCACTGGGGAAACTGCACAGAATCAAATGCAGGCATGGTAATCCCAGCATAACACTCCTACTGCTTCCCTGCTGCATCCATGTTGTAGGTGCAGTATTCGGTCATGTAATGCAAGTGGAGATGGATGCAACTGCAGTGAAAGCTTTTATTAAAGGGCAGGCAGATTAACACAAAAATGTAAGGCAGAGGCAGGGTCAAAAACAGGTGGGGTCAGGCGATGTACAAACAGGCCAATCTAGGCAAAACAAACACAAGGATCAAGGAACACACAAGAAGTGAAAGACTGGAGTGAACATACAGAACAAAATGGTTAGGTAAAATCAGGCGGTGAAACACTGAACAATACTGCACAAAGAACAATGACACATGGGGGTTGGGGGTAATAAGTATACAAACTTATCAATGGCACACTGGGAACAGGTGAGATTGATCATGACATGAAAGGGGAAACATCAAATAAGAATATAGGGACAGAGACAGGACAGAAACAAAACAAAAACACACAGGGCAACATGAACAAAGACATAACCCTGAAGCGCACACTATCGCACTGCCAGATGCTTAAGCACGCTGAACGCTTCTGCACTTNTCTGCACTTGGTGCTTGGCATGAGGGGGAAATATCAGACAGACATCACATTGCTAAACACAAAAATTATACTTCTGTATGAGAAATGGTATGAGTGGAGAAAATTAAGGCATTTAAGAATAATTTGATTGCATAGCAGGTTTCATTCCTGCAACCCAAAAAAGATACGGTCAGTGACAGAAACAAGTTATGTGGTGAGTGAACTGATTACTAAAAGAATGTGGTCTTATTTTGAAGATCAGTTTATGAAGTGCTGGTTGCCCAGATACTTGCTCCAGAAAAGCTAAAATATTTGAGAATATTATCCTGTCTTGCCAGACTGTCTGGCCAGATTATCTCACCACAGCAAGAGATATTGAGAAATTTCTAAATTATACTGTGAAAAAATTCAAGTATTACTTCCTTGCTAAAGAGAACACACAAAACAAATAATAGCCAGCCAGCAATTTTTGTACAGCATACTTTAAGACATGAGAATATTTGCATTTAGTAGCGAGCATGCATAACATAACCAGACATGAGGATATTTATACAAAACCTAATAATATGCTGTCCTATGATTTATCATTGGACAAACTAAGTGGCGTGACAACAGACTTTGCACCAGACATAGTGGGGTCACAAAATGAATTAGTCACCCTTATCAAAAAGGAAATGACAAAAGTTGGTTTGGATCTGAGCAATTTTGTAATATATTAGTGTATTATTCACCAAGAAAATGTCACTTTTTTTGTAAATGTCACTGTAAGATTTTTCAGCATTAACTTTATTCAAATAAAGTTGAATAACAACCAGTTGGAGATTTGGTTTACTGGTATGAGGTGCAATGGCTAAGCAGTTCAAACATGCTGAGAATATATTATGAACTATGAATGCTTAGAAACATTTCAAGCAAATGAACGTGAGATGTGTAGATGATCTGGTGTTCATGGTGTACATCACAAAATATCTGTCAGAGCTCAATGTTATACTGAAAGGGCCTAACCAGCTCCTGGTTTCACTTCTTTCTCATGTAAAATCTTTTGAAGCTAAGATAAACCTGTGGGAAATGCAACTATGATGCAACAACGTAGGGTCATTCCCTAGTCTATGGAATCACAATCACTGCACAAGTGGGAGCAACAGAACAAGGGAATGTTTCCATTTGGCATAACAATGCCATTCAACATAAATGCAGTTGATGTGCCAGAGTATATGCAGCTAGAAGTCAACAAACTTCAAACTAACTAGAATTCTGCTGGAACTGCATATCACTGGGAACAGTTCTTCTCAAAGCTGTTACATGAAAAAACAGACATTCTTCAAGACAAAAAGAAATCAACTCGGAGAGTTGCATGTTGAAACAATGTCATTGCCCCCAGACATTCTACAGCTGGTGAAGACCAAACATTCTCAATCCTTGCATTGAAATTGAGATGTGAGTCTTCCATTCTTCTTTTGTACTAGCAGTATAGCACATATTTATTAGGCTTGCATTAGTTGGCCATGTTAGTCCAACGTAGTCTGTGGCCCACATTCAGATACAAAATTATTAATCTGGTCCTCTATGAGAAAAAGGGTCCCCATCTTGCATTAAAAAGAACTGAGTTGTCCAGGCATTCAGCAAACATGGCCTCAAATAATTTGAGATGCACAATGGCTAATTGGTCATAGAACCAAATATTAATTTTGGACAATATCTGTCTAAGCAGAGCTTTGGCTTACCAGGTGAGGGATCATCGCTACGACCTGTGAATGGACTAGAAGCCCAGTCTTATCGTGACAGGGAGAATTTCATCCTCACGGATGCTACTGAGAGGCATGCCACTCCAGGAGGTCTGTGCTGCAGCTACCTGGACATCACCACGCACCTCTCCAGATCTTATAAAACCAACAGTGTCCCCCAGTGTAATAAATGTAGCAATCATATCCAATCATCCTTCCAGTCAGGCTGAGGGTGAGTTAGTTTTTGATCTACTGGTATAGGGTGTCCAGGTGTTGAAACACTGCCCCTGAGGCAATGGTGGCCATTAATGATGGCAGTTTATATTGTCATATAGTCACCATCCGACTTTGTGTTAAATGTCTTTACATGTGTACATATGCACACATGAAGAAATGCAGATGTTGAATCACTGCCTCTAGCAGTTATCCAGAGTTCAGAGAACATGGTTACAGACATAACCTAACATGTTCCATGAAGATGACAAGATTTTGATGTGGGGATGCATCTCCAGGGATATACAGCAGCTCAGTCTTGTTGTGATTTAGCTTCAGGTGATGAGCTGCCATTCATTGTGAGACATAAGCCAGGCATGCTGAGATCCGTGCAGAAATCCTGCTGAAACCAAGCATGGCCATTCTCATTATTTTCACTCATTTAATCTCAGTTTAAAAATCACATGTCTTTTTTTTGTCACATTATATTTCTCCTAAGGAATTTTAGGAGAAACATTTGTGACAAAGTTGATACCTAAATGAAACAAAAGTGAGAAACCCCATTAAAAATCCTGAGATCAAGGGAAGCGATATGGGGGGAAAAACAGAAAAGTGCCTGTTAGTCACCATGTGCCTTTATACAAGTAAACAAACATCCTAAATTTCAAGACTTAAAAAAGCAAAGAGAAGAACAAACCCAGTAATAAATCTATAAGTAAAGATTTTTCTAGTGAAGCATAGGCTCACACTACACTTAAACTAAACCAGTGCAGCTAGCAGATATTTCATTTACAATGTATCCAAATTACAAAGGCAAAGAAAAGGGGCTGCATTATTACAACAAGACAACTAGACAGGCCCTTGTATAAGTATCCACACCCCCAACATCAATATTAGTAGAACCACCATTGTCTTCTGAGATGTTTCTTTCATCTGGACCCTGACATTTTCCCCTTCTTCTTGGCGAAATTGCTGAAGTTCTCTCAGATTAGATGGAGACTGTTGGTGAACAGCAATTAGACAAGTCTTGCCACTCAACTGGGTTGAGGTCTGAACTTTTGCTGGTCCATTCCAATATATCCAGGCTCTTGGTTTTGAACCTCTCCAGTGTGGTCCAGTAGCAATATGCTTATTGTCATTGTCCAGTTCATTGTCCACTTGTCATTGACCCTGTATTTAACCAGTTGCCTAGTCCCTGCTGATGAAAAGCATCTATACAACATGATACTACCACCACCATGGTTCACTGATGGTGTTCTCAAGGTGATGAGCAGTGTTGGGTTTCTTTCAGACCAAAGTTCAGTTTTGGTCTCATCAGAGCAGAGAATCATTTTTCCACATGTTTGCTGGGCCTCCCAATGTGATTTTATAAGGCTTTTTTCAATAATGGTTTTCAATAGGCTTTCTTTTCACCGCTCTTCCCTAAAGCCCAGTTTTGTGGGGTGCTCAGTCTATGACTGTCCTCTGAATAGCTCCTCTAATCTAATCTTAACTAAACTGTAGCACTACACTACATCAAGTAGTGTATTAAAAGCTCAGCACAATAGCCTGCATCCCATGCACACAATATGTGTAACGCCTCGCCGGAGGCGGGGTGTGTGGGATCCATGAGCAGAGAGAAATAAGCAGACAAATCCGAATTGGCAGGCAAAANGGCAGGGTGTGTAGGATCCATGAGCAGAGAGAAATAAGCAGACAAATCCGAATCGGCAGGCAAAAACACAAAACAGAATAACCAGAGCAAAGTCGGAAAAAAACAGGAAGACAATCCGCGAGAGCACAATAATCCAAAACGTGAGGCAAAAGGCAGTAATCCAGACGGGAAAAACAGGTCATACACAAAAAGGCAAAACAATACAGAAGGCAATCAGAAGGCTTGGTAATGTCCCAAAAACAATACTTTATTACATTTCACAGCAAAGAAAAAAAGTAATTTTTTTCTTCAGTCAGCATTTTCTATAACCTGAATTAGGGAGCCCAGAAAATTGAGTTAAGTTGTGGCATAAGCCATCTTTGAATATGTGTAACTTTCCACATCTAAATATTGACATGACAGATCAGATTATCCACTCTATTTCCACACTACAGCAGCATGATAGTGGATGCAATGAGAGGACTATCGCCACTATCAGCATATTGCCACTGAGAAAATTCCGACTGAATTGTCCTGACTTCTCTGTGGACCAGGTCATTTCCCTTTCTATCCTGCTGGAGAACATGACCACCTGCTGCCCATGGAACTGGGCAGAAGACATCTCACTCAGGAGGAATGTCAGGTGAATCAAGTTATTGTGCATACAGTATATTGTGGAGGCTTTGGCCACTGAGCCACCACTGACCCAGCATGGTCCCCTGAGTCTAAACACAACTGACTCAGCTCCAGGAAGGCTCATTCTTCATAGAGAGTATAGCTGTTCCCAATGCGACTAACATACCTTAAAAGTGCATAGACCTGGATGTTTTAAATAATTTTATACATTTATAAAGTTTAATGTATGTATTGATAAAGGTATGAAGATATAAAACACATTTGTAATGCAGGCACAGGTCAAAACTCTTGGAAATCCACAGGTCAGAATAAGCCAAAGGGTATTTCGAGAAAATAGTTGAGAAAGCACAGCAAAACATGGGAACATTATACACTACAGATACTGGCAAGAACTCGCAGAGAGAGATAGAGAGAGAGAGAGAGAGAGAGAGAGTTTCATACTTTATCAAACATGGGCATTTTTCTTCATTTCTGCTCAACTTATTTTATTTCACTGTAGTCTGGTGTATAATTTGACATCACATCATAAATTCTACTGGTTCAGTGTTATCAATAATCAAAATGTGTGTAATCAACCACATGTTGGTCTGGGGTTATTATCTTTCTTTAGTATTTCTCTGCACATATCTGTATATTTACTATAAATCATGAATCAGTAGCTGGTAGATAACATAGTGGCCTTCATATGGTGGTCTTCATACTCCAAATATGTTCTAATGTGATGCCAATGACACCAGTTATGACTTGCTTTGAGAATTAAGTACACAAATTCTATGTTGAATCCATCCAAACCATAGACCCCGAAGGTAATTCTTTTTTTCTATTTAAGCATAGCACTCCTTTTTTGACAGCAAAGTATCCATTCTAAGAGATGAGCTTGTTGCAACTACTTATTTACATTTGTATTATGAATTAATAAATAACTATAGACTCAGTTCATAGTCTACCACAATACTAAACTTCTATAATGTTTAGTATTGTTCATGTGAATGAAATTCTCATCAACAATCTTGCAAAATGTCATGTCAATATGTTAAAAAAGTGTCATCCTTCCCAATGTTGTAATCTGTTGAATTTTGTAGATATTACTACTAAATTATTAAATATAGCTTGAATATCAATATGAAATGCTAAATGTGAACTTGGATCCCTGGTAGGTGGATAGGTTCTAAATTACTCCTAGGTGTGAATGAGTGTGCAAATGTTTTATGTATGATGCACTGTGATAGCCTGGCATCCCATCCAGGGTGTATTCCTACCTTTCACCCAGTGTGATTGTCTTCAGATCCACTGGGACAAGCATAAATGAATTAATGAAATGTGAGATTCATTATACAAAATGTATGCTTTACAACCAAATATACAGACTATATGGCCAAAAGTTTGTGAACACCTGACCATCACACTCATATGTGTTTCTTCCCTAAACTGTTGCCACAAAGTTTGAAGTACACAATTGTATAGGATGTCTTTGTATACCCTAGCATTACAATGTCCCTTGAACTAAGAGGCCCAAACCTGTTCCAGCCTCACAAAGCACCTGTGCACAAAGCAAACTCCATGAAGACATAGTTAACCAAAGTTGGAGTGAAATAACTCGAGTGTCCTGCACAGAACCTTGACCTCAACCCCACTGAACACCTTTAGGATGAACTGGAACACCGACTGCACCCCAGACCTCCTAGCCCAACATTGGTTCCTGACCTCACTAATGCTCTTGCAGTTTAATTATCACAAACCCACAGCCATGCTCCAAAATCTAGTGGAAAGCTTTCCCAGAAGAGTGGAGGTGATTATAACAGCAAAGAGGGGACTAACAGGGTATTCAAACAAACTTTTGGCCATATAGTGTATATTCATTGTATGTATATATGTATAGTTCATTTAAAAAAACGTGAAACATTATTGACACCCATTAAGAACATTCAAGATAATGTTTTTTGTTTTTTTTAATTAGCTCTCAGTATTTCGTTTAAGAATTTTTTAGTTGTCAGTAATTTGCCAGATGTTTTTAAAACAAAAAAGCCCTGTGTGGGTAGTGAGTGAAAGAACAAAGTCATGAGTACAGGTGATGGAAATTAGATTCCTCCACAGGGTTGCTGGGCTTAATTTCTGTGATAGGGTGAGGAGCTCAGTAATTAGGGGGTGCCTTGGATTAGAGCTGAATCAAATTAAGAGGAGCCAATTGTGGTGGTTCAGCACCCTGGCTGGCTCTGACTAGAGCTGTATCTGGCCTGTCCCATTTTACAGAGACCCCTGGGAACACCCAGGACCCACTTGACAGATTATATCTTTTATGCCACATTCATACCTGTCATTGTCTTGAAGACACACTGTGATCCGTTCACTCAAACCACATTCGGAGGTGATCTGGGATGCATATGACCACATAACATTTGTAATGTGAATGTGAATGCATCTCGATGTGCCTGGACAGCAGTGAAGGACTGACTAATCGACTTTGTCATTGCCCTAGCCAGAAAATATGTAATCATTGTGAGACTGTTTGGAAATGGCACGGAACGGTAGAGCTCCCCACTGCTTTTCATAACTTCACTGGTCGTCTTATCTCTCATTCACTTATATGTTTCCTTAAGAGACCACACAATCAAAACATTTGAAACAGTCTGTATAGGTTCATTAGATATGATTCACAGGACATTAACGTAAAATGTTGAGAGAGGCAAATAAGAACCCATCACAATTTTAAAATTGCCCAGTTTGGCTAATTCTTGGGGTTTTAGAATCAACTACTGGGTGCCGCCTAAATAATTACAAACTGTGTGTAACAACAAGGATTGGCCAAAAGTTGCCCCTACTGAGTGCAACCTACAGAATCTCAGAATGTCACTAAGAGTCATTGGAGCTACAGATCAGCATCAGCATTTTGGGAGAAAAATAAAGACAAGAGAAAATGATGGTGGATTATTGATGTTTTTGAGCTATTTTGTGGCTACACAAAAACGCTGTTTTGCAATGGTCATCTCAGTCTTTGGAGAGAACAGTCCATGTGCACAAACTTAAGAGTGCATAAAAATCTGTCTGTATGTATATCTGTCTGTCTGTCTGTGCATGTATGTGTGTGTGTGTTTGGCTTCTTGGAAGTTTCTGTTCCAAGAAGCCAAAAATGCTGCCTCTTTTGCCAAATTAAACAGTTCAACATCAAACCAAGTGTTTAAGTGTGCCGATTTCCAGTGAAACCATGGACCATTTAACCATACAAATCTCCTTGTCTCCCTCAGTGACCCTGGCCCTAAAGTGCAGATCTGTATTGTGTCAGTCCCAGTATTGGATGTGTAGTAATGAATATGTTTGCTCGGGAAGTGAGCTGAGCCATTGGGGGAGAGGTTTCTGCATGGATTCAGTCCATCATAAAGTGTGTGTGGTGTCCTCCCATTTTCAGCTTTAGAAACTTAGCATATGGTGTATGTCAGAGTTCAGCAGCTTCCTAGCATACTGTATGTATGTATGTATGTATGTATGTATGTATGTATATGCATATCAACTGATAGTTGCCTTATAGCTAATAGGGCCTTATAACTAAAACTCATCTATATAACTAAAAGTCATATGAAACTAAAACTGAGTGAAAAAATGAGTGCTCCTTTGATCTTTTTTTCTTTGAGGAATGTTCCACTAAACTGTATTTAAATATTGATGCTATTCTACTCTCAATCTAATTTGTTAAATGTATTCTAAGACTCTCTCTCTCTCTCTCTCTCTCTCACACACACACACACACACACACACACACACACACACACACACACACTGATTAGTAATTCTGAATAGTAAGAGAACAAATAGGGGTACCAGCCAAACACCCTTCATGCACAATGTGTAGAAGCCCAAGAAAAGCCTCTTGTCTCTTCATGTCCTGAGATGACATACCTAAAGGTGTAAATGAACCATGTCCTGCACTTGTCCCTTATGTTATGAATGGAGACAGGGTTGTCAAAAGGGGTAATGACTCACAGGCAAAGTGCCAGCCACTTAGTATGCTTGAACACTGATGAGTACAGGAGATCAAATTAACACAACGGCCCTTTCATTTGCTCCCTCAGTCCTCCTTTCTTTCTTTTTCACACACGCACGCACACACACACACACACACACACACACACACACACACACACACACACACACACACACACACATTTCTCAATATGAAGCAATATAGCAAACATGCCTTCTGGCAAAACCTCCCAGATATTCAGAGAGAAAAAGGTAGTGCCTAAGAGGAAACAAGTAATAGCAAAACAGCTATCATCATTTCAGAGTATTAGAATAGTAAACAAATCAAATTTACAGAGAAACAGCAAAGAAACTTTACTTTTATCAGATAACTTTGTAATATCTAGTGTATTTGTAGGCATTTGTGTATTTCAGTGAACCTCAGAGACAGATTAATATGACCCACTCCTGTAGCCAGGCCTGGGGCTGGTGTCTGCAGCTATATGAGTGACCAGGTGACCAGGCCAACCATGTGGGGCTCACTACCTGCTTCTTCTTCTTGTTCTTCTTCTTCTTCTTTCGGCTTTTCCCTTCAGGGGTCGCCACAGCGATTCATCACTCTCCACCTATCCCTATCTT
>CM074962.1:8396540-8408291 GCA_037577455.1 Pangasius macronema
CTTGCAAAATAAATTGCTAATTAAAATAAGCTTAAAATAGTTAATCAGATTGTCAGCTCAATAGAGTTGTTTGCTCTAACCATCCATAATCACACTCTTGAATATTTACTATTACCTTATTGCCTTATAATATTTACTATTACTATTAAAAAAAAAATTTATATATATACATAAGGGCAGCTTATTAGTAGTAGTAGTAATTTGTTAACAATACTTTAAAACATCTTTAAAACACTATGTTTGTGTTGTTGCCTCCAGGCAACATGACTGAATTTGGCTAGCTACAGACATAGGCGTTAGAGATGCAAACGGTTACAATGTTTTAATGTTTTATGCAGACATTTACCCTTTTTTGCATGAAAACATTTGTTGGTCCATTGTTGTTGGTTCAATATGCTCTACATTACCTAGAAAAAACAGTACAAACATTTTTCTACCAAATGGGTATCATCAATAGCATATAGTATTAAGTAATTAAATCTTTCCAATTAGTAAAATGACAAGAATGGTTATAGTCGAATGCAAAAGTCTGGATATTTTCTGCACACAAAAAATTAAGACAAAAAATAGTTTATTGCATCAAGGATTTCACAGATTATCATTATCAAGTAATCATGATCATAATCAAACATGGTTCATTATCAGTCACTATCCAGTAAAAAAAAAATTATTATATAAAATTATTATATATTATATAAAATCAATTATTGTGTAATCTATTTTTATTTTAAACTATTTTAATTAGTTAAAAACAAAATTAAATCAATTCAAAAGTAGTCATCTCCCTTTCTGAATTGTTAACCAAACCACACATGAAAATCAAACACTTATTAATTTTTTTTAATTTTATGAATGTGAGAATTTGTCATCAAGAAGAGTAGTGCTAGGACCTTGTGGAGATATTTAAATTAGGCAGTTTTAAATAGGAAATATCAAATTTTAAATCCATGAAAACTTAGTTTATGCCACTGTCTGTGTGGACTTTTTATGACTACTGGCTGTGTGTGAACTGCCCATGGGGGAGAGCGAGAGACAAATTGTATCATCAGACAGCGCATGTTAGTGGCTAAGCGAGATATAAAAGTGATTTAAAACCCTTTCCCCATTTCCCTCACTCCAAACAAGAGCAGATTTATCCAACTGTCAACGAGCTCTCGCTCTCTCACCCCTCGCCAGGCCAAGGACATCTGTTTTCTCTCCTGTTTCTACTTTCATTCATTCTTGCTTGTCCTACACATGCCATCAGCCTCCTTTGCTCACTTATTCTGCAGTCAAATACAGTTCTGCTTGGTTTCTTTGGCCACAGCTCATGGTCCCTTTTTGTTTAATCAAGTTTTAAATATAAAAGTAAATGCAGGAGGAAAAGCCAAAGCCATCAATAAAAATAAAAAAGGGACAGAACCAGCACTGATAAACAAAAAAGGGAACAGAGCTCTTGTCTGGGCATATTGGATAGGCTCACTCTTCCTCCAGAAATTATTCACCCACTAATGATTTTATGATTAGATGTCCTCTATTATTTCAAATAATTTCAAAATTAAAAAAAAATTAAACACTGCTTAATTGATAAGTATTCACCCCCCAGAGTGGATGTTCTTGGAGACTGTTGGTGGACAGCAATTTTCAGGTCATGCCACAGTTTTCAACCAAATTTAAGTCTGGGAAAACCCTTTTTTTTCCAAGTCATTCCTTTGTAGCTTTTGCCCTATGGTTTGGCTCATTATCCTGTTAGAATATATATTTTCAGCCTAGACACAGATTTCTGACTGACTGGACAAGGTTCTCCTCAATAATTTGCTTGTATTTTGCTCCATCCATTTTGCCTTTGATGCCAGAAAGCCTTCCAGTTCCTCCTGCTGAAAAGCAACCCCAGAACATGATGCTACCACCACTGTGCTTGATTGTAGGAATGGTGTTACCTGGGTGTTGGGCTGTATTTGGACTGCTTTTAAACCAAATAGCTTACAAATAATCTCATCAGACTACCAAATCATTTACTCTAGACATGCCTTTATGTTAGTTTATAAGCCACTCTTCCATAGAGGCCAGATCTGTGAAGAGCTGATGATATTGTTGAGGTCTGCACAGGTTCACCTAGTAAGCCAGTGAGCTTTTTTAACACCTTCAGTGTTGTAGCTGGACTCTTGGATACTCTAACAAGTGCCCTTCTTGTCTGAGCATTCAGGTTTGCCTGATCTTAGCACTGTCTGTGTAGTGCCATATTTTTCCACTTTGTTATAATGGATTTTACAGAGCTTCACAGGTGGTTCCTTGATCTTCATGACAGCAAGACTGATCTGATCTGCCATTTTAGCTGTGAGACCTCCCAAATTCAGAGATATTTATTGTGCAAGCATACAACTGGACACAGCTGAATTTGAATTTAACACAGGTGTACCTTGTTAACATATAGTATTTAGTGTGAGTGCTCAAGAAAAGTAAATACTAATCCTAATTTAGACTGTTAATAGAAAGGGGGTGAATAGTTATAAATTAAGCAGTTTTTAAATTTTTTATTTTTAAATCATTTTGAGGACATATAAATACTTAATATTTATTTTTGTACAGAGTCACTTCAAAAGGAGCAGAAAAAACCCATTCCAATATATTTAAATTTGATGTTGCAATACAAAAGAAATAATCACTGGGGAGTAAACTACTTTTTTTGGAAGCCAGCATCTAGGTTGATCAGTGGCCGATTTTCAGTTCATGCCTCTGGGTGCATTTAGCTCTGAGTGTCTGGAACATATGGGGAGACAAGGCAAAAGGAGACGTCAGTGGCTAATTCACAAGCCTGTTCTACTATTACCCCTACCTCATCAATCACAGTGGAGTCTGGGTTAGGTTCAGGGGCATTATACAGAAGAAACTGGCAGTTATAGCAGCGCTGCCTTAGCAACTGCTGTGTTAGGGTGATACAATCAGATTTGGGTTATAATGCTTTTGGCTCAGTTTAATATCAGTGGAGGCCAAAAAGTGAACTAAATCCAATTTGAATGTGTATTTAGACAGAAGCACACACACACACACACACACACACACACACACACACACACACACACACACACACACACACACACACACACACAGTCTAGGCTCCTTTCTTTGGTAAACTTCCACCCTGTGAATTTAATGCACCAGTCAAAGCCTATGTACCATTATGGCAAGCACATAAGCTACTATGTGAAAATATTCATTCATTGAGTTACCTCTGTATTTTCTGTATTTAGATATTTTTGTAAGCAACCTTATGTATGGATCAATTAGTTACATAATGAATCACATTTTGTGAGTACAAGCTGGCTTCAGCAGGAGGTGCCATGGCCAGCTGAGGCCTTTGAGGGACATTCACATGGCCCTGCAGCTGCTGTAAGCACATTAAGAGTTGTAAGCAGCTGTAAACACAGGGCCGCCCTGGCTGCTGAACTCCTTTCTTCACTCTCTAAACATTTTCTTTTCCAGCCCATAAGTTTGGACGAATCCTCTCGGTATTTACACGATTCTTTTTTTTCCACTTTTCTCTCTCTTCAAAGTAAAACATGTATACCTTTCCCCCATTTAACCTGTTGAATAAGACTTTGATGGGGTTTGTTTTAGAAACAAAACTGTGTTGTACAGACAGAAAGATGATGGGATGTTAATATGAGAAACTGTACATTTTCACTGAGACATATCTTACATGACGTGCTGGCTGGTGCTTCTGGGATTCTGAGGAGACAAGCTTCAAAGCGTCCAGGGTGTGTGGTGTTTTGAAAATGCGATTTATGTTTGAGGGGCTCACCATGATAAAATTTATAGCTGGAATTCAGCTTGCTGTTAAAGCATGGTATATATGCACGTAGTCACACTACCCTAGAAAATACAAATGAATAGAAGAACACATGAAACACTGAAACTTATACCCCATGCATATATTAGTTCTGCATACCAACAGTGATAGAGTTTTCATATACACTTAAAGAGGAAATAATGATATATTTAATTTTAATAAGCCAAATTAAGACCAAGAATTCACAACATTAAATCGAGGCACATCTTATACTTTTGATAACAAAAGTCTTGTTATCATAGATATAAAATGAATGATATATAGATTCCATAAGACATCTACATAAGTATATTGTAGTTTGAAATACTGATATACATTACTTTTTAAAATGCTTTCATTGCTCTTCCTGGAATTCAGGCAGAGGAGTATGACAGGGAGTGAGGGCTAGTTAATTACTTTTCTGAAAGGTAATTTGCCATGTAAGCAGCTTTCAGCTACAATTCTGCTATCTCCACTGTCTGTGCGTGTACATGCATGCATGCTTGTGTTTGTGTTACCCAAGGCTTTTGTATATTCACACTCACTAAATCAGGTGTAACACAGAACACTGAACATCTTTCAACTCTAATTACACTTATGATCTGTGGTTTCTGTTTTTTCCCCCCTTAATCTAAGCATTAAGAGCGCATATTTTTGCCAATTTACATTTACCAGTGAAACAATGATGCATGCAGTACAGCTGAGGATACATCTATAAAACTCAAAATAACCTTTTAGGTGTGTTTAGATTTGAGTCTTTTACAAAAATGACAAATCCAACACACTGGTTTCACAAGAAGGAAGTTGGCTACAAAAAGTTTCATAAAGTATAATGAATAAATAATTTCTGCAACACATATCCACTCATCCACCTCTTGTAAATTTCTTTCCAAGAAGTTTTACACAGCCAAAATCAAACACAAGCACTTTCTTCATGTATGGTGATACCTGTGTGCATACTAACTTACCTGTTTGTCTGTTTAAGCTTTGACTTGGTTTTGTTTGGGGTAAGTATACAAACCTACTGATAGAACACAATTATCAGTGCCACAAAGGGTTGTGATGACCCATGCCAGCGGGGGTCATTTAACACGAGCATTAATCTTACTGGTGCTTTAGGTTTTAAAGCCATTTAGAGTTTCTGTAGTCTTATCTGCAAATCTGAGGAGACAGAACAAGACACTATAAGGAAAAGAAAAAGGGGGGAAGAGGAAAATCTCTGCTGTCTAAGTAGCTTAGGTGCTTTTATCTGACTCTGTGCCACATCAAAGCTAAATAGTGCAGATTAGTGACCATCAATTCACTGCTTTTCAGGGACTAGGGATAGGGGAAGCACTGCCCTACTAACACAAACATACATACAACTATACTTCACCCTTGCAAACTTCCTATCACCTGGAGAAATTAAGAGAAAGGATGTGGCTGGAGTGTTTGCTGCAGTGATTTCGGCAGCCTAACATGGCAATAAAACAGATGCTGGACTGAAAAGTAATGCACAAAGTCCTCTGACTGCATGTGTCATGGACACACAAACATCCTCATAAACATACATGAACACAGTAAACTTGCACACACCCACACTTTCCACAAGTACAAACAATTATTCACATCTTTTACAAACATAACTGTCCTCATGCAAGCAGCTGGACAGCCAAAGTGAGTTAATAGTGAATTCCAGTCAACAGACAAACAGTAAAGCACATATTTTAAGTGTTATTTGAGACATGCTGATGCTGCAGACAACAATTAATCTAACCGTACACACTGAAAGGAACTAACAAATGTCTCCTCTGATTTTAAAGTACATTGGCTTCTACATTCTTTTGAACACTTTGAAAGCACTTTAAAAAGTTTTCTTAATAAATTTATATTTGCCCCACTCATTTTTTGTTATTGTCAGTGGTTGCATGGCAAGATTTATCCAGTTGTTTTTTGGTTTCAACTGAAACATTCTTACCCATGTGAAAGGCATTAAAATAAAAAGACCTATGCTGAGATTGAGGCCAGGTGTTTTTTCACCACAGTGAAGACAGCAGTGAGTCTGTTTGACATTTTCTCATAACTCTGCAGTCCAAATCCTCTGCTTTTCTAGCAATGCCCTCAACCTTTTTTCTCACACCTTATCATTAATAGCTATCTAATTTTGTTCTGCACCAATACAAATTCCCGTTGTAGAGAAAAGACTTTACCAGTAACATGAACTTGCATCAGTAATGACCAGATGTGACCTGCAGTTATGTGGTAACTGCAGACCATAGAAACTGCACTTATAACTCAATCATAGCCAGCTTCAGCCTTTGCCTCACTGAGAGGTCGTTATCACACACCTCTGAAAGGTTAACTAAGCAGCACCAATTTAAGCATAGCACCACTACACACACTCCATAATCTGTCAGCATATATCATTTTGCGCTGTGGGAGTGGTGGTCTCTGGGCCTTGAGTGGACTGAGGAATTGGCTGAAAAGTGGAGTAGAGGTGTTCTCTGTGGTATTGTAAATGAAGAACTAGTCAGTTGATTGGTCGTATTTCACCAATGTGCAGACAACATAGAGAGAAAAGGGTCCCTAGTAACACCTCCGCTCTTAAACCTCCCCAGATGTTCAGGACAATCAGATTTGGAGAGGAAACCTTAAAAAAAAAAAATTAAAAAAAAAAAAAAAAAAAAAAAGAGAGAAAAGAAGGGATGTTATGATATTTGCTCCAGACACCTATTTTACTTGGGTGCTTTATTTAGTAATTTTCACAAAAATATCTTTTCACAAACATGTCAACAGCCTTTTTGTAAGACACCTGTTCATCTGCATAAAAACCTCATTCCCTTAATGCCAAGATGTTGATATGTTGAAAACTACAGGTTAACTATTGCCCTCATATACATTGATGGATGGATATACGGAGATAACTATTATTGATGTATATTAAGAGTTTTGGTGCAAACATACAGTATACAGCCAAAAATAAGTGGACACCCCCCCAGATTATTGAGTTCAGATGTTTCAGCAATATATATTTGCTAACAGGTGCATAAAATTAAGCATATAGCCATGCAATAGAGAAACCATGGACAAACACTGGCAGTAGAATGGGTCGTAGAGCTCAGTGACTTTAAATGTGGCATGTCATAGGATGCCACATATGCAACAAGTCAGTTCATGAAATTTCTGCCCTGCTAGATCTGCCTCGGTCAACTGTAAATACTATTATTGTGAAATGGAAGTATCTGGGAGCAACAATAACTTAACAAATTCACAAAGCAGAGAAACCCTGAAACATGAAAAAAATCACCTATCCTCTGTTGCATCACTCACTACAGAGTTCCAAACTGCCTCTGGAAGCAACATCAGCACAAGAACGTCATGAAACGTCATGAAATGCACACACACATAAGATCAGTATGCACAATGCCAACATCGGCACGAGTGGTGTAAAGCATTCTGCCAATGGACTCTGGAGCAGTGGAAACATGTTCTCTGGAGAAATGAATCATGCTTCATTATCTTATTAGTCTGATGGATGAATCTGGATTGGGAGATTGCCAGGAGAATGCTACCTATCAGAATGCATAGAATGCATAGTTCCAATTCCCTTAGTTCCAGTGAAGGGAATGTTAATGGTACAGCATATATTTTAGACAAGTATATGCTTCCAACTTGGTGGCAACAGTTTGGGGAAGGCCCTTTCCTGTTCCAGCATGATTGTGCCCCTGTGCACTAAGTGAAATCCTGTTTGTGACATGGTTTGATGAGTTTGGTTTGGATGAACTCCAGTGGCCTGCACTCGGCCCTGACCTCAACTCCAATGAACACCTTTGGGATTAATTGGAACACTGATTACAAGCCAGGCCTCCTTGTCCAACATCAGTGCCTAACCTCTCAAATCCTCTTTTGACTGAATTGGCACAACTCCATATTAATGTGCATGGTTCTGGAATGGGATTTCCAACAAGTTCAAACAGGTATGATGAACAGGTGTCCACATATTTCTGGCCATTTAGTGTAACTTGTCCTGTAGGGTCAGAAAATAGGTTTCTTTACAAATGTATGATTACATGACTACTGTGGCACAAGTGTTACTGTACCTATTCTGTCCCCTCATTTTATTGAATGGCTTTGGGTTAAAATTCAGTTTTTCCAAAGTGAAAAGGATATTCCTTTGCTGGTTGTCTTGAATTATACTGCACAAAGGATAGATATTCCCCAAAATTTCAATGGGTAAATAATAAATACATTTTAATCATCTGATCTACTGCACGTCTACTGTCCCTTCAGAATAAACCACTGAACATATTTCCACATTTGTATTCCTTCAGACGGTCCCACTTTACTGATGCTTTAGCAGCTTACTTTGATTCTATTTTGCTTATATATCAATAGAAAACCTGGTTAAAATGGAGTACATCTGCTAAGAAGGGTAGAATGGTTACTGTCTATTGGGAGTTTTGCACATTCTCCCGATATTTGTGAGTTCTCAGGTTTCCTTCCTCCTCCTATGGTAAATTGTCCTTAGGTGTGAATTAGTGTCTAAATTTGTTGTCCCCTGTGAAGGACCGGCATCCCATCCAAGGTGTATGGATAGCCTCCAGATCCCCATGACCTGGTACAGTGATTACTGAAGATGATTGAATGAATTGGTCTGCCAAGCATAATCTAGGAAGTTCTGTAGTGGTATAAACCTTACACAATTTGTAAGAAATTTTATGCTGTGACCACTCCAAACACAAGCACAGCTGAAAGAGATTGGCAGAAACTATGAGTTTACAAAGTGAAGAATGCCAAAACAAAGTGGGGAAGCAGAATGAAAAACTATGTTAACTATGGGTTTCAAGTTAATGTCTCCCACTGTTGGTATAAAACCTTGGTTGTGTTTGGAAATATTAAAGTGTGTATGTCATTTTAGGTGATTTGGAGCAGTTTGAGATTTAAGGGAAACAACAGAGATTATCTTACATAGATTATACTCCCATATGCTTTTAGTAACTTGGGCCCTGAAATTTTTCTCACAGACATGAAAGCAAGAGAGCAGCCGTTAATTTATGGGAACCAAACATAAAGTATATTATATATAAGTATATTAAATATAAAGTATATTTTAAACTGTTCTTAGCATGTACAATAAGCACAAAATATATAAAATGGGTATATGTAGACACATAAGTATACAATGAACATATGGATAGCTATTTTTAATAGGCAGAAGATTGAATCTTTACCAGTGTTCCGAATGTCAGAAACTGTTTAGCTAGGGTGATAATGCCAAAGTAGTTTTTGATGCATCCTAATACATTACTGCACTTGTAACACAGAAATTTGCCTCAAAATCTGTTGTCCTGTATATCATTTATTGTTCTGCTGAACTGTTTTATTGTCACAGCAATTTTATATGATAGACAAACCTCTAATTGGGTGGTTTGTGTGTTTTCCCTGAGAAGACAATAAGCAGAGAGGATCAACAATGGGATCTATAGTCATATCCGCTCTTTTCACTCTTTGTCCATGTGAAATAGCAGTAGACCAATAGAGATGTTCTGGGTGACCCTGACACTCCTTCCTTTATGTTCCCTTTCAGACGCTACAGCCAAAGTAAACTATGGACCTCAACAAAGAGAATTCAGCAGAAACAAACACTTTAGGTGCTTTTTTGAGACAAATGACAGATTAAATTCTTCCTGGAAAAGGAAACTAATGATTTTAGTAGTCTAAAAATAACGGACAGTAAAATACTGCGTTTCATTGCACTTGGTCTCTAGCAACCACATGACACAGTGTACAGTGCCAAAGAATTTGATACAAGAAAGGGGGGGAAAAAAAACATTGGCAATGTGGAGGGGATATTTGTATTATTGTGAAAAAGGAAACTTTTTAGGTTTGTGAAAAGCATTGACTGTAGTAAAAAAAAACATAAAGAAGAAATGAATATCTGTGAGCACAGCATAAAGTGGCATTTTGTGCCACATGTAATACACACAAACACACACACACACACACACACACACACACACACACACACACACACTTTATACACAGAATTTATAAAGCCTCAATGCATGCTCTCCAGACAAAGTACAATAAGGAGATACATTTCTTAATGTTCAATTCAAATTCAATTAAATTTTATTTGTATAGTGCTTTTAACAATGGACATTGTCACAAAGCAGCTTTACAGAAATAAAAGATTAAAAAAATATATTGTAAATATGTGAATTTATCCCTAATGAGCAAGCCAGAGGTGACAAGGAAAAACTCCCTGAGACAATATGAGGAAGAAACCATGAGAGAAACCAGGCTCAAAAGGGAAACCATTGTCAATGGGTGCAATGGATAGTGCAATTATAAATAATTCTAAGTAATGTTTTTTCACGAATAAATATAATGATGGCATAAAACATGGCACTGAAACACAAGAACAAATGGGTGAAAACTTTGTATAAGTAAAAGGCAAATGCAAGAATCTTATCTAATAGGTCATTATAACCCAAGAGCTCACTCTTGCTGCCACAACTGGTTAAATTATTCCACAAAGTATTTGCACATGACCACCAGGACACTCTAAACAGAAAGGTAATTGAATTTCCAGTCAGAGGTCCTTGAGCTCTTAGCAACATTTGGAGCAGTTCCACTGCAATCAACTGCCAGGATCCTAGTATTACAGACCTTCATCAAATCCCTGTTGAGACATTCCTATATATAGAGAACTTGTTATTTAAAATACCACACACTCTGAAACATGACTTCCTTAACAATGACAATGAGACGTAATATAAGAAATTGAAAATTTATGGGTCAATCTGTAGATCACTGAGATCAACCATATCACATGTATGATGTCAGATGAATATGGTAAGATATTCATAACCTTAAAGTGATATCATATACAAAATAGGATAAAGCCTGACAACCAGATTGCATTCTCAGAAGTTCCCAGCAAATGTATAGGACACACATTATAAATTCAGAATTCTATAGGGGTCTAGAATATCCCTAGAATGTAAATGTCTATAAGGGGTCAGCTGGGTATGTTCTTAGAAATAGTCCTTTATACCGTCCAAAGTTGAGGCAAAGATACTACTGGGATACCAAGGTCATGGTGAAAGTGTGACAAGAGAGCAAATTAAACTTCACAATTCTCAATTAATACCAAGTCTGTAGAATAATTGTAATTGATAGTGGAATACTTCAAATAAATAAAAGCAGCTCCTTTCTAAATGTCTTAAAAACCACATCTGGTATAAGAAGAGTTTAATCTGTGTAGTGTGAATAGACAGTAAGTATATTCAGAGTAAAGATTCTTTCATTTCAGTTTTAAGACAAAACACCTGTAAGAGAAAAAAAAACATTTATAAGGACCCTAAGAAAGTTTGACAACTATACTGTAGAAGAACCAGTGTCTCCAACGTAGCACTATATTTAGTTCCCTAAAACATTAACCTTTCTTTGAGGTACATTTCTGTTGGTTGCATACTTTAATGTTGAAATCTAAGAATGTCCAGAGGTAATGGAATGTTGAAAAGAAGAACAAAAGACACTGAGACAGCATGCACTATAATTCTATACTAAAAAAGGCTAAATCTAGAATCTGTAAGAGTTCATCCCTCTGGCCGAACCCTTTTAACTGGCCTCCATGTTAGACCACATCTTAGACCAAGTTCCCCCGAAAAACCATCTTGTTTCCGAAAGATCTGCACACTCTTAAAGCCAAAGGCTGTCAGCTGGAGAGAACATACATAAAATCTGGACTTACAAGAGTCAAGTCAAGTCAAGAGGAGTTTATTGTCGTTTCAGCCATATACAAGTGCATAGTGAAACGAAACGTTTCTCCAGGACCAAGGTGCTACATAAGACAGCACAGAACAACACAGAACTATGGGGACATAAATTAAACATAAAGTGCACAAGTGCAAACATGTGCAGACGCACAAGACAGAACAAGACAGTACAATGACTAC
>CM074962.1:8408391-8420331 GCA_037577455.1 Pangasius macronema
GTAGTCATTGAGGCAGGACACTGAAGACTTCTTTGGCACAGGGACGATGGTGGTGGCCTTGAAGCAGGTCGGAACAATGGTGCTGAGCCCCATACAGTACACAGAGCGCCGCTGGGGGGAATGTACATGCCGATTATGAAAGAGGCAGAGAGGCAATTGAGCCAATTTGGGCTAGGATTTTGCAGATGACACACAAATTTACATTTCCGCAGGTCCCTGGAGGACTAGTGGTTAGCCCTCAGGGCTCTCACTGCCATGGCCCAGGTTTGATTCCTAGCAAGGGAACCAACCCCAGTCACTGGGGTTTCACACAACAGTGCATTCCCAATGCTGTCCCAAGCCCAGTTAAAACTTGAGAGGGTTGCATCAGGAATAGCATTAAAAAAAAAAAAAAAACTGTGCCAAATCAAATATGCAGACCAATGATCCATTGTGGTGACCCCTAATTGGAACAGCTGAAAGAAGGACAACACCACAAATTTACGTATCCCCCAAATCTGATAAGACTGATTCCAAGCTGATCTTCTCTGATTGGTTGCTATAATTTAATTATACATTATAATACAACTTTCTGAAACTTAACTGTTCAAAAACAAAGGTTATTCTTTTTGGTACAGGCTCAGCAATTAATAAAGCAAACAATATAAACCTAGCCATAAACAATACTCTAGTCTCTCTGTCCATTCTGGATTGGAAGCTTGTTTTACTGTCAGCTCTAATTTCAGTCACAATATAACCAAAGCTTCCTTTTTTAATCTCCATGAAATTGCTACAGTTCTAACTGCCAATCCTGAAATGTATTTATGTTATTAGTAAGCTCCAATACATGCAAAACTGTGTCTCATGCATACTCCCACATACCTTCCCATAACAACACATAACTCCTACATAACTACATAACATTCTACATAACTTGGCTTAGCACCCCAATACCTTTGTAACCTTATTCAGTCCAACACACCCTCCCGTTCACAAAGCCAGCGTATCTATGCTACATCAAGCTTGTAGCAGGCTGAAAACAATGCGTGATAATGCCTTTTTTTCCAGTGCTCCCCAACTTTGGAACATTCTGCCTGATGAGCTAAAAATGCACATAGCCTCTTAAAACCAACCTTTTTTAGAAATGCATTTAACAGCAGTAGTGAGAGTCCACTCTGGTTGCTGTCACTACAATCATCTGACATGTTATGTGCTATTGCTTTGACATGTTGTGTATTTTTATGTTGAAATAAATGCATATTCTTTTTATGTGTTGTTGTTCTTGCTTCCTTTTTACTACTTAACTCTGTAGTGCTTTGGGTCTAGAAAAGAACATTATAAATACATTTATATTTATTATTATTAACTATCCAAAGAACCTCTAAGGAAACATTTTAAGATAATACTTTATGTGCTATATTGGCTCAATATTGAGTCACAAATCCCACTATTTCATCAATGTACAAAATCCAATAGACTGAATATTATTATAGGTGGAGATGGTTAGAGATCCGAGCTCCTCTGTGTTAAGCTTTGGGATAGCTTTGGCACTGCAGAAGAGGCATATTTTTTCCTCACATAATGTACAAATAAGTCTCTTCCTGTCACATGTCTATGGTGTTAAAGGTACATCTGTTTCACATTAGCCTATCCTCCTGAGGTTTCTGGTTATTCAACATACATATTTTTAATCAGAGCCATATTCCTAACAGGAGGGAAAAAAGCAAATTAATGTAACAAATATACATATAGTATAGTGACCAGTGTCATGCTATGTCTGATTCATTTATGTGCAATGTGCAGAATTTTATACCGCCCAGGGCTGGTTACTTTTTCTAACTCAGTAATAATAGCAATAATAATAATAATAATAATAATAATAATAATAATAATAATAATAATAATAATAAGAAGAAGAAGAAGAAGAAGAAGAATCTAAAATTACCTATATTTGAGTTATTGAATGTCAAATTATTCAATTGCTCAAATACAAGTTCAACTAATGTAAGCTACACTTCCTGGATGTATTTTTCCAACTTTTTCATTACTAATAATATTTTTCAATCTTGAAACCCACAACACAGTGCAGCCATTTTTTTGCGAGTGTAATGCAAAATGCTGGCTTTTCCCTAAAGCCTGACTCATTGCGTTGCTTAAGAAGAGAATGTCATCACCCTTACTCTCTTACCCTGTGTGTTTGATTTTGGTCAAACGTATTTGTTTTAAACAGAAACAAAGAAAACTTCATGTGCTTGACTCAGTCTCTGAACATCATACTTATTACATTCAGGTCAGTTTGGAGACAACATGATATGTTTAAAATAAGAATGCTTTAAAAAGCAGTTTACGAATAATAAAACAAATATATTTAGATCCTCTTATATTACCTACATGTCCTATTTGCACACTCACATCTGCACACACAAGCCTGCTAAGGGGATTTGTAGGTAAATTTATCTTTTCTTTAATGCAGCTGTATGGGGTTAAGAGTAAATCTAGCACATGATCATTAAGCCTATGTAATGCATGTGGCACATGCAAACAATTTACAAAGCTAAGAAGTAATTAACTAAAACAACCAAGTCACGTATTGTTATCTCATTATTGGGCTCTGCTCCAGAAATGGCAGCCTGGCAGAGCTGTGTGAAATCTTATTTTGGTCCTGAGACATTGCTGAGGCTTCTTCTGACAGCTCAAAATAGCTGTCTCCTTTGTTTCTGCTTAGTGTTTCCTGTTACAATCTAAGGGTGAACCACTAATGAGATCCAGATGCAAGTTGTAAGAAATGGGCCTCATCTTTCTCATTTATTTGAATTCCCGCCCAACATCACCCCCAGTCCCATGATCAAGTATCAGAAGTGCAAACAGCTCCCACTTAGAACTTACCACAAGTTATAAAACATATGAGGAAGACATTTGCTTGCCCTAGGGAGCTGACTTTTTCGGCATTCAATTCTATGTGGATTGAAGATCAGCATAACTTCACTCTACCTCTTATTCATTTAAAATAATGCTTTCACACATCAGTATTCCTTCATCCACTCTTCAGCATCTGTAGATTCATTCATTCATTCATTCATTTAAAAATATTCTCATTTTTGTAATCTTGTAAGTACAGCTTTTAAAACCTCTTTGAATGGAAAAGAAATGTGATTTTAATAATAAATTAGGCAAAAGTACTTCAGTAACATGTGCTGTTTAAAAAATCTGGAATTCTCTTAACTTTGATGTTTCATTCCAAAGAAATGGTTTATACTATTAAAATTAGTACCACTGATAATACTCTGCAAATCATTCAGATAACAACTTGCCTCCATATTAATGGCAATATGCACTCGCTAGCCACTTTAATAGGTACAACTGTAGTCCTACTTATTTATGCAATCAGGCAACAGTTTCACTGACACTGATTGGAAAAGTATGTCTCGCGTATGGGTTAATCTGTGCCCGCTGCAGCCTCAGATTCCTGTTCTTGGCTGACAGAAGTGGAACCCTTTGTGCTATTCTGCTGTTGTAGGCCATCTGCCTCAAGGTTCAATGTATTGTGCCTTCTGAAATCCTTTTCAGCTCACCACATTTGTNGTGTGACAAGGGACAAAGAAAAGCTACGTTCATTAACATCGGAGCATATTGGAGTCAGTGGATTACTTGTGAGTACTTGTGAGTAACTTCATTACTGTATTCATTGAATCCTCTTCAGTTAACGTATCGTGGTCAGGTCCTGTTTATATTGCTTTGTCTGTATTGTCTATTTTTTCTTATGGTGTTTAAAAAACGTGTACTTATCAGATTGCAAGTTTTATTTTATTGTGTGCTATATTTTTATTTTCTAGGAGTTAAGAGTTGGGTTTCCCTACATTTCGCCAAATCCGTGCTCAGTGGAGCTTCCCTCTGCTATTCAGCTCAGCTTTGTAGTCCCATATCTTCCTGGTTAGCAGGCCTTTGGTTAAGCTATTCATAGCTAATCTACTACAATAGCTGGATTACTAGCAACAGACTGGAGCCAAGCTCTCTTCACTTCCTTCTTCTCTCTGCTGAGCCATTTTCTTTGGCTGGGTTTTTCTTTGCATCACTTGTCTTCTGACAAATCACGGGCCTGTGATACCTGTTAATAGTGTGGTCGAGTGGTTTTCCCTCACCATACCACATTTCACATTCTGCTAACACACATGGGCTTCCTCCATTTCCCTGTATCTGTGCTGAGCAGGCCTCCCCCAGCACTTCAGCTCTGTTCCACAGCCCCCACAGACTCTTGACTAGCCTGTGGCTAAACTTCATCTTTTTTAGTTTTATGGTAGTTGGTAAACAACAGAGTGATACATTACCACCACCTAGTGTTATGGAGTGTGAACTAGGATATTTACAAAAAAAAATAAATAAATCTTGTTTTCTCAGTCAATTCATTGTCAACCCTGTGGCAGAAGACACAGTAATGTCAGACTATTCCTCACTCGCCTACTGTTTATTTTCCTCCTTTTTGGATTCTGCCCATGCTACACAGCATTCCGCAATCAAAACACATAATTGTAATCAAGGATCCAGAAATGGCCAGAGAGAACTTAATTCACATTGCTGCTCCTGCTAGCAGTTGGAATGCCCTGGGAACCTCCTTCTCATGCGGACACATTATCGCAGATGAACAGGGAGGTGTGGCTCCCCCAGCCAGGCTCTGTGCCCAGTGGGTTTGGCCCCTTGGAATAGTGGGTAGATTGAGGACTGTCATAGCAGTTGAGGAAATGATTGCACGATAGCATGAGGACCTTGTGTACTCTCCAGTGGAAACTGTTCCAAAATTTTGTGCACTATGTTAATTCAACCCAGTGTGCTGCTCAGTGGCTAAAGTGATAGACCTTTTTGCAGGGGTTTGGTGATTAAAAGGTTAGCATTGGCCCTCCCAGTGAGATGAGTATGACAATCATATCCAAACAGTTCTGAATTGGTTCCTTGTGACATTGTGGTATAGATTATCCAATTGTTAAACACCACCCTTGGTAATGAGAAGGGATGAAATAGAACACTACTTATATGTAACTGTGGTGGAACACCAGGGTTTCCTGTCACTCAGAAACAGTGCCGAACCAGCAGGGATTCAGTGTGAAGGTTTCAGAGACAAATAGCCATTGATGATGACATTTTATAGTAAATACATATGGTCACCACATGACTTTGTGGTGACATGACATGACATGCCCATGAATCCAGATATCTAGTTGTTCAACACTGCCCCTGGCAGATTGATGTTCACTGATGTTCATAAAACCACAGTTACATTACAGAACTAGCATTAAGACCCTCAGATGAAATAACAGTAATTATCTTTTTTTTTTGAAGGTTTACTTACTTACTATAACATTTATGTTTTATTATAATAATAATTGATAAAATGACAACTTTTTAAAATATTACTGTACTATAAATGTCATTAATTTAACGGTTTTCTACTCCCAGTCTTTTGACTGCTGTGTATAGGGTTTTTAATGATTAATACATGATGTATGTCTTCTATATGACACTCCAATTGACTTAGCCTTAAGCTATTGAAATAGCGGTAATTAGATTGCAAAATTGGAGCCAGGTGCACAGGATAATTAAATGAAACATCTATAGTTATTTGTTAGGTAACAGCATGTTTAATCAACTCTGTATGGCATCTAGAATTTCTGTTTAGGCTTATATACTGTCTACGCACAACTATGAGAATGATTTATAATTAAATTAAGTTAAATTAAGGTTCACCATTAAAAATGATTGAATTTCATTTTCCATAGCTATGTCTAATTGTGATTGCGAGAAGGTATATTCATAGCAATATTGACATATTTCTTCATTCAATTTGCAGGCAGTCATTTCTCACATTTAAACCAGGATTAAGGGTAACCTTGCCCCAGAACCATATGTTGGGTATTGATCTTCATCCAAGAAAAATGAAATTAAACTATTGCTTCCAGGCGTCTGGACAAGAAACGCAGCCAAGATCTTCCATAGTTGGGTCTCCTGGGAGTGATGTGCAAGACAAGTGTTGGCTCCCACCTGTCAACGTGAATACACGAGTGAGATGCTTGCCACAGAATGAAGCTTAAGTAACATGGTCACACCCAGTCCCTTTTTGAAAATACAAACCATTCTGAATGGCTTCACTTTAAAATGTCATTACCTAGGGGAAAGCAACATGCTAAAATGGTAAAGCTAACATGACCTTTCCTCAAAACCAGTGCTTGCTAAATAAACCCTACAGTCCAAGGCTATGGGGTTCATTTCAATTTCATGTTTCCTTTCGGCACTTCAAACAAACGATTAACAAAATAAAACAAAGCAAGCAGAAAATGTTGTAAATACATGACTAGCACCATTCCAGATGTACCTAAGGGCCTGGCAGAAGACCACATAGTAAATAGATGCTGATATAGGAAGGAGGCCTTATCTAAGACAAGAAATGGTTAGATATTCTCAGTGAACAGTGCAAACAATAAACAGGAAAAACCTGAAACAGCTGGCATACATAAACTCTGGCCCTTAGTATTTAAAATCTGTGCTTTGAACCTCAATAGTTTAATTCATAAATGAATCTTAGGTTTCTTCCTAAGACAGCTGTTCCAAAGGTGAAGTTCAGCTTCAATCTGTTGCAGTCGGCTGTTATTACTACTATATAAATTTGGCCATGATTAGGTCACAAAAGCTGTTGATGAACATGCATGGACACTGAACATAAACATTTTAATTATATTACTATAATTTACATTTTCTGAAGAAAATGTGAGAAAATGTGAATGGATGGGTCCAAAATTTCCCATTATTGTGTATGGGGCTAGAACAATGCCATTTTCAAGACATGTCCAGCGAAAACTCCGAAACACGATGTGTATATGCCGGGTCTACTCCCTAAGACATACCAGAGGAAATGTGATAGGAGCATGAGCAGCTGAACGACATCGGAGCTGTGACATCCATGTTTTAGTCCCTATTCATTCTCTATGAGCCTCAAACTGCAGGTTTTGGACACATGCGTGAAAAGTGCACTTGAGACCACTGAGAAAAGTGATAGCACACATGTCCCAATGGGGCTGTACGTTTTGAGGTATGTTTCTTGACTGTGTGGCAAAAACTGAGGGACTAGTTACACACCAAACTTGTACAGAATCTAGAAGAAGAAGAAGAAACATACAGTTATAATAGTGATGTTGCATTGCATAGCAAGCACCACTAATAAAAATTTTTAACACTACAAAGGGGATTGTTGTTTGTTGTCATTAGGCAGTGTTGATGTTGATCTTATGTTACGATTTGTGCTATTACCTTTACATCTTGGTTCTACCAGGCACATAAAACTGTACTAAGACAAACTGAAAAACTGAATTTAAAAAAAAAAAAATAGTATAGTAAAGGTATTTTATGTAGTTTCAAACATTTTCATATCTGTGAGTTTCTGGCACTGATGAAAGTTGTACATTCCCATTTTAAACAGGAAGTTCAGTATTTTATCCTCTTTTTTCTGCTTGTTTCCTTTTGTCTTTTACTTTTTTGCAGTAGTATGTCTCCTAATTAGCCAGATGCTTCAGCCTGAAGAACCACTTGATCGACTGCCTTCCTCTGTACAGTCATTTCTCAACACCTCCTTACAGCCCTCAAATAACAACACAAGATATCAGGCCGTGACTTTGACGTCCCGGTCACAGAATGCGCATTGCACATGGAGGTTAAGGACAGACAGAGGAACAGTCTCAAGTTGCTGCAATGAATGACCCCCAGCTGAGACAGAAAAGGGGGCAGAGGACAAAGATCACCAGGCTGAAACAGTGCTACACTCTCCAAAGAGCTTTTTCACAGAACTTGGCCTTTGAAATGAACAGTACATCCCCTGAGTACATTTGAGGGTCCTTCAGTTTGACAGAGTGTAGGCTCTTTTTTTTTATTATGCTGCATGTGAAATGAGAAATACAGGGATCATAAATGTCTTTTTAAATAATATAGTGTTAATCTATTAATATATTTCAGCTGGTGTGTTTCCATGGCACTTACATCTTTATATGTACTGTATTTTTTACGATTTGTGTTAGCGGTGTGGTGGAAACAGCTGCCACCTATAATTTGCCACTTATAATTGCCCACTACAGTCCATATGAGATAAAGTATATCTCAGGTGTTGAGTCTGTTTGCTGTATGCAGAAAAAATAATGTTATCTACCAATCTGTCAAATCATCTCTGGCCATATACCCCACTCTTACACGATTAGATGGTCAGTAAACTGTTTTGAAGTTAAACACAGCTAGTGGGAGAAGCTGCACAATGGTATCATGGTGTGAACCTCTCAAAATACAGGATTGCCCAAGAAAAGTTGGAACGATTTATAAAAACTCCTGGCCGAGATAAGGAAATCCCAAATTGCTTCAGAAAACCTCACATCAGTCACCATACCACCCCCTATTGGCTCTTTTTTAAAAGAGCATGACTTATGACTCAACTATTGTCATCATTTTTATGGATTTTGAAATAGTTAAAATTGCAAAAATAAAACATTCTGGGTGAGGTACATCCATGGTAAGATTTCCTTACTAAGATTTCCCCAACACTACCTTTCACTACCTTTTACTTTTACGTTCTAGTTATACGTGTTATGGTTGTAATAAAAATCATTAGTGAAGATGCAGTTACTCTGTCTTAGAGAGAGAGAGAGAGAGAGAGAGAGAGAGAGAGAGAAAGAGAGAGAGAGAGTATGTGTCTTTGCATATATATTCATGTCTGACTCGGCTATGGTCATCTGATTTTTTTGGAAGCGCTTCTCTGGGCACCATGGAAACGCCCTTAGAGAGTGTGTGGGGTCGTGGTGGGAAACACAGCAGTGGCTCTTTACTCCTGACATCATCACTCAAAATCCATTTGGAAACTTGCACATTTGTAAAATGAGCCTCTTGATTTAGTTGGTGCAGCTGAACATCTTGTAACCCTTCATATGTCTAGTGCTTTATCTGTGATCTCTTCCAAGTCACTCAGGTCTTTAGCCCCAGACACCCGCATTATTTTAAATCAAATTAATACAAAGAGCACTATTTCTTATGACTTACTTTTTAAAAAAAAATGAAAAGAAATACCTTTGTTTGTTAGACTTTTGAATGAAAAACGAGTTGTACAGACTGCTGCTGACATCACATATATAACGGGCCACACTTTAGCAGAATAAAAAAAATAAAAAATAAAAAGCCTTTTCTGCCTGTCACTTACTTCTGAACTGTGAATTGAAACACCACTGCCACAAAAAAAAAAAGAAAGGCAGTAAGTGAAGTATTGTTAAGAGCTCAGAAGTGTGTAAACACTAAAAAGAAACAATCCATTCATTCAAAGCAACCAAAAGAGGAAAAGGGAATAATTTCGATCACAAAAATGTAAGATCTCAGGATTCTATCATTGTCTCGCCCATGCTGCGTCCTGCATAGCATTAACTCTAATGGGGCTGGCAGACGTCTTGCAGGAAGGCAGAGCCTAGAGGAGAGAGAACGAGAGAGAATAAGACATTGAAAGACAGAGAGAGGCCTGACTCTCCAGAGACCTCTCAAAGCACATTGATTCTTTCAGAAGAGACTCTGCCACTCTGCACGTACACCCGAATCCTCTCCAGCCGCCTGGCCTCAGAGTGTGAGAGAAGAAAAAAGGGAATGAGAGATGGAGAGAATAGGAGGGAAGGAGCAAAGAAAGGCACGAGGAAGGGAAATAGAAAGGATGAAAGAGAGGCCTTTGTTGGTGCTCTGATGGGCGAAAATTTTCCGTCGCTGGCACGCTGACATTTCCCAGATTTCTGATCACAGTGAATACACACAAAAGATACTATGAAAGTCTGGATTTCAGAAATGGCCCAGCAGAAAAACCTAAATTAAGACAATTTTTTTTTCTCAGCACAACTAGAAACCTTTCTGCCAAACATTCAGTTGATTTCCTTGCATCTACATTTTTTAAGAAATTAACCCGTTAAACCCGTTAATCAAAGATTACCATTACCAAGTTACCATTGAAACTGTTTAGAGGCATTGCATCAACACATTTAAACCATTGTCACTCAGGGACAAAATGCTGTGTCAGTCACTGATAGGAAATTTAAACTCTCCATGATAGAATCCATGCTCTTTTCCACTACCTGTATTTCTTAATATATGCCACAGTGATAAAAAAAAGACATATAAGGCCTTAAATAACTTTAAGGTGGAACAGTGGGTAGCACTGGCACATCACAGCTCCAGAGTTCCCAGTTCGGTCCTAAGTTTGGGTTACTGTCTATGTAGTGTGTCTGTCCATGTTCTCCTCATGTCCGTATGGGAATTCTCCCAAAAACATACTGGTATGTCAACTGGTTATGCAAAATTACCTCTAGGTGTGAATGAATGTATGTGTGCATCGTGCCCTGCAAGGAACTGATGTCCCATCCAGGGTGTATTCCCTGCCTTGAACCCAGTGTTCCCTATACAAAAATGAAACCAAGATAAATGATATCAGACCTTTTTCCACCTTTAACATGATTATAGCAATTCACAAAATTCAAGTGAAAAACCAGAATGATTTAGGAAAAAAAAGAAGAAACTTACAATGACCTGGCTAGACAGGGTCCATCAAGGACTTGTGGTTAGGCCACAGCACTCCCACCGCTGTGGCCTCGGATTGATTCCCAGCCAGGGAACCAACCCCGTGTGCAACAGTGTGTTCTCAGTGCTGGTCCCAAGCGCAGATAAAATTGGGGAGGGTCACGTCAGGAAAGGCATAAAGACTGTGCCAAATCAAATATGTGGAACAGTGATCTGCTGTGGCGACCCCTAATGATAGCAGCTGAAAGAGGAACAACAATAACCTGACTAGACTAGACTCAACTTTCTTGTGTAGAGCTCCAGTCCCAGCTGAAGAGAAGTAGCCCCTTAGCATGATGTTGCCACCACCATGTTTCACTGTGAGTATACTGAACTTTGGGTGATAAGCTATCTTGTTTTTGCACCAAACATATCTTTTAGAATTATGTCCAAAAAGTTCTACCTTGATTTCATCAGACCATAGCACATTTTTCCACATGGTCTGGGGTGATTTAGTTGGGCTTGGATGTTTTTTGTGACAAAGGGCTTCTGTCTAGCCACCCTACCCCATAGACCAGACGTGAAGAAAACAAGAGATTGTTGTCACATGCAGAGAGTAATCAGTACTTGCCAGATATTTCTGCAGGTCCTTTAATGTTGCTGTAGGTCTTTCAGTTTAAGTTTTCTTCTTGTCCTTTTGTCAAATTTTGGAGGGACGTCTTGCTTTTGGTAATGTGACTGTAATGCCCCATTTTCTCCACTTGTTGATGATGGCCTTCACTATGTTCCATGGTACATCTAATGTTTTGGAAATTCATTTGTGCCCCCTCTCCTGATCAGTAGCTTTCAACAATGAGATCCTACATGCCTTGTAAGCTGTTTGAGAACCATGGCTTCAGCAGTCAGATGAAACCAAGAAGATATGAACATAATCCTACAGAAAGTCTTTATTTGGGGTTAATCATAATCACCTCAACGATGACAGATTTATGATAATTCCTTTTGAACATGAGTTTGAATATGATTGGTTAATTCTGAGCACAATCACATACCCTATTAAAAAGGGTGTGTAGTCTTATGCAAACAGGTTATTATAAGTTTTTTTTTCTTTTTCTTTTTTTTCTATTTGATTTTCCCTTTTTTTCATCACAAAAACCTGCAATTTTAACAGGGTAGTGTGTAGACTTTCAATAAATTTAGTAGCATTGTGCAATATAAAAGCTGCTTTCAACTACATGGGCAATTCCCATTCCAGCTGCTTCCATCCTTTTGCCTCTGGAAGAGCTAAGCTTGCCATGCAGATGCTCTTTTTATTGCCTTCGATGCTGATCTGATTAATTCTCCTTTAACCTGCGCTCAGCTCTGAGTTTAGTATTTTGCATATCAAAACACCCTGAGAAGGCAGACACTAAAAAT
>CM074962.1:8443786-8462402 GCA_037577455.1 Pangasius macronema
TTATGGTTATATTTACAATTATGTCACTTTGTCCAAATACCTTTGAGCCCCTGAAAATGGAAGTACTTTGCTGAAAAAGGCTGTAATTCCTAAATGGTAAATGCCATATTTTTGTGGAATAAAGCTAAAAGTCTACACTTCGATCACATCTTGATTGTTTTATTTCAAATCCATATGGTGTATAAAGGCAAAATCAAAAAAGCTCATTGTCATTGTCTAAATACTTCTGGACCTGACCATATATATATGTTTAATATATATATTAAATGGATAAATTGATTTTATATATATATATATATATATATATATATAATCAATTTATCCATTTTGAGTTAGTATACTGTTTCAGCTCTTTTAAATGCCAGTTTAAATGGGTCATGAATCAAATCATTCATGATTCATGTTTGATTTACAAATCAAACAAATCTAAACTCATATCAAATGAATTTAAAAAATATTGTGTAGACTTCAGTTTTGACAATCAGACCCAAATAAAGAGTAACTTTTTTATGAGTGTGATATTAAACCAGTGATGCACAGTGATGTTCAGTGTACACCTGCAGTCATTTTAATACATTCTGACATTCACAGAAACACTGTTAACAAATCATTTTAATTTCTAAAAATATTTAGCACATCTTTAAATTTAATAAAGTATATGCTTTTATTTAATAAAAGTATATGATCCTTGGTGGTTAACACAGGTGTATGTGTTTCTCTGCATAAAAAAGTTATGTGTCAGGGGCCTAAAACTGGACACATACTGGGATGCATTGCTGTGTCATAGTGCAGGACTACAGGAAATTGTGCACAGTTTCCATTCAGTCTTGAATTCAGTAAAATGGAATAAAAAAATGTCCAATCAGTCTGAGCGAAGGGGCAAAGACCAAAAATAACTAGCAAAGAAAAAAACTGAAAAACTACAAATAGGTAGCTTTATGCTCAGTTAGCATAATGATTTTTTTTCATATATTGATATAGTTCCAGAATTTTGAAACTTCCCGTTGTTGTCTTGATTATGCTTTTAAAATGCTTATGAGGCTTTTCTACAGGTTACATTGGTTCTGTATCATCAGCTCTTCACAGATCCAGCCTCTGTGGGAGAATGGTCAGAAAGAAGCCAGTTTCAAGTTTCCTTTATTGTCAAATGTTTTCAGAATACTGAGTACATGAGAAACAATGAAAATNAACAGAGTTCCTGAATAGCAAATTAAAACTCATACATTTACATTTTTTGATATCAATAGTTTTGCCACATATTAAAATAAAAATAAATGAAATTATTATTATAAAAATATATATATATATATATATATGACAAAGATTTGAATTTTGTGTAATTTGTATTGAATTATTTTTTACACATTTTTTTTAAACTGTACCAATAGTTCTGAAGAGCATGGTATGTGTAACACTATAACACATGCTGTTATGCAGTGTTAACTTCCAGTTACTGCTACTTGTAATTTACTGAACTCTATTAAAATATATGTTTAGTTTGTTCAGCAGAAAATTTCCCTTTTACCCAGTCATATCCTTTTTCTTTTTCCTATACGTACCAACATTGCAACAACCATGTTCTCTCACACAGGGAAGTAAGGTCCCCATTTGTTATGAACAAAAAGATTGTTAAGAAACCTAGAAAGTGTTACAGTTAGGCTATTTAAGTTAAAGTTGAAAATATAAACATTTTTTTGCCTTTATAACAGCTTTACATAACATTGCCATTCTTTCAATCAAATTATCCAGGTCCCATATATGATGAACAGTTGTTGGTTGCTTTTCCTCCACTCTCCAGCCTAATTTAATACAGGATTTAATTAGGTATGTCCAAACTTTTCAGGAATAGTGTAGATTTATTTGAACTATTGTTTCAAGGTGCCAATAATTTTCCCAAATATTTTTAAAAGGGAAAATCAAATGATTTAAAAAGTTCTCAGGAGAATAACTTTTTTTGTTGTTGTTGTTGTTGTTGTTGTTGTTGTTGGGGAAATGATAATTTTTTTAACCCGTTTGTGGTGGAACCTGATTCATTGTGTGTAATGTTTACTTTATACATTTATTTTGCTCATTCTGTTGAAGGGTGATTTCCAAAAAGGAGGCTTGAAGAGTCTTAAGATAAAATCACAAAATGTCAAAGCAGAAGAGAAGCACACAGGAAATAAATTATATACTTAGAATTTATTCTGAAGAAGTTCTAGAGAAGTATATGGAGAAGAGAAGAAGAAGAGAGTATAGAGCCCTTCCTTTGTAATTCCACTTAGTTACAGTATATAGGACTAATCAGAGCAAGATCATTGGCTAAGACACATTAATATATATTATTAATCAATTAATAATTGGTACAGCCTATAACACCATTATAAATATTCATGAGACTTTCACCTTTCGTTCACATGTGTGCATGAGAATGACCTGAAAAAATAGAGTATTAAACTGGTTTAAAACCAGAACCGTTAGTGTCTCTACTTTAGGCCTACGTGCTTGGGTTTAATGAACCAGATTTTTTATTTTTTTTTTTTTTTTTTGAGAAAGGAGCTATGTGTTATGAAGGCCTTGAAGTTCTCCCAAACGCAATGTGAGGTCATGGTCATGAGGTGACTACACTGCTATTAGTACTCAGCAAGAAAAAAGCAAAATGGAAGTGTACTGAACCATATTAAAATATGTGTTTAGTCTGTTCTGGATAAAATTGCCATTATGACCCAGTAATATCTGCTACTGCTAATTATAGCAGCAGGTGAATTTTTCAATGACATGACATTAATATTTTGGAGTGGAAGCAAAACTGGGCAAGGATGAGCCACAATGTTGCTCTATTGACATCCATTAGCACACTTATTATTTGATTGTTATCCACATTATTTTTTATTATGAGATTATTTGGATCACAGATCGTTTGGACCTGTGCACAGGGCTGAAACAGAGAGGTATTGATGGTGCTGGTCAGTGTCCTGAACTGTTCTACCTAAAGCTGTCTGCTGATGGAGAAAGTCATGCAAAAATATCATTGGCTTTGCACAGGGGACAGACTAGTCAAAAGTTTTGGAACATCTTACACAAAACAGTGATTCCGAGTGGGATCCAGGAATTGGTACTTGGCGGCTTGGGCACCTTGCCATATAAACCAATGGAAGATGCAGACTTAAAGTGGCTTTTGTTTAAAACTGATTTTTTTACAGGCCGTCAATATGGCCAGATGAATTACATGTGTTACCGGTTGGCACACAGTGTCTGTGTAGTGGACCAGAGTACAGACATATTACACTGGGGCCAAACCACAGTATATCAATATCTCTCCAGCCTATATCTCTCCTATTAAGCGTCAAATTATTGTTTCTACCATTATCTTAAAAAGTGGCAGTTATGGTAAACTCTGAAAACCATGGAAAGGGGACATACAATGAATTACAGATTCAAGATAATGGAGATGTTTGTTCTCTATATTCAGACAGTAAGTAATGTGTTACCGGTTGGCACACAGTGTCTGTGTAGTGGACCAGACATATTACACTAGGGCCCAAACCACAGTATATCAATATCTCTCCAGCCTAATTTAATACAGGATTTAATTAGGTATGTCCAAACTTTTCAGGAATAGTGTACATTTATTTGAACTATTGTTTCAAGGTGCCAATAATTTTCCCACATATTTTTAAAAGGGAAAGTCAAATGACGCCAAAAACGGAAACAAGATGAGCAAACATCAGAAAGTCATGACGGTTCTCGGCGTTTTAGCGAGAGATGGCGTTTCACTGACGATGGATCAAANCTCCGTTTGCCAAAACATGCAAAGCACAAGAATCTCAAAAATTCGTTTGTTTTAGGGGCATAAAAAAATGAAACTCGAAAACGTGTCAGTGAAACGAATTCATTCATTATTCAAAGAAACTGAAAAAATAAAAAGTTAATAAATAAAGTTAATAAATCAATAAATCCGTTGTTGTTGTTCTTTTTTCCTTGAAAGTAAAGCAAGGACAAAAAAAAAAAAGTTTCATGGCCGGTAAAAAAAAAAAAAAAAAAAATGGCCGGTATATTTTCTCACGTCACCGGCCAAAAAGGTGTGGCAAAAAGTTAATTTTAGGCCCTGTCTATACACATTATATGGGCCAAAGTATGTGGACACGTGCCCATCACACCCTCAATAAATGATGAGGAGGGGAAAAAGAATAGAAAAAAAAAGGAACACAATAAAACCCATGATTTTACCAGGAAGATTTGTGATTTAACACTTTTAGTTAAATTTGCTTTACATGTTTAATGTCATTACACCAAGACCCTGATCAGAATAAAGCAGTTTCTGAAGATCAACAACTCTTTACAACCATGGTGAGCAGAAAAACATCTCATCAAGCACAAAACACTGAACCTTGTGGAGGATGTACTACAAGTGCAGAAGACCACATTGGGTTTCACTCCTGTCAGCCAAGAACAGGAATCCAAGGCTATCATGTCCACAGACTCACCCAAACTGGACAATTTAATTATATAGTCTAAGGCCTAAACCAATGAAAATGTATCCTAAATTCCCAAACATGTCATTAAATGGCTTTAAAGGGTAAGCCGTGCTTTTTTAAAGAACATGTTTATGATATAAACATTTTTAGCACCTTGAGTATTTTTAGAAATGTATCATGTGTTGCGTATTTTGTTTTTTTAATGGCAAGAAAGCTGGAGACAAGATGGAGATTCAAAAAAGAGTTGTAAATCTGAATCCACCCTGAAAAGCTTGATGATTAAGGGTTCAACAGTCAATGCAGTATGAGTGAAAAAAAAGGGCATACCTTTATGTGGATAATAATGCCTCCTGGTAAATGACACTTGCAGGCCCTTTCCCCTCTCCGATTACTGCCAAACCCCCAGTATGGCTCAGGGCTATGATTGGACAGTGACTGCAGTTCAGCACAGCACAATTTCCACACACGATCAAAGTGAAATGCAGTGTGACTGAGACTTACATCTGCTTCTGATATGAAGTTAGCCTTCACTTTTGTTATTCTATTATGTTGCTCACTGAAGAGATGTAAGGGCATGGCAGTGCAGGTTTTATTGTCTAATGTGGAACATTTTCTTTATGTCACTAATGAAAATCAATACCATTTGTGTATTGCAATTCATGTTCTTTCACTGTTGTGATTGCAGTGGGCAGCCTTTTTAGCTCCGGCNGGGGAGCAGTTGGGGGATCGGTGCCTTGCTCAAGGGTCTCACCTCAGTCGTGGTATTGAGGGTGGAGGAGAGCGCTGATCATTCACTCCCCACACCTACAATCTCTGAAAGATCTGAGACTCGAACCCATGATCTTCGGGTTCACCTTCAGGTTACAAGTCCGACTCTCGAACTCTCCAATCCTCCTTTCTTTGTTTTTCATTGAAGAGATCATAGCGACGTAAGAGCTTGATCTCTTCAATGCAGAACAATGAGCAGGGAATTGCATTATTGAGATCTGGCTTCTCGTTGTTGTATGGTGCCCACATGTCACAAATGAAAGTCTTTGTAGTGCATTTCATGTTATTAAACCCTTTGTGATTGCTTTTATCTCTGGTACAAAATCTCCTCCATGAATAAGTACAGTCACATACACACACACATAGAGACTGCAGAACAAAATTGCACCTTGTTTCAGAATATGATATCTGGCTTAAGGCTGCTTTACACTGTACAATTTTTAATGCAATAATGCTGTTCCAAAAAAAAAAAAACACTCAAAGAAATCTTGGGCCTGAGTTAAAATCGGTGTTATCACTTAACATGACATGGCAGTGCCAACTTCTGGCAGTGCCAAAAAATCTGGACTAAAATCTTGAAATGTGAACTCTGCTAAGGTTTGCTTTCAATGTCCTAAAATGTTTGGATGACCCAATCAGAATGTTGCATCATAAGACTATTATGAGAAAATAACTGATATGTCACAGCCTACCACTGAATTTGACAAAGAGTTTATTGCAAGATATCATCTCATACAGTGTGACACAATAAATTTGTAATACCACAATACTGTATTAAAACTGCCTTTAGGTATAGAGATGTTAATGGTAGTGTAGCTGATTAGATAGCTAACCAAGCAATTTCTGGCTATTTAATATTCATATTACCAAAGAACGTTGAAGCTTGAAGCTGAAAATTCTTTTTATGATTTACTGTTTTCAAATTTGTTAGTAAGATTAATAAAGCCTTAAAACTAACCCTTATAAATAAACAAAATAAACCTACAAGTACAGTTGAGGCCAAAGGTTTACGTACACCTAATCTAAAGACGATCAAATTCACACATTTCATGTTACCATACATTTCCTATGTTAAGTCAATTGGTATATCTACTTTATTTCCATAAGAGGTCATTTCAATAGCTAAGACAGATTTATTTCAGCTTTTATTTCCTATATCAAATTTTCAGTGGGTCAAAAATTTACATACACTTACTTAGTTAGTATTAGTGTTAGTATTTGGTGGTGTTGCCTTTTAATTGCTTAATTTGAATCAAACACTTGGAGTAGCCTTCCACAAGCGTCTCACAACACTTTTTTCCTCATTGTTTCTGTGTCAATTTTTGCTCATTCCTTCTGACAGAACTGGTGTAACTCAGTCAGGTTTGTGGGCCTCCTTGCTCAGACACACTTTTTCAGTCCACAATTTTACGTGGGATTCAGGTCAGGGCTTTGTGCTGGCCGCTCCAGTAGTCTCACTTTGTCGTCTTTAAGCCCTTTGGTTACAACTTTGGAGGTATGCTTAGGATCACTGTCCTGCTGGAAGACCCAGTTGCAACCAAGTTTAAACTTTCTGGTTGATGTCTTGAGGTATTGCTTCAGTATTTCTACATAATCCTCCTTCCTCATGATACTCTCTATTTTCTGAAGTGCACCAGTCCCTTTGCCAGCAGAACACCTCCACAGAATGATGCTGCCATCCCCATTCTTCACAGTTGGGATGATAAGATTAAAAGTCTCACTCTTTTTCCTCCATACATAAGAGCAGATCTTTATGGCCAAACAGTTAAATTTTTTTGTTTCATTTAATTTTTCTTCATGACTTTTCAGGTCATGGTCAATGTAGGACACTCTTAATGGTGGAAGTACATACTTTGATACCTGATGTCTCCAAGTCCTTCACCACTTCCTTTGTTATTGTCTTAGGGTTCAGTTGAACCTTTCAGGCCAAAGTTCGTTCATCGCTGGGAGTTAATTTGAAAGATGCAGTGTCTGTGTGGTCCCAAGATTTTTATATTTGCATGTAAGTGTTTGTACAGATGCTTGTGGTACCTTCAGTTGTTGCGCCTAAGGAGGTACCAGACTTGTGGAGATCTTGGCTGAGTTGCTTGCATATTCTCAATTCCAAAAAGGCACTGATTCTAAAGCTAGGCCCATTTGCAGCCACAGATGCATTCTCAGTTTACTCCTAATTATGACCTTTGGCCAATCATAAGCCTCTAAAAGTGGCCCTCCACATTCGTGGGTTTAACGTTTGCAGATTTGATTATTCACGAGTTTGCCATTAATAATTAAATGGGAATTAATTTTTTTGGAGTTTTGCAAAGTTTAGTAAGTCATGAATGCATAAGATAAATATTATCATCCTATTTATCTATATATTATTTATTTATTTACTACCATAAATATATACACAAATTTATTACAAAAAAGATGCATTTTGTAAAAAGTTTCAGTGCGCTAAAAAACTGCTGACTTTACGCATTCTGGTTGGAGACGCCACACTCTTCGTCTCAGTACTAGCCAGCCTCACTCACCTGTTTTGTCCTTCAGTGTGCGGTGTATCTCACTTTTCTCTCAGCCTTTTCCATCTTTAAAGCACAATAAAATATCAGCTGTAATCATGGGTCCAAAGCGTAGTGCTTCTAGTGTTTTAACAGACTTTTTTATGTGTTAAATATGGGGCCTTGAGATACTCGTGGTTTTTCCACATTCGCAGGGGTCCTGCGGCCCTAAACCCCATGAATGTGGAGGGCCGACTGTACATCAAATTCTGGAATCTTCAAGACTGTTTAAAGAGACAGTCATCTTGGTACATGTAAATTTTTGACCCACTGGAATTCTGATAGAGTGAAGTAAACGTGAAATAAATCTGTCTCAACTGATTGTTTTAAAACTGATTGTTTTAAAATGACCTCTGATGTGAACAAAGTAGATGCCCTAACTGTCTTGGCAAAAGAAATCTATGGTAACATGAAATGTGTGAAAAAAAAATCAGCTTGAATATCTTTAGCCTAGATATATGTAAACTATACAAATCTTTGGAGAATTGTTTCAGTTCATGCTCCCGGGGCCAAAAATAAGCACTAAACCAGATCCGAAAAACAGATTTCATAATCCTAACCCTTACCAGTTGATCACTGCAAATTTGTGACACCCCTGCACAAGCCATTAGATGGAGTCCTTCACATGAATACCATCATCATAGAGGATGTTGGCTATGACACAGAAACGCAGATGTCTATTATCTGCATACTACAAGCCAGTGTGTGTTTAAAAAGCAATTCCACCAACTCGTAAACCTAACAAATCCTGAAATGTTGACTAAGTGATGGGTCACATTTGTACACCTGATACAACCCAAATGAAACCTGCTTATGTGAAGAAAAATACTCTTTACTAAATAGATGAGAATAGATGAGAAATGCATTTAAAAACCTTTAAAAAAGACTTGTGGTCTGGCAAAACCTAGAAAAACTTTCAGTGAGCTAGCTCAACCCCTACCATCATGATCACAATGGTGGTAAGTCTTTCTATTGTTTCTTGAAATAAAGTACATATTAGAATGTAACCATTTAAGAATACCCACTCTACAGGATTTAATTAAAGTTTACTATATTTTTCCTTTGAAGGCTGCTGGGAAAACCATGCCTCTACCACGCCTCAGGCTTGTGAAGTGCTGCTACAATATTGGCGGTTATGTTATAAGTTACTGCTTTTAAATGATGTACAAATCTGTGGAGAATATTATTAGATCATGCGGTCCCAAATGTCCATTACACCACTGACCTGAACTATAAACCTGTAAAAAAAAAAACATTTTCAACTTTCCTTCACTAAGTAATGCAAATTATTTGGTTAATAGGCTAATCTGAGAACTTATAATAAAACTGAGAACCTAAATGTTATAAAGCACGCAGGGGAGTATCAAATTAAGCTGACCATTTTTACTGCCCCTCTAAAGTTCAGTGAGTTTTTAATAATGCTGTTTCACCTGTGTTCTGGATCAAATCCATTGGTTCTACACCATCGGAGACAACTTACACTCATTTCATGTTTTATATGTGCATGGATATCTGGATTTAATACACTTTCTTCGTGGAAATGAGGAGAGCCAAATACTGATTGATTGCACACACTGTGTATGCAGTAGAAGAAGGCAGTAAATTTTGCCTCGTCATGTTTCTGTGGTTTATTTGAAATTCTAGAGGGAAAAGACTGGCTTGGATTTGATGCATGCTGCTCCACCCCAAATGGGTTATTGTTTTGGCTCTACAGTATATACCAGCACATTGGATTTAAACCAGTAAGTATGAGGTTCAAATGCAGACTGTCAGCTTTGAGGATAATGCCTACATTTGAGGATACATGAATTACTGACCTCTTTATGCATAGACCTCCCATTTCAGAGAACCATATGTTAGTACATGAAGTAACACAATTTTAGACTTGGTGCTGTTTAGTCAAATTAGACAATGAATGCCTGAAGTCTGCAAACCAGACATAATGCAGACATTTGCAGTTCCTGGGTTTTCTAACAATACAGCTTAAACTACTTTATTTTAAACAATTAGTAAAAAAAAAAAAAAAAAAAAAAACATACATACTTTTTCCTGACTTTATTTCAATATACACTTCAGGGAGAAGTAAAATAAGACACAGAAGTTTCAACCACACAAGACCACAAAACAAACCTTTGGATGTATATCCAAATGTCTGATTAGATGCTAAACCATTTATAACCTGAAGCATAACTAGATCAATATGCAGTTGAAAACTTCACTTCAATATGTAATGAATATGTGATGAATTACGATTTGCGAGTATTTATTCATTCATCTTCAGTAACCTCTTTATCCTAGCTAAGGTCCCAGCTGATCCTGAAAACAGTTGGCACAAAGCAGGAATACACTTATGATAGAATGCCAGTCCTTCACAGTGTTCTACCTACACATAGAAGGAATTTAGTGTAGCCAGTCATGTCATTAGGAGATTGGAGGAAACCAGAGAATGTAGAGTAACACCAGATATGGGGAGAATACGTGAAAACTCCACACAGACAGTAACTCGAGCTCAGGATTAAACTCTGAACCTGAGATTAACTGTTGGGTAAATCAAAGTTCAGGAATAAGTTATTGGACTGTAAAACAGTATGTGGCCACAACCATAACATGCTTTTTATTCCTTTTCATTATGATCAACATAATTTATTTTAATATAGTGGTATATGTCACTTGTGACAGGCCTGTGCCAGCATCAGGTTTCATTCCAAAATGCCAGATCTTTATATGGCAGCATCAGAACGATGTACCAGGTTAGCATCTCTGAACATAAAAATGTATACTTCTTTTACCTAAACAAAATAAAAATCATTTTGTCTAGTGAAAAAGTAACATCGTGGATTTACAACAACTATAATTTTGACTGGTTCAAACAAACTGATTACTAACAAACATTATTGCATACCAAAATTCATTCTTCAGTAACTCCACAAAAAACACTTTCTAGTTATTGACTGACAAACACATTCATACACGAGGCAGTAAGTTGTACTTACAGGCTGTGTAGCCTGTTGCCTCTGGATGATGAAACACAGGCTTGAAGAGACTTCCTATAAGTCTAAGTGTATGTGTGTGTGTATGTGTGTGTGTGTGCGAGAGACAGAGGGAGGGAGAGAGAGAGAGAGAGAGAGAGAGAGAGAGAGAGAGACCACACTTTAACAATATGCAGACTCACTTCTCATAACTTAGAGACAGAAAAAGGGTGCCATAAGAAATAGTGAAAAGATACACAAGACACAAAGAGAACACCATTTTTCTTTTGTCCTGCACCAAAGACAAAGACATCAGACTTTTTCCCTATACAATAAAATAGATATCCATTCACTTGAAGACCAAAGAAACAGAAAATAAATATATGCCTAGGAGACATACCAGTCATGTCAAGTCAGTTTTATACATACTGTATACAGAGTATATGAAAACAATGAAGTTCTTGTGCTACAGTAGTTCTCCTTCAGCTAACTTATATAGTGCATCCAACGTAACAACATACAGAGAAAATATACAAAAAGAGACAGCTGCACAAGTTTGAGATTGCATGTGATATGAATAGCACAAATTATGTAGTATGATAGGTAATACAATATAGTGCAAGTACTGGTACAGAGGTACATCTATGCTTGTATACAGCAGTGCAAAACTATGCATAGTATATAGAATGTACACTATATGGCCAAAAATTTGTGGACACCTGACCCTATTTGAGCTTGTTGGACATCCCATTCCAAAACCATGGATATTAATATGGAGTTGTCCCCCCTTGCGGCTTTAACAGCTTCCACTCTTCAGGGAAGGCTTTTTGCAAGATTGTGGAGTGTGTCTGTGGGAATTTGTGCCCATTCAGTCAAAACAGCATTAGTGAGGTCAGGCACTGATAATGGATGAGAAGGCCTGCTTCACAGTCAACGTTCATCCCAAAGGTGTTCAGTGGGGTTGAGGTCAGGGCTCTGTGCAGGCCACTCGAGTTCTTCCACTCCAACCTAGGCAAACCATGTCTTCATGGAGCTCGCTTTGTGCACAGGGGCACAGTCATGCTGGAACAGAAAGGTTCTTCCCAAAACTGTTGCTGCAATGTTGGAAGTATACAATTGTCTAAAATGTCTTTGTATGCTATAGGATTAACTTTAAACTTCACTGGAACTAACCGTGAAAAACAGTCTCAGACCATTGTCTCTTCTCCACCAAACTTTACTGTCGGCACTGTGCATTCTGATAGGTAGCATTCTCCTGGCATCCACCCAAATGTAGATTCATTCATTAGACTGCCAAATAGTGAAGTGTGATTCATAATTACAGAGAACACATTTCCACTGCTCAGTTCAGTGACAGTGTGCTTTACACCACTCCAGCCGACATTTGGCATTGCGCAACTTAGGCTTGTGTGCAGCTGCTCAGCTGTCAAAGCCCATTTCATGAAGCTCTCAATGCAGCTTCTGCTCCTAGATGCTTCCATTTCACAATAATAGCACTTTTATTTTACTTTTTTATTTTATTTACATTTTATTTTACTTTTTGTCAAATACATTAATTACTTTTTGATTCCCTTATTCTTCACAGTTGTTAACTACAATTCATGGAAAAAAAAAATAAAAAGCTTTTCGAATTTGAAAATGTGCGTGTGTGTGAAAGAGAGATGAGAGAGAGAGAGAGAGAGAGAGAGAGAGAAAATCCATGTGAATTTGAGGAAATGCTAATTTTCAGAGAATAGTACACAGCTCTGTGCACACTACACAAAATATAGCACTACATGAATTCTATTGAACTGTGAGCATTTTGGCCAGAAAGACAAATGAGAGGATAGAGAGGAACAGAAAGAGATGGATATGAAAGGAAAATGGATTTGTCTTGTTATGAAATGAAGGGATTTAGAGTATTTTCAGCAACAGATGGAAACTAAAACGGTTTCACGTCAGCTAGATGGTGAACTCAATGTCACCATCTCTCAACTATAAAGTGTGCTTTCTTCTAATTGGCCTATGGGTATGAATATTGATAATTGCCACTATTGGGCCCTGTCTGTTAAAGGACAAAAATATCTGCCAAATGAGTGGGACCGTGGTTTGTCCATCTCCCGTTCTATGCAAAACATGCTTTTCTGAATAAAATAAAAGCAAATTCACAAGCTTCCAACATATTTCCCTCTAAACATACTGTTATTATGAAACTAAATTCCTTCAGGCTCTCTGCATAGTGATTTGGCTAAAGAACATAAACTAGCAAAAATGCCAATACATTTCCAATCCCTGCTAGTCACCGTATGCTAAAAATAACAGTATTCTAGCTATGACTGGTATATTTGAGTGTTATACAGAAAGGGATTGGGGAGAGAAGAGCATAATTGAACATATGGTCAAAATGTGTTGGGTGATTTTGAAATATCCCATGCTGCAATCTGTATGCTGTCCAACCAACACACCCACACTGTAAAAAACAGTTAATCAGCTACGGGATTTCAACAATTGTAGACCATAGCCAGCTGGAGCAGGATAATCTAAAGCGTGCACTAACCACTGAGGTGAGCTGAAGTCTACAACAGAGCACATACCATGTTTGAAACCATAACCATGGCACACTGTGCTGTAGAAAGGCACAGCTCAGGATAAGGTCTGGAAACAAAGAATGTCGACATGATCCAGAAGAACAGCAAGGTCATATCACTCCCACTACTGCTCCGAAATACTCTCTGGATATTGCCTCTGGTTCCCATGATCTTTCCTAATGCATTGGCACCAGGACTAGGCAATTCTTTCTGCTTATCAACTCCCTCCTCTCTTCATTCTGTCTAGGTATTAAAAGAAGGGTGTCATAGCTTTGATGTCTCCAAGATTTTTTTTTTTTTTTGATAAATTAAGGAAAAAATAAAATGGGTCTTTTTTTCCCTGTATTCTTGCTTTTCTCAAAAATTATAACTTGAGCCAAAATAGATTTTGAACACCCCTAGTAGAAAAATACTTAGATCCTCACACAAGCGATTCATTGAAATACTGTATGATATGGCCAGAGCCAGAATATGCCTTCAGTATCTTCATTACTGTGTAGAATACACAAATTGGGTTGTGTATGTACATCTATCTACACTCACCATCCACTTTATTAGGAACACCTGTACACCTGCATATTCATGCAGTTACCTAATATTCAATCAGGTAGCAGCAGCACAAAGCAAAAAATCANGTGGCGTGGATATTAGTACCAGATGGGCTGGTTTGAGTATTTCAGAAACTACTCCTGGGATCTCCTGGGATTTTCACAGCAGATCACCACATCAGGTTCCACTCCTGTCAGCCAAGAACAGGAATCTCTTCTGCTGTTGTAGTCCATCCACCTCAAGGTTTGATGTGTTGTGCATGCTGAGATGCTTTTCTGCACACCACAGTTATACAGAGTGCTTATATGAGTTACCATAGACTTCCTGTCAGCTCAGACTAGTCTGGTCATTCCTCCGTGATCTCTCGCATCAGTAAGGTGTTTCGGCTTGCAGACCCTCTGCACATAGGATGTTTCTTGTTTTTCACACTATTCTGTGTAAACCCTAAAGGCTGTTGTGTGTGAAATTCCCAGGAGATCAGCAGTTTATGAAATACTCAAATCAGCCCATCTGGCACCAACAACCATGCCACGGTTAAAGTCACAAAGATTACATTCTGATGTTTGATGTGAACTTTAATTGAAGCTTTTGACCTGTATCTACATGATTGTTAATAATGATTTGGACAAATTGTGGGTCTGCAGTTCTGGAAGATTTTGTGGAGTTACAAGTCTATTTCTGTTCATTATTATGATATTCACACTTGTGTCTGTCTGTTTTGTTTTTCTTCATTCTTGCAAAAAAGAAGAAAGTTCATTAGACTCATTGCACATTCATTGTTGCTCCAATAATTCCAAAACTATTCCCATTAAAAACTGTTCTTATCCCTAAAAGGCATTGTAGAAAAACAGTGCCCTCTACAGTGTAATTCAAATTAGCACTTTTAGCACTTCATATATATCATCCTACACAATGATATAGGTATCAAGGAGTGCACACACACACACACACACACACACACACACACACAAACAATACAGACACACACACACACACACACACACACACACACACACACACAATACAGACAGTGTATTTATCAGAAATCTGGTTTTAAAATATTAGAAGCATCAAAGTACAATATCAAACCCTTTCAAAAGCAGGATATCAAATCATAACACATACAGTATTTGACTACAATTTTACATTTTCTAACAATACCTTTGATTTAGATCTATTTATGTACTTTACACAAAAAATTCTATGATCATTCATTACATTGACAGAAAATGTAAGCAGTTGTTTCTAACACAGCTGCTGAGCCTGTGAACTCTTTTGGTTAAAGCAACTTTTAACCCAGAGACAAACAGCCATGATTCATTTGGCTTCTTCTCCTTGGTAAAAGCTCCAGAAAACTTGTGCAACATTTGAGTTACGCCCTTCAGTGGAGCATAGAGTAAACCATACTTGATGAGGAAGGCTCTAGGTGTTTGTTGAAATGGCTTTGTTAGACCTCAAGAGCAGACAGTTCAGCGGCTGTGATATTTTTAATCAAGCAGTCCCACCCATTTTGCTGTAATGCTGTTATTGACTGGGGTGTAATGGTATAAAAACCAAACAAGCTGATGTCATGGTTTTCAAAACATCACAATATTTACTTACAACTTCACATTATTAGAGTGCATGACATTAAATAATTACTTTACTCGCAGTGACATTAAATCATTTTGTCAAAACTCTGGAGTGTCGGTGTAAACTAGTTGTTGACAGGATTCCGCTCATCCTTTAGTAATTTATCAATAATTTACTCATGTTTCTTGCTTTAAAAATCATAAATGTCACCCCACATCTGGAAATAACATTTCTGTGGCATCACCTTCATCAAAATGTTAACATTATGACTACTTCATGTTTCTGCTCAGTATACACTGTAAACCTTCACACCCGTCATCCCAGCTTCTTACACCATCAGGCTTGCCCTGTACATTAAGTACATAAAGCTGTGAAAGTTAGACTGCTTTTTAATTGCTTGAATCTGTTAACTGACAGCCATGTTAAGTGTCCTAGTCTCACTGCTTTTCTTGTGTGCTGAGAACACCCGTGCTTGCATCTACAGTGCCATATGAATGGTGACTGAGGGGAGACATGGAGGCCGCAGGAGACATGGAGCCATCTTCAGGGTACAAAACCTTGGGAAGGTACACCTACAAAAGCAAACCTATGGTTAGTATATATGATTTTGGCAAAAATAAACAATTCTGGGTTTTGTCTCAAAGAAGCCTATTGAAGCACTTGGGGAAGATTTATTTTAATAAGAGGGAAATTCCATCTGTCATAGAATACGGAGAATAACAGCATTCTTTCCTTACAATGCTTCTCATTTCACAGCAAAAAAGGCAATGTGTGTGATCAAGAGAGAGAGAGAGAGAGAGAGAGAGAGAGAGAGAGAGAATAGGTAAACAAGCAATGGAATCATTGAACTAATGTCGGTGGGAACTCACAGAACCAGTGGAAACATCTGATGTTGCATCAGAGTCTTCATCTTCTTCCTTAACCTACTCCGTATGTGAAAGTGTGCACATACACACACACACACACACACACACACACACACACACACACACACAGGAATCAGGAACACTGGATATATTGCAAATACAAATGTGTTTTGCTATTTGTGTTTTGTTTGTTATAAACGTATGGTGGATTGGGAAAAACCAATCTGTATTTCTCTTTAGTATGTATATCAAAAAGCGGTAAAGTTATCATTCATTTTCAGTAACAATTCAGTTTCAGATTCAGTTCTGTGATTTATCCTGACCACAATCCAGAACCAATCCCAGGAACATATGACATTCATTGTATGAGGAAATCACACTTAAGTAGCAAGCTTTACGATATACAGTATTTTGACTGGTTTTCCCAGCATATTTGTGAAATTGGGTCCTTACTCAATGTGATCTAAGCCCAGATTATAAGGATGAAAAACAGTTAGGTTTTCCCAGGAACCCACACATATTTGTACAATGAAGCTCTAAAGAATTACAGTCATAAACTATTCCTAAGAGAAAATTATGGTTTTAAAATGATTGATTGTTTTGGAATAAACACTTTTCCTTGAGGATTTGGGAGGGGGGGGTCCATTTATCTGAGTCACAGTAAACAAGGAGTAAAATTATGCACACAAAAGAATCTTACAACATAGTTATGAGGACTGAGGTACTTGAAGTGGCCAAAGCAGGTGTAACTAATGGCAATGAAAATGGTCACACACAGAACCACCAACGTGAAGAGAGAAGTGGCAGCCATGAATCCTGAAAAACAAAACACACATATAGGGAGTACGATTAAAACAATTACAAGTTAAATTCTCAGTAGGTTTATTAGAATAAAATAATTGATTGATGGATGGGTTTTACCTGCTCTCAAGACAGAGAAGAAGTAGAGCCAGAACAGACAGATGATTGGTGCAGCAAGGGCTTGATTGACAGCTCCCAGGTGCACCTGTCGGTCAAGGCGGGCAGGCAGGTACGCAAAGTACAGATTGTGTTTGTCCACCAGATGCTTTAAGGTTATATACAGAAAACCTGCACATGCACACAGACACTGTATTTGAAAAATATGCCATATTTGTTTGTTTAGTGTGATGTAGGGAGTAGGGCTGAAGTTAACACTGCCAAGTCCAAGATAATTACAAGATGAGGACTAGCAGAGATCCAGTTAAGACCAAATATTAAGCGGGATGAAGCCAAGCCAAGATCAAGTCCAGATGAAAGCAAGACCGAATCCGGACTGAGACTGAAAACATCCAATTCTTTTCAAGCCCAAGCCTTTACTTTAACTGGTTGACATCATTCGTGTGTTGCGCCAATGATTAGGCTATGTTTTCAACAAGAAGGAATTTTTGCTGACAAAACAAATATTATTTTTATAAACTCTCTGTCAAGACCAAGACTAAATTTAGTTAGCCCAATACCCAAGTACAAGTTTAAGTCAATACATCAATAAAAAACAGTCCTGCAGAACTATGTATGGGTCGACGATATGACAAAGGTATCACATCACGATACTTGAAGACATTTCAACGTTACACTATATGTATCATGATACACAAGCAGTCAGCAAAACTGGTAATTTTTTTTATTATACAGCCCCAGTGTGTATTTTGATGTGGTACTAAATTGGTTACATAAGCCAGATCCATTGCATGGCAATATTGTGATGTACAGATTTTAACATTTTTTAAATACATTTTTTACTAATAAAGATACATTTTGCGTAATTATTAAAATTATTTAATTATTAATTATCAAAATAACCCACTTAAATTACACATATATAAAAGTATTCAGGCTTTTTAGCACTCAGTGAGATTAGAAAATGTATCCCATTTCCACTGATCAACCGTCAAGATGCTAAGTTGCTACAACTTAAAATTCACCTGTGGTAAATTCAGATGATCAGAAGGTTTGAATTAGTTTGAAATGTTCACAGATCTTGGAAAGGGAACAGAACTACAGCCCTCTCCAAAAGTATTGGAAAGGCAAGGCCAATTCTTTGGTTTTTGCTATACACTTGGGTTTTGAATACATTTGTGTTTGAGATCAACAGATGAATATGGAGTGAGCATAGCAATGGGGTGGTGTGGGAGAACTTAGGAAGGTAAATATGGCATTTACCATTTAGGAATTACAGCCATTTTAAGCAAAGTACCTCCATTTTCAGGGGCTCAAAGTTAAGGACAAATGACTGACAAGAAGTTAATTGACCAGGTGCGGTCCATTCCCTCATTACTTCAAGATAAATGAAGCAGATAAAAGGTC
>CM074962.1:8466969-8483340 GCA_037577455.1 Pangasius macronema
AGTGCAGAGAAGATCCACAGAAGCAGAGTTGGGAAGAACTGACTGATAACAGCACTCTGGTGGATCAGATACACAACAGGAAATATATGTAACAGAAAACACCATGCAAGTCAAAAGTGTAAGAACACACGTGGCACATAATGCGTGCCGTTACTACACAGCATCCAGTGTAACACTATTGTTAGAAAGGTGTTTGTGCCGACGTGCAATTGTGCAGTCACACACATTTAGGTAGTGGATGGGTTTTGTGACGTTGAACTTGTCAATGGTAGAGATGATTATCGAAGGAGTGGTGAGGAAGAAGAGCAGGATGAAGAGGAAGACGTTCAGTAGTAGATATCGAGACCACCAAAACCACTTCTGCATCGACAGGTTCTCCCTCAAAGACAAAACGACATCATGATATTACAGAAAAGCCATATAAAGAAAAAAACTCAAGTATAACATTGTACAGGAAAGGCAGTTAATAGTTATACCAATAGATGTTATTTGGATGGGTTGCATAGCTCACTCTCCATTTTTTTACTTTCAGCTGTTCACTAGTGGACGAAGGCTGAGGCTCCCTACGACAGCCACATGTCATTTCTCTCACTCTTGCCATTGCCTGAGACCCAGTTCCACATTGAAGAGCATTGAAATCTTTTAGAATACTGAGAGAGGAAAAGAGAGAAAGAGCGAGAGGAGAGAGTACACATATTGTAATCATAAATTCTTTCCCAGAGATCTCACAGCTCATAAATATTTTAATACACTTATAAACACACACTGTTGTCAGAATAATTGTTCAAAAATGTGAGGCTTTTGAACTCAGTGTGGTTAGAAAACACACAATGCATTCTCTCTGATCTTTTCTCTTTTATTATGTTTCATTCTTGAGACTGAGACGTCTTTATTATATGAAGACAGTTGGTATAAATTCGTAACATCTAAAAAATGTCGTGGTGACTTAAACCGTGGTATTCAACAATGTTTAAACGACTGTTCCGTCAGAGGAGAAAACCTTACATTTGGAAAGGAATATAATGTACTTTCATTAAACATTTTATGCATTGCTGGGTTTTCAAAATGCCATTTGTCCATCACCAATGGCAAATATCACTGTGTATCAGGACAATAGAAGTCATCACACAGTACTGACTGCTTCAGTACCCTCGGTGTGAGTGATGAACACTGGTGTATAAGCACCGTATTTGATGATGCACAAAAAAGATTTTGAGAATAGTCTTAAAGTCCTAATATATTGAGAAAAAAGTTGTAATATCTAATAATGCAAGAAAATAAGCTGCAGTATTTCAAAAATAAACTTGGAATATTTTGAAAACAAAGTTGTAATATCTGATATTATGAGAAATAAGTCATAATACAGTATTCCAAGAAAAAAAAGTCAGAATAAATTCAGAGAAAAGGTCACAATATTTCAGGAATAGAGTAATAATACTATGACAAAGTGGTATGGTATGGGAGCAATGTTGAGCCACCATGACCCCCCCCCCCCTTCTTGGACATCAGCACCAGATTATTAGTAGTATTAAAACTTTGAAACAATGGTGCAAGAAATTGTGTTTATTTAGAAGAAAGAACCACAAGAACTTGGAGGATGCTAACAAGGATTACTACAGTATTGATGATAACATCTGAGGTGTAACAGCTGTAACTCTGGCGCACTTAGTACAGCAATAGAGCACACAATGCGTTATGGCATATGGACTCGCCATAAAGCTTAGGTTGATCATCCACATGCCATAATGCATTAGGGACTCAACACTGAACGTGCCGGTGTTAAATTCCTTCAAGATCAATAATTTTGATTCTCATTGGCTTCTGTGCAACTATATACCCTCTTTAATGGCAAGCAGATGTATCTGTCTGTGGTTTCTCCTTCAATCAAAGAGACGATAACTTCAACAACCCCTCAACGTTCCTCATTTTAACACACATTGCTCTGATATGTATCTATTTTTATAAACACTGGCCCTAAAACGCCTTCGTATGTTTCCCATTGAAACACATTGTGTAGAAATTTGTACAAAACTTTTACAAATACAGCCTTAATTTGCTCAGCGCACCAATAAACGGACAATTTACTTATGAATGATACGACGGTACCGAAGTCAGACCTCACACTGTTTTCGGTAAGGGTCACCTGCGACTTCGTTACTGTCTTTATGCTTTGCCAATTCTTCTTCAAACTGTGCCACCTGAGAACTGTAGTATTCTATCGCATCAATCTGTACATGCGCGCGCACACAAACACACATCCATGTTAGTCCAAGTCACAACTCTCTGTAAGGTATCAAGTTAAATCCCTATCTCCAACACTAAACTCACACGTTAGTGTTTTCAATCGTGCCATACATTCTATAAATTTATACTGTACACCTATTATAAAATAAAAACATAATTTATGTATTATAATATAAAATTTTAAACAGGAGCCTTTCGCTGGATTCTGTCTTGACCCCTCACATTGCACGATTTTCCCATTTGGTCCAGTGAAGTTACAATTTCATAATATACTGATTATCAACTCAGATGTAATGGGGAAATGTGGGAACCGTACACGTCGTCTACGTCTATACGGGTTTTCCGGCCCCGTTGACGACTTCTTGCTGCCCTTGGGAGTCAAGGACCTTGCGGTAAAAGAGCAAGTTTTTCTCCGCTCGCTTCCTGTGTGAGATCATCCAACGATAAAAATCTAAAAAGAACTCAACCTAAACTCACCTGAAAAATGTTTCATTCTTGTGAGATAGAATATGAACACACTACCAGTCTGGCTAATCATTTTAGACTCTAATGCAAAGCATAGACTTTCCAGCACATTACTGAACTGAGGCCAGGGTATCAGATTCATGTTTTTTTTTTTTTCTATGTGAGTGCATGCAAGGGTCATTTTTTAAAAAAGAAACGAAAAACAGTGACGGTTACTGTTGTGAAAGGTCACTGGGATGAGGATGTGATAAAACACATACTTCCTCTGTGCTTGTGTGGAAAATAACAGATTTTGTATTAATCTTTTGCAACAAAACTATGATGCCTGACACTGAGTATTGCATAAAAAACATATTCTAGAGTGTTCTTTACTTTTCAGTTGTCAGGTAGATCAGCTTAGCCACATCGTAGCATAAACGAACGTCTTTCACCTTGCAGGATGGGTATGCCTCTCTGCATGTACGACAGAACAAAAGGGAAGAAGGAAGAGAGTTACATCTCAACTCATTTTTAAAAAGATTAAGACATTTGAAATTATTAATAATAACACAAATATTCTTCTGATCACTTGGTTTCTTAGAAAAAAAAAAGACTGGCAGGAGACAAATGGTTAAACATGCATTTGGTACCATACTGTGCTATGTATATAATAATAATAATAATAATAATAATAATAATAATAATAATAATAATAATAATGAAGGTATAATGTATAAATCTCAGCAGGTCTAACATTTTGAAGCTTTAATAAGCCTTGTGGTATTTATTGCCATTATTTGAAATGACTGGTGAAAAAAAATGAAGCAACCTTGGGATAAAGAGCTATTTACTGGCAGATGCTGAAAGGTTTGTGCACTTACGTAAAATGAATCCTTAAACTGTCTTCACTGGCAGAGGGAGGGATGGAGCATACAAACAGCGTTGTTCTAGCCTGGGTGAACCAGAAAAATGCAGAACTAAAAAGTTAACTAAATCCATGTCTTTGGGTGTTTTTGTGTGTCTGTGTGTCTGTGTGTGTGTGTGTGTGTGTGTGTGTGTGTCTGTGTGTGTGTGTGTGTCCACTCACTGTCTCTCTTCTGGTGCCTTTCATTAGAGAGGTGTGATGTCTCAGCAGTGCCACCGTGAGGATGAGGTACAGAACTGCAAACACTGTGTGCAACCAAAGCCATTTATCCCTGAAAAGCAAAAACACACACACTTCAGTTTTCAGTAAATGGATATGGATATAATTATTCTATTAAAGTAAAGCCATATTATTTCCCTCTGTGGTGCTCCAATCTGCTGCATCAATGCAAATTTAAGACACTATGCACATAATGCGTAGCTTTCAAAAGACCATTTCCAGAGACATGTGGCTCTTGTACAGCTACTTTACACAATTAGAGATAAGCCTATGAATTCTGTTATAAGATCATAAGATTGTGAACTCTCTTGGAGATAGATCACTTTTCAGAGTCTGGACTTTTTTTTTGGATTTAAAAAGCTCGTACCACTTTCAATTTGAAATAATAATAATGGTTAGTATAAGTTAAAACTAAGCTAAAGCTAACAGCATTCATCTGAAAATGGTTAACAAGGACATTACGCTTGATGGTTGATTGCATATCTTTCACAGACATCACAAAAATTGCATGTACTGTCCCTGGTGATGTCCTGTCTGGAGGTTGATGGCCTTAAGGTTTCTGTCTCAACTTCAGCATATGCAATTCATGCAATAATTTCTGACACACACCCCCAACACCCCCTCCCAACAGGAACTCGGGATGGTCTCAACTCTTAGTTCAGCGAGTTCAACATGGCTGCTCACAGTATGAACAGTAAACAATGTAGCACTTCTTACTTTAAATGAGTTATACTGTATATACAAGTATTTGCTTTAGATCAACATACGAACACATTAGCTTGTCATAACATTGATTATTATTGATCATTACTCATCATCACAGTTATCTTTAGCTTATTGCTAACAAATGACAAACATGGAGGCATCCATGTTTTTCCCCCCACTTTGTAGCTTAAATACACAAAAGTCAAAAATGACATAATTTGGATTTCCTGGCTTCCTACTTCCAACGTCAAATGAATCACTGATTTGTTCCATGATAAACAAGCCACAGCAGGCTGTGGAATAGTTCTTAAGTATAATTCTTCTTAAGTAATTTACAAATGGTTTAGCAAGTATTTAACAACCGGGAAATGTATAAAAAGAATGGAGTTTCATTATGATAAGTTATTACGATAAGTGGATCCCTACACAAGTCTATTGAGATAAGTGCATATAGAGAGGATTTATTACCAAAATTGCACACATCCATATTCAGATCTCAGACATAACTACAGAATTAAGTGCTATTCAGAAGTGGTGCAATATAATGCATATTGAATTTAAGTAAAAAGGACACATATGTACAACTCTACACAAACAGTAACCTGAGCTCAGAATAAAACCAGGGCCCTGGTGGCGTGAGGTTGCAAAGCCTCCACAAATATTTACATCATAAAAATGCACATCACTTCCAAATCACTAATTAAAAGCAGTGTAAAGAATGAATTTACACTTTAGGAAATGTAATTATATAATCACTACTTCTCAAACACACACATACATGCAAGACTACTTACCTATTGTCAAGATTTACAATGGTTGTTCTGCCAAAATTATATGGATCATTCCCTGTAACAGAACAGATTTCAGTCATGTATTGCTGTCAGTTCACAGCCTGGCACACACACACACACACGCACACACACGCGCACACACGCGCACACACACGCACACACACGCACACACACACAAACACACACAAACACAAACACACACACAGACACACAGATCACAATGTTTGCAGAAGTTTCTCCTTTTTGCTTTTTCTTACTAATTATTTTTCAAGTACCATTCAATTGTTAACACATTTGTACATTCTGAAACATAGTTCATACTTTTCTATAAAAGGAATAAAGAAACTGCTTCTTATGTACTCAATAAAGGAACAGGATATAGAGTTGCAATGTAGAGATCTCTAGATTACCCAACCACTTACATCCTCTTTATTTACATCACATGTGAGAAATTATTCACACATGTATTCAACTGTGTGTGATGTTGAATCTTGTATGAGTATTACACACCCAGCATGTTTCCAGACAGATTGACTGGGAGGATGACCGAAACAGACAGCACACAGATGACGAGCAGGAGGATGATAAGATGACGCTGAAATGACAGATAGTGCACAGCATCCATCCCGCACCTGTCTTTCACCATTGTTTCACTGCAGACACACACACACACACACTCACACTCACATAAATATTCCTCCATAATTCCCCAACCAGGTGGGATTTACACAGTATGTAAATGACATGACTCATTCATGACTTGCTGGTGTCGTAAAAACACACTTATTGCTTGATCTGATATGAAAACACACAGAGAGGAACTTTCGCCTTGTGTGCTACACTGCAATTTGTGTGTTTAGACCAAAAAACTCACTTCATTCTGATGATGAAGGTCAGCCAAGAACATAATCCCTATGAGAAAGTAATATGACATCACACAGAATTTATGTAATGAGGATGATGATGATTATAATGTGTTTAGATAGATAGATAGATAGATAGATAGATAGATAGATAGATAGATAGATAGATAGATAGATAGATAGATAGATAGATGACACCCAAACTCACCCTCTCATGCTCACTCTCCTCAATGGACATGAAAGATGTCATCCTACCATAACGACGCCTAGAAATCTCATTAAACCTGCAATTGGAAAGCTTCATTACTTTGATTTATTTGAAGCAGCATAAAAGTTAATTATATGCACCATTAAACCTTATTTATTTCCCACTAATGTGGCATGTGACCGTTCCAACAAATTCTAAATGTAATATATATTGATCAGATTTTATATATATATATATAATACACAACGTAATATATACACCAAGAGATTTAAACCAGCCAATGTAGTAGATATTAATAAGATATAGTAAATGTGTGTCGATCTTAATCAGGTCTTAAAAGAACTCAGTAACTAAATGACTAAACTCACTAAATGTCCAGACTAGCCACAAAAAACACTCTATACTGTTTGTATATTCAGTGCCATATTTCTGCATATTTGTAACACTAAATGGCTTCAGATCCTCATACCAAATGTAATATAAGACAAAAAGAACACAAGGAAACACGAAACACAGTCTGTAAATGATTACTTCATCTACTGAAGGAAATAGGTTAAGCAACAGCTTTATCATCTGAAAAATCATGTGAAAAATCAACTGCAACCAAAAGCTTCTGATAACTGCTGATCAGATTTTCAGATCATTGTGGAAGAACTTTGCAGAATTAGTTTAATTCAGCAACACTGGTCCTGCCACAGCATCTCAATGGGGTTCAATGGGGCTCTTGTGCTTTGGATCACAGTTGAGCTTGAGATCACTGACAGATGACTGGAAGTTCTTCTTCAGGACTTTCTAGTAGAGAGCAGAATTCATGTTTCTGTCAGTTATGGCAAGTCACCTAGACCCTGAAGTAGCATCCCCACACCATCACATTACCACCACCATGTTTGACTGCTGGTAGGATGCTCCTATTGTGGAATGTTGAATTAGTTTTACACCAAAGACTCAGTTCCACTTTCAACTCATTAGTCCACAGAACATTATCATTATATGTTGTTTGAGAAATGTGAGATGAGCCTTTATCTTGGTTAGCAGTGGTTTTCTCCTTGCAACTCTCCCACTGATGCCACTTTTGCCCAGTCGCTTTTTAATGGTGGAATCATGAACGCTGACCTTATATGAGGTGACTGGGGCCTGCAGTTCCTTAGATGTTCATCTGGGTTCTTTTGTGACTTCCTCAATAAACTCTTGGAGGAATTTTAGAACGCTGGCCACTTCTGAGAAGATTCCACTGTTCCAAGTTTTCTCTGTTTAGAGATAATAGCTCTCACTGTGGATTGCTGGAATCTCACAGCATTTGAAATGGCTTTGTAAACCTTTCCAGACTGATATAATTCAATAACTTTCTTCCTCGTCTTTCTGGAATTTCATTTATGTATTGCTTGTTGAGACCTTTTAGCCCATTTGAAATGATCAAATAAAAACTGTATTTTGTATTTACTCAGGTTGTCTTGTAAACTTAGCCTTATATTAAGTGTTGTTCGAAGATCTGAAACAATTAAGTGTGACAAAAATGCACAAATAGAGTAAATCAGGGAGGGGCAAATACTTTTTGTGGCACTTTATAAAGCCATGATATTTACACAGTGTTATTACACACCCTTCAGCCTCTGCTACAAGTGCTATTCTCCCATAATCCCAGAGTTTCTTCCTGATACAAGAGAAGACCAGCAGCAGCACCTGTGGAAATGCAGAATTTAGAGACATCAGACAAAACTTCACTAAGAATAACAATAATAATGATGATGATAATAATAATGTCCTTGGGACTCTTAAATACACAACCTTTGAATACACAAAATCTTAAATACACAACCTCTAAAATACACAACCCTTGTGTACAATGGCCATAAACTCTTTGATAATTTATGGTAGTCCTATAAGTTCCTGGCCAAGAGATTGTTACAAGGTCACAAAGCTGTATGTTTAAATGGGCTGATTTCTTCAACTCGGGCCACAGGTTCAAGTACAGAGACTGCAGTATTTAGTGGAATACACAGTCAATCTTCACAAAAGTCCCTGAGCCACTACCCTCAAAACAAAGCATGAATCATCCTCCAACATATTTTATAGTGAGATATCACGTGTTTTTCCTTTCCATCGTCTTTTTTCATCAAACATGCAGATGCTGTTCATGGTCAAACAGTTTGGTCTTATCTAACCACAACACATGATCCAAGTTGCACTTCCGATACCACATAGTGAAGTTCAGATGATGCATTTTGTAGACTGTCCTTAGAAATTGTAGAAATTGTAGACTGTCCTTAGGATTCTTTTTTGCAATTTTTGTCTTTTTGTGTTGGAGGTGGTGTCCAACTGTTGATTTCCGAGACCCTAGGAATCAACTAAACTGTATCATTCTTAAACTATGATCTCTGGACTATTCTTTCATTTCCTCACCATCCTCCTGACTGAGTGGGAAGACTTAAAGTATGCATACGTGTCCAATGCTATGTCAATTTTCTGTCTAAAACTTTTTCATTACAGCTGTGGTTGTGTTTAATTGTGTTCAACCATCTACAACTTTTCAGTGAAAGTTCTTTGACATTTCCTATGTGAGGGATGACAAAAAGACTTTATACGTGTGCAACTTCATACTTATACCCTGGGGTACCAAAAAATAAACATTTAAAAAAAATAACATTTTTTTTTTTGCAGTTATTGAAAGTATGAACATTTTCACATTTATTAATAGAAGTAAACAGGTGTCAAATGTCTTCCACATAGTATGCTCTTATAAGAAAAGAGTGTTATTTTAAATAGTAGTGTTTTTTTGTTAGAGCACCTATTGTTTGAATGGACGTTTTGAATTACTGTCCGTCGTACTCTTCTCATGCAATCATTTCTGTTCATTTTTCCAAATGGTGCCAATAATTCTGGAGGACACTGTACAAAACATGGTATGGAATTGGTATACGAAAGCCACCCAAAAACATAAAACACTTTCAGTATAAGGCCTGTTTTGGTTTTATAACAAAGGAATCTGTTTGACACAGACTTTAGGATTATTATGCTGTGGATTTGTTATAATTTCTATAATTATTTGCCCTACAAGACTTGTGTCTGACACCCCTGAACTAAAACAGAGACATCATGCTTTAAAATAAAACTCCAGTAGGGAATTATCACACTTTCAAATAGAGACACCAGAAACTCACTAGGAAGACGAGGAAGTCGAGCAGCAAAACAACAGGCACTCCACCAAAGCTCACTCCTATCAGCACCGTGTTCTGGGTGGCACTGAAGCAGCTGTTGTCCGAGCGCACAGTGTTATTTTCCACCAACGAGGTGAAACGCTCCCACCACGGTGAAGCCATAAGTACTCCTGAAAAGAAGAATGAAGCTTTAAGATTGCTAGCACTAAGTCAACGTTATGCACTATGAATGCTATGGGAAAAAAATATGGTATATTGGTATAATAACTATACAATTCTACAACAATATCACTTTTACCACAGCCCATACTATTCAATGACGTAAGATACAGTAGCAGAATTAGTTGAATTATTTGGTTAGGGAGAACAGCTGAAATATTTACAATGAGGGGGAAATAACTATTCAGACACCTTTGTGTTTTGACTTTGTATTCTATGTATTAATAAACATAAAAAAGACAATGTTGCCATTGGTTGGGAAGACTTCACGCAACAAGTAGCAATCATGTTTCCTAAAGTTCTCAGGGACAACATCATTGAACAACATTCGACTGGAAAAAGCTACAGAGCCATAGCAAATACTTTCCCTGTCAGTACAACTGGTTCGATAACATGCAAGCAGAAAGTTCATGGACCTTGAGTCCCCAGACAAGTGCACCACCTTCAAATCAGACCTCTTTTGGAATAAAAGACAAAACAAAAATAGAACTCTTCAGTAATAATTCAACTCATCATGTTTGGAGAAAGTAGAGATCCATTCATGATCCCATGATCACCATACCCACAGTGAAGCATGGAGTTATGGAGCTGCGTCTGTGCTAATGGTACTGGGGCATTACATGCTGTCAAAGGAAACATGAATGGAGTGATGTATCAGGATATATTAAAGGAGAGTTTACCATCATTGACCAAAAAACTGAACATGGGGAGAAAATGGACGTTTCAACAAAACAATGACCCCAAACACACAGTCAAAATAACTCAAAACTACTGCTTGAATGGCCTAGCTAATTTCTTGACTTTATTTATGGAGGATTTTGAAATGCGAGTCCATCAGAGGGACCCCCCGAACTAAGAGGAATGGGCCAAAATTGAAAATAATGCTGCAAAACTTAATTACTTCTTACTGTAAATGTCTCAAAGCTGTAATTACCAACAGACAAACAACAAACATCTTTTTACGCTTATGCATACATACTTTTTGTTCATATCTATAAGCACAAAGTACATTATGCGTGTAAATTTGAAGTGGATATATGAACTAGAAGTATAGTAAATAACAAAAACAAATACTAATTTCTCCTCACTGTATTTATCTAATACTTGTTTAATTAAGTAATAAAAAAGTAATTGTTAAGAGAATCTCCAAAATTTAAATGTTAATAGTAAACTAACTGCACACTGTATTCATTATTTATGGGCTTAAAGTTGCAAGCGTGGCACAGGGTTTACTCAAACCAGAGGAGTGTCTCTGATGTCTGATTTTTTCCTTGCACAATACCTTGCACTCCTACAAAGAGCTGTATTAAGTCCAGCACCACAGTCTAATGATTTGTTTTAAACACAATATTTCACAATCTTTTCAGAGCATGGCTGTGATTATCGCTGAGGTCTTCCATGCGTCTGTGTCCTGGTGCTTCAGTGCCGTTATTCATACAACACTGACACACAAAGGAGCTTTCATAAAAGTTTCCCATTACGCAGGTGGGAAAGCTGCTTTATGACTAAGACTACTCATGAAAATCAACTTCAATATATTAGGTTACTACAAGAATTTTATTTAAATCCTCTTACGTATTATAGAATTGGAGCAGTCTAATCACTATAGGATTTGAGTCCACTATTTTATTAATAGATTTTCTTAATTAAAGACAAGTGCTTGTTTTAAAAGAAAGTGTTCCAGTGCTCTACTCTACAAAAATCTGGCAACCTTGGGGTGTGAACTGCATGAACAAAATTTCAATAATCTCCCAGAAAATCAAACGCCTCCTTAGCACAAGTCTAAACACAGATAATAGTTCCCGCATAACTACTGACATGTCTTTTGAATTTAAGTCTGAAAATGATTCTTACTGTAAAGTACAATATGGTTGGGTACCACTGGTAGCAAAAAGGGTTCTTTTTAATAATATTGGAACAAGAGTTATGTGCAGACTTAATTACATCCCAAACCACTGATGTTGCATTAAATCAGCCTGATGGCAATGTAAGAAAAAATACAGACTGCTTAATAGTCAGTGGTCTAGATAGGTTTTCTCATGGCATCACTATAGGCATAGACTAATGACTGAATATACAAGTGGACATCGTAGCATGGGTTCAAACGTGAAGCCAAAATGTCCCTGAGGCTTTCTAGTGACTGGCTGCAGTACAATTTTAAACCCCGCCCATTCCCATGTTAGTGAATGGCAAAAGAGCAAACAAACATTTTAAGTCACATCAACACAAAAACATTTGATATCTCAGGAAATATTTTTCCTTAAATGTGTTTTATAGGAGTTATTTGATGATAATTAAAAGGGCATGGTTGATGGGGTGATTGACAGTTTTGGACACAATACTTGAGCATCATGAATACGCATGAATGCGAACTTGATGGCCAGCACATCCCGCAGATGCTCGATTGGATTGAGAGACCAAGTCAGCACCTTGAATTCCTTGTCATGTTCCTCAAACAGTTCCTCCTAACCCTAACCCAAGTTCCTTTGCAGTGTGATAGGGCACATTATCCTGCTGAAAGAGGCCACTACCATTAGGGAATACTGTTGCCATGAAGGGGTGTACTTGGTCGGTAACAATGTTTAGGTTGGTGGTACGTGTCAAAGTAACATCCACATGAATGCCAGGAGCCAAGGTTTCCCAGCAGAACATTGCACAGAGCATCACACTACCTCTGCCGGCTTGCCTTCTTCCCATGACGCATCCTGGAGCCATCTCTTCCCTAGCTAAGCGACACACACACCCCGCCTTCCACATGATGTAAAATAAACGGTGATTCAGCAGAACAGGCCACCTTCTTCCATTGCTCCATGGTCCGGTTTTGATGCTCATTATAGTCGCTTTTGGTGGTGGACAGGAGTCAGCATGGGGACTCTAACCAGTCGGCGGCTACGCAGCACCATATGCAGCAAGCTGTGATGCACTGTGTGATCTGACATCTTTCTATCATAGCCAGCATTAACCTTTTCAGTAATTTGTGCTACAGTAGCTCTTCTGTGGGATTTGACCATTCGGGCTAGCCTTCACTCCCCATGTGCATCAGTGAGCCTTGGGCACCCTTGACCCTGTCTCCGGTTCACTGGTTGTCCTTCCTTGCACCACTTTTGGTAGATACTAACCACTGCATACTGGAAACACCCCACAAGACCTGCCGTTTGGAGATGCTGTGACCCAGTTGTCTAGCCATCACCAACTGACCCTTGTCAAAGTTGCTCAGAACCTTACGCTTGCCCATTGTTCCTGCTTCCAACACGTGAATTTCGAGAACTGAGATTTCATTTCTAACCACACTATTCTGGGAGCATCATGAATGTTTTGAGTTGTTGTGACAGAGTTATGAAATGTAACATCTCAAGGATAATTAGCACAACATAAGCAACAGCCCTTAATTACTTTGCATCTATCTATCTTCTGTAAGCTTGCAGAGCATACCACACAAGGTTCAGAAACTGTGAAGATGCAGGGTGTGAACCAAACCTAGCAAAGAATGTGAAATCATCCAATCATATAATACAGGAACAGTGTAAAAACATTAAATAATATAAAGTAGAGACCCTATAAACAGTGTAAAATCATTAAATAATCTAAAGTAGGGACCCTTTAAACAGTATAATGCAGGGGCAGTGTAAAATCTTAATCTACATAAAGGGAAGAAAATGTGAAAAACATCCAGTATATCATATGACATGGCAACAGGAGACAAATCTCTCCTTTCCCTTCATGTCCTTTCAGAGAAGTATTAGTGCTTACTAATACTTACGTATTAATAAGTACTCATACTTACTGTCTGTACTGTAAATAATGTTTAAACTTAAACAGCACTGAAATTCTCCAGGGATCAACCAGCTGTCAAAAACAAAGTTCCACTCCTACCAGCTGTTTTAGAGCAACACTAAAACTACATACAGCATGGCAGTTAGTGAAGCACAACACTAATGCGCAAACTGTAAAACATGACTAAATGTGCAAAATGAATGAAAAAAATGTCATTTTACTACCTTTACATGAGGAGACTTCTTTTCTTAATAAACAAGCTTTGTGAACTTGTAGAGCTGTTATGACAGTGCCTGAACACAAACATGAGGATATAAACACAGAAAACAAACCTCAGCTGCCTCTCTTTCTCTCAACTCCTAACTCCGGACTGTAGTTCTCAGTCTTGCTCTCTTCTGTAAACTGCTAACAACACACAAACCGTCGTCACCGCAGACATTTTAACGAGCCGCCTGCACTGCCAAAGACGTTTCACTTTAGAGCTATTACATTTCCCAACCGTATTTCGTCAGACTCCGCCTCCTGCTTTGGGATTTGCTAAGAGTATTTCAAAACCTGCTCTATGATTGGCTTCGAAGTGCAGTACTCGACTACTGACCAATCCTCGCGTAGAAGGCGGGGTCTTATGAATACAGGTGGATAAAATAACTCAACTCGGAAAGATTACAGACATGAAATACTAGTTGTGAGTCAATGTATCACACGCCCATCCGGCTTAATGGAGCCTTTCAGCGGTAAGGAAATTAAACACTAAACAAAACAAAACTAAACAAACAAGCAAAAAAGCAATCAGATAGAATCAGACCAGGAAAAGAAGTGCGCTTCTTAAAGCAAAGCATACAAACAGAGTACAAACTTATGAACAAATTTATGCAAAATAAGCATTCTATGCTAGAAACAAAATATGTTACATGTATAATAATTAATAAGAAAGTATGCATATAAATTTCTCCAGAGTCTTCGACTTAACGGATTTTCTGCCCTAAACGCCTGGTGATTACCGTAAAACCCCGTGTATACTCGCACCTTGGTTAGCTTTGGTTTGTTTACTGCCCATGCTTTATAATATTTACTGTAGCCCTGTTTCATAGTGTACATTAAAAAAATATTTTGTGTTTTATGTTTTAAGATAAAACATTCATAGAAACATACAGTTAGTCTAGCTGTACTGGGACTAAAGAGACATAATTAAAAACTGTATTTCCGCTGAGTTATAAAGTTTGTCTAGAAAGTAATGAGCACCAATTTTAAAAAGCCTGCATGGTTTGTGTAAATTTACTACATTAATTATTACTCTGGCCTTAAATTTGGTAAAGAACACATTATGACTTGTTTAGGACTCGAAACTTAAAGTTAAGGACTTGTAACTTGACTTGGACTTATCAGTCTTGACATGGGATTTGAATGCTTGAGACTTGAGACTTACTTGTGATTTGCAAAACAATGACTTGGTCTCATCTCTACTATTTAGTGTACTAGTGAGCTATTCATGACTCCACTTCATCTTGACTAGCGCTCCACTCCCAGCTGAAGAGAATCAGCCCCATAGCATGATGCTACCACTACTATAGAGTATTGTGTTCTTTGGGTGATAAGCTATCTTTTTTTTTTTTTTGCTCCAAATATATCTCTAGAGTTATGCCCAAAATGTTCTAGCTTGGCCTTATCAGACCATAGCACTTTTTGCCACAGGGTTTGGAGTGCTTTAGGCAGTCTTGGCTGTTTTTTCTGTGTGAGAATGGACTTCTGTTTAGCGACCCTGCCCCATAACCCAGACATGTGAAGAATCTGAGAGATTAATCTCACATGCAGGGAGCAGGCAGTACTTGTCAGATATTCCTGTTGCTGTAGGTCTCTCAGCAGCCTCCCTGATAAGTTTTCTTCTAGTCCTTTTGTCAATTTTGTCCTGTTCTTGGTAATGTGCCCCATTTTCACCACTTGTTGATGACGGCCTTTACAGTGTTCCATAGTACATGTAATGTTTTGGAAATTCTTTTGTACCTCTCTCCTGATCGATACCATTCATCAGTGAGATCCTGTACATGCTTTGTAAGCTGTTTGTGAACCATGGCATGAGCAATTGGTTGAAACCAAGATGATGTCAAGAAAATCCTACAGAAACAGCTTATCTTTATTTGAGATTAATCAGAATCACTTCATTGATGACAGGTGTAGTGGAGCTTGAATGTGATACGTTCATTCTGAACACAGTCACGTGCTATTATATGCACAATTTTAGTCAAGAACACTGGACACGTTTTGCACTCAGCCGCTGCGTTTATGTCTGAACCCATACCCTATTCACCATATTTTACTCAGTTGCTCATTTGACAGACTTACAGTTAAGACAGGATACAACAGAGCAGTCGAGATTTAAGGGTCTTGCTCAAGGTGCTGGAATTTGAAATCATGTCCTTCTGATTGGTAGCCCAAAGCCGCAAACACAAGGCCACCACTTTTTTTTTTTTGCCCTTTTTGTAGTCGGCATATCTTGCACACTGATGATGTTCAAATGATGTACAAATAGATACAGACTGTGTCAGAAATGGTGACATGTTGCCTATTGCCCACAAACCTCAAGTGACATGAAGTGAAGTGACTTATGGCCAAGTGTGGTGACCCATACTCGGAATTTGTGCTCTGCATTTAACCCATCCAAGTACACACACACACACATAGCAGTGAACACACACCCGGAGCAGTGGGCAGCCATTTTAGCTGCGGCGCCCGGGGAGCAGTTGGTGGAACGGTGCCTTGCTCAAGGGTCTCACCTCAGTGGTGGTATTGAGGGTGGCAGAGAGCGCTGGTCATTCACTCCCCCACC
>CM074962.1:8483397-8495870 GCA_037577455.1 Pangasius macronema
GCTTTTGTAATGACCTCCACTCTTCCGGGAAGGCTTTAGACTAGATTTTGGAGTGTAGCTTTGGGAATTTGTGCAGCTGGCGTTCCTGTTCATCCCGACGGTGTCCAGTGGGGTTGAAGTCAGTGCTCTATGCAGGAGTTCTTCCATTGCAGCCTTGGCAAACCATGTATTCATGGACACAGTCATGCTGGAACAGGTTTGGGACTCGTACAAAGATTTTCTAGACAATTCTGTGCTTTTAACATTGTGGGAACAGTTTTGAGAAGAACCACATTTATAAGAAAAAGGGCGTGATGGTCAGGTGTACAAATACTTTTGGCCATATAGTGTAGGATAATCCCTACCTTAAAGTAAACATATAACGATACTAAACGACAGTTAACTGACTGACTGAATTAGACTGAAGGTTTCGCTTTCAAAACTCTGACAGAACAGCAACAGCAGTGCTGATGTAGTTCACAATTCATAGATGTAGTTGAGGACACTGCCATCAGTCCCCCAGATGTTTAGTTTAATATTCAGTAGTTGTTGTTTTTTTCCCTCCAAGACTTTCTTGAATAGTGACTCCTTCCAGCTAGTGAACTTACTCAGTCAACTTAATTGTCTGGTTACTTCAATTAAATTAGTTTTATCTTAAGCTCAATAACTTACACAAGTATAAAGTCAAAGTCGCATAGTATCAGAACTATACAGTAATTCTTCTTTAATAGAAGCATAACTGTTTTGGCTCGCTGTGGAAGGAAAGTTCGGGAATAAAACGTTGTAACTGCTCCAATAAATAATTATGACGGTGCTTAATTATCTGTCTTTTAATAATAATAATAATATTTGAACATCTGCTAGTTTCAGGGAGTTTTGACTGCAGAAAATATAAAACCCAACTAACACTGGGATGTTTTTACATTTTATTCCTTGTAGTGCTTCATCGTTTTGGACCTGTCAGTCTGACACACACACACACACACACACACACACACACACACACACACACACACACACACACACACACACACACACACACTCTAAATCCCACTCCCAATTCAATTTGCAAGTGAAAAGCAGCCAGAAAAACTTCTTCAGCCTGAGAGTTAGCATCTCTTTGGCACAAGAGCTTTAGAGAACAAAAGAAGAAGAATGTGTCTTTAAACACCACCCTGTTCATCTCATCGCCTTGCGCAGGAGAGCTCCTGGGTCACAGCTAGATGAGAGGCGGTTTGCATTGCATTTAATTTCGCAGCGTCTCTTAGCTGTTTGAGGAACTTGCCTCAGTTCAGTGCTTAAACCCCAAAGTTCAAGTCGTCATCTTTACCAGCAACATTTTGTCCATCTCCATGATGATAACATCGCATGCGGGTCAAAAGTTGAATATTATATAAAGCAACTCCGTCCCAAGGTGAGCTCCTTTGCAGAGCCATCTCTGTGCAGTGCTAACATATGAATCATAATTCAAACCCCAAAAATAGCAGGCCAGGCAGAAGCCGGGGGATACACCGCTCTTGAGTAGCTACCTGCGGCCTAGTTTCTCCAGGGTGCAGCTCGGATTGTGTGTTTGAAGACAGACGGGGGACGTGACCCGTGTGTGTCTCAGAAGTCAGTACTTAGCACGTCGTGCATCAGTATTATTTAGTAAAATTAAATTAGTGGATTTCTAAGTAGAATTGAAAGCACATGCTGTAAATTGATATGTATTTAATGTTTTTAGCACCTCTTAAAAGGACACACACACACACACACACACACACACCATCTTGCAAACTATTGTGGAACCAAGTCAGAATCCCAGGATGATAAGGAATAATGATAAGTAAGGAATAAACACTTTGGGACGTGCTGTTATAGGAAAATAATTGACAATACTCTTACCACAAATATAAGTTCATTATTTTTCATTAACAGCATGTTCTCGGTGTGCTTTATTCCCCTTATACCACACGCAACAAGACACGTTACTGTGGGGGGAAAAAAGCGAACTGAAGACTTTGCAGTGACTTACTGAAGGTTGCAAATCCTTGACGCTGGAGACTCCTTCAATAAATGCTAAAGAAATGTCTCCTATCAAGGATTGTGTGTTTTCTTTGCCTGGTTTAATTGCATTTTATTAGAATTAAATTGCACGAAGCATCCACCATACAGGTTCCTGTCTAAGTTGTTACCATAGAAACGATAAGTAGTGCATTCATATAAACTACTGTCAGAACTGCTGCTATAGAAGATGTTCTGACCAGTCAGAAATCGAGAATTCAACAGTGCTGTGTTCTACTATAATAATAACAGATTTGTGATATAATTATAAGTGAACAGCTTCGTATCGATGGATTGTGACACGCCTATGGTCCATGCTCCACTGCCCTGGTCTGGCTAGGCTATTCCTTTTGTTTTCTTCCCAAACATGTACGTCGTTCGGAAACCAGAGGAGGCAGAGGAACTTTGCAAACAAGACCAGCACCGTTTTCCCTCTCCAACTGCCTATTTGCTTGGTCACATGCCTTGTGTGTGTGAGACAGAGATTTATGAGAATGTCTTGCTTGCAGAGGGAGCATGTGTGTCTGAGAGAGAGGTGGGGACGAGAGAGAGAGCGGGAGAGAAGTGGGCGGGCGAATGTGGGTGAGCGAGCTTCTCTCTGTCAGACGGTGTTTGCTGTGCGAGTCTCTCACATTGGCTAAGCTTCAGCGCTGGACTGGCCGACTGGCTCGGAGAAGAGGGAGAGTGAAAGCGCGAGAGGAAAGAAAGGGAGGAGGAGGGACAGGCTGGGCAGTGCTAGCTGCGATCAGAGCACCCGATGCTCTAGAGAGAAGGAGATAATTGCTGGATTTGATCCATTTCTTTCCTTAGATTCTCTCCGACATTTGGATATCTGATATTTTCTAAGGTATTTGCGTAGATGTTTTTCCCTTCCTATTTGATGATGATGATGATGATGATGATGATGGTGATAGTTTGGCTTCCGGGGTCTGATGGGTGGGGGTGGGGAGTCGGGAATAATAAAGAGTGTAATAGAGATGGAGAGACTGAAGGATGGGGGGAGGAAGGGGTGTGTAAGAAACTGAAAGCAGTGTCGTGGTGGATGCAAACAGACGTGAGGCGTGAGGTGTGCGAGTCAGTCTGTGTCTTTGACTGAGGACTCATTGTTTTGCGTGTGTGTGTGTGTGTGTGTGTGTGCTTAGATTGAGGTGCCATTGCTCCGAGTTAATCTGTGATCACTGACATATTGGAGGCCATTATGTGTGTGTTGCCGCTGGGTGGCAAGCGATCAGGACGGATTCAAGGATGTCGGCATCTTTCAACCCCTCCTCAACCCCTCTACACTGCCTCTTTGCAGCCTACTTGCACTCAGTCTTTCCTTCTTTTGCCGCTTAGTATTTTTTTATGCCTTTAGAGAATGTGCATTCCCTGGGATAAAGAGCTGCATCTTTGTGTCTGGAATGCGTTTTAGCCAGCTTTCTGGGTAATTGAGTTTTATGTAGCCTACAGGTCTGTGCTTAGTGTCTGCTCTTCCGTCCAACCTCTGCATGTCTGAAAGTATTCAAATGTATATTTGCATACAAATGATATTTGAACAGAAGGAAGTTCCAGTGCTCACCCTAAATTAGCATAGATTGGGAATAATGCATGTTTAAATGGAATACAGTGTTAGCATCTGGGTATATGTGGGTTCTAATAAGTATGAAAGGTCTAATCATACCACTACACAAGGATCTGTGTGCTACAGCAGACTGATATAGAGTTGATGAGGGTTTGATTTGGATGCGAGTTGGAATTGGGAGGTTTTGTGAAGAAAATGCTGGAACGAAGGCTGGCTGTTTGTGGATTAACCCTTTGCTAGGACAGATGGCTCCCTCTCTCGCTGAGCCAGAAGGCCTGTCTGTCACAGTCAACATGGGATCCCATCCCAAAGCCTCTTCATCCCACAGCCTTTCCTTTTCCAAACACAAGAATCACTGTGAGCCAAATCCTTCTCTCACTATGGTCCCATCTCTGTGGTTTCTGTTTCGATGTGCACAGTTGCCATTTTCACAAGTTCTTAATGTCTGGATTGCATTAATTAATCATAAATGTGTTGTAAACACTAATGGTAACTAATTCACACTGGATTGACACACTGGCCAGTGCCCATGAGTGTGGTGGTGGTGGTGGTGGTTGTGTTTTTTTCATGAACCAGTTCATCCTTATAGACCTTTAATGTGCCAGCTACCACATCCAAATCTAGATTCAGTCAAACCTCATTGACTCTAATGATGGATATTGCTGTTGTTGGTGTGAATCGGTTCTGCAAAGACGGTGTATCAGGTGTCTCTAGGCTTCTGACTCAGGAGGGGCTGTGAGCTCAGGGAGTCAAGTGATAACTGATGTTGGTGTAGGTTTGCTTCAGCTGCTTGAGCCTAATGTCATGCTATTTGAGAATTTTGCTTTGTTTTTGAACTCTAAGGAACATTGAGACCTTGGAACCATACACAAGATAGAGCTGTAGTGAAATGGTGGAGAATCACATGGACCATGGGGTGTATAGGATACTGTAGAGATCTCAAGGAATCTGAGGAGCCATAGGGAGAATAGGGAAGTGTATGGAACTCTTTGGAAGATGGGGTACTCTAAGAAATATTAGACAACTTGGGAATGTGTAATGAGGCCAAGTGTCAGAAATCATAGTCGTTGAAGTGTGTAGAGCTATAGGGAATGTGGGAGGTAACCATAAGGAAGATGGGGAAGTATAGGGAGACATGGGGAAGATTGGGAACAATCTGGAACTATAAGGAATATAGGTCATTTTATAGGCCCATAGGGTAAAAAGGGAAATTCTATGAAGCTTTGGGGAATTGGGGTGTGTACAGGACTGTAGGTGATACGGGGAATTCTATCAAACTGTGTGGATACGTGGGTTTGTCAAGAAAGGCAGGGGATATGGGGACGTCTAGGGGAACCTTAAGGGAACATGGGGATGTGTAAGGAACTGTATGGGATTTTGGGAAGTCAAATGAACCTTAGGAACATGGGGAAAGTGCACAGAACCATAGGGAGCATAGACAGTCTGTGGAGCAGCAGAGAATGTGTAGAAATGTAAGAAAGTGTAGAGAACATGTTAATCTGTAGCAAATACAGTAGGGAAGTCTATAGAGCATCTGTAGGGAAGTGCTGGAAACCGATTTAAGCCTTGGAGGAGAGTAGAAAACCACAAAGAACTTGTAACTTGTAGAGAATGGTTGGTATAACTACATTTATAAGAACAAGATAGAAAGAAAATAAATATTGTTAGTCTCATACCATAATCGCCTAAGTCATGTTTGACCAAATATGACTTGGGCAATTATGCTATGAGGCTAATGATATGTTACATTTTGTTCAGTCTTATTTTCTGAAATGAAGCTATTTTCTGGTTGAAATACTGCTAGTATAAAACAGCAGCCTATGTGGGCATCAGGTTTTGAGAAGCTGTGTGAACTGTCTGAAGCCTGAAGACAAAAGGAAGGAGAGAGACTTGAAAAACAGTGACAGGACTTTTGAGGTGTGATTCCCTCAATGTTGCTGGCACAAACTAAGTTTGAGTGATGTTTTATTAAAACGGCTTTACTGTGGTAGGGTAGTTTGACATGGTGTTTCAGAATCTGATGGGATTCAGGCGGTCAATTCAGATGAGGTTTGCATCATTTTTATAAGAATTATACAGCACTGTGTATATTTAACCTGAATCAGTAGCTTCTCCTGGACACCTGTGTTTTTATGTGCTTCAGAAATGTTTGACTGAATTTGGAGCTGAACTGAGAGTAAAAAGCCCTGAAGCTATTCTGTTCAATAAACATTCAGAAGCTGTAGTGGTTTCAGATGTTTCTGACTGCATGGGAAAAGAACTTTCCCTGCAAGTTANCAGGAACTACAGAGAGAAATGCTTATGCTTTGGATGACAAGCTTGGCATCTCGTTATGCTTGATACCATCAAGATATCCTGCTAAATGAATAAAAGATGTTGACCACATTGTGTCTCGATACACATTAATAATTCTTATGTGCTGAACATGGCCAACATGTGAAACTGTTGCACAAATTTTGGAGCCACTGGTAGACCATCAAGAGAATGGGTTTGGCTTGGCGGTTACTTTTTATCTTGTTGTGATGACACCTGTAGCTGTAAGAAATAAGGGTACTTGTAGCACATTGCAGGAAACCCTAGTGTAAGAAACCATGAGATACCTGGGGGAGAGGAGTAAACTGTGATGAACGTGAGGATGTGTTGAAACCATAGGAGAACATGGCAAGATGTGGGAAATGATGTTAAACCATGAGGAACTTTGGCAAACCCCTATGGATACTTGGAGGAGTGTAGGAAACCATAACAGACTTAGGGAAGGAGAGTGAACAGTGATGAGTATGGGAGAACTATAGGAGAACACTGGAGGGCATAGGAAACCATGCTGAACGTTTAAAAGTGCAGGAAACTCTGGAATACTGCTGTAAATTGTAGAGAACCTGGGGAAGTATAACAAACTGTAAGGCACTCAAGGAAATGTTTAAATCCTAGGGAACATAGGATGATGTTGGAACCCACAGTGAACATGGAGAAATGCAGGGAACCATGAGGAACTGTAGGGAGCCCTTGGGAACTTGGAGAAGTTTAGGAAACCACATTGACCGCAGAGAAGCAGGAACCAAGGGGAATCACAGGGAACGTGTGGAAGCATAGGAGAATACTGGGGAAGTAAATCAAACTGTAAGGAACATGAAGAATTTTTGAAAGCATAAGGAAGCTAGGGAGCTGTTTGGAACCACAGTGTACACAGAAGTGCAGGAACAACAGGGAATGATGTTGAGCCCTTGTGAATTTGGAGAAGTGTAGGAAACCATAAGAGAAATGAGAGTGAACTGTAGGGAACATGGAAACCTGTAGAATATAGATTAGGACAGTTAACTAGGAGGACCTGTATTAACCCCGAGGGGACATGGGGACCCTGGGGGAGTAAAGCACATTTTAAGGAGCTCAAGTGTCTTTTGAGACCATTAGGAACTTGGGGAGTGCAGGAACCATGGGGAATACTAGTGACCACTTGTGAACTTAGAGAAGTATAGGAAACCACAATGAACCCTAGGAAACAATCAAGTGTGTGAGATACCACAGGGGACACGAAGAACTGTAAGAAAACATATATAATCTTTGAGGATGTATAATAATCTGTAGGGGATTATAGGGAGCGTGTGGAACTATGACGAACTGTACGGAACCATTAGGAAGATGGAAGATTAAAGGGAACAGAGTCACTGTAGGAGATAGAGACGTATGTTTCCTGTGGTTCAGCTAAAGGTTATAAGATATGAGAAAACATGCTTTCCTTAATCTGCTTGTGTTTGAAGGCTTCTATTGATCTAGATAAAAAACGTATAGCTTATAATTTTGTCTGTGCAAGCCTTTCACGTGTGATTTATTTATTTATTTTTGTTTCTCTCATTGACCCTGTTTCTTGGTCCAGACATCACATTTCCCAGATCTGAGTATAATGATAAATTTTAAAAAGTAGATAAGGTACTCAAGATGGCATAAAGGAAATTTTTTATTTCATTTATTAGAAAGTGAGGGAGAATAATGGAAAATAATGAAAGAGCAGAACGAGTATCTATGCAAGATGGAGCTGAGAAAACCAAGGCGAGAGAGTGGAATGCCTGCTGAGAGCTCGAGTGGCCGATATTACTCACTGGGTCACGCTCATGAAAAATTGAATCAAGCCTCACAGATGTGAGCTTTAGGGGGGAAAAAAAGATCTTCGTCTGAGAGGATGGGCTTCATCTTTATTTCAGTTAGCTGCTTGTGTGTTTAATGGGGGTGCGTGAGAAGTATGTTGGCTTTCCTTCTGATAATGTACTGATACCAGAATTAGAATATAAAAATTTCAGTACTTGCACCAGGCATCTTTCTAGAGTGCTGTTCATTTGATATTTATGGAGGTTATTTACACACAAAAAAAGTAACAATCATGAAATTTTGGTCCAGTGAACCAATTTGTATTGAGGATACATACAATGCTTATTAAAAGATTTTCCTAAATGAGGAACGTTAAAGACAGCCACACTTTGCCGCTTTCTAAATTGGCCAGGGCTGTCTTTTATCTCAGGAGTGCAAACACTGTTAAAAAAAAATGCTCTTGAATGTAGCGTTATGGAATTTAAAAGTTGTGATGACTCAGTGCATGGAAGTATGCCAGAACTAGTTATACAAGTGTGTGAATGTTTCTGTAAAAATAAACCTAATTATGACAAAAGTACTGGACAAATAACTGAGTTAACTAGAAAGGTGAAAAAAGCGTGAAACAAGAAAATGGCAAAAATATAAACCAGAACTATATACACGTTGTGTTTAACTAATAACGATACGCCGGTGACATAGCTCATATTACTGAGCTAATGAAAATCAATGAACAAACAGTGGAGGAGAAGAAAGAAGGAGGAATGAAACCAATACAATAACACAAGCACATGTGAAACTGAGAACATCCAGCAGTGCAACAGGTGCTGAGGCAGTTTTCTGTTAAATATCTCTCTATATACACTGAAAAAAAAAACCTCACCTGTGCCCACTCAGATACCTGGTCTTGGCTGAAAGGAATAGAACCTGAAGAGATCTTCTGCTGTTGTAGCCCATAGGCCTGAAGTCTTGGCATGTTGTGCATTCTGAGATGCTTTTCTGCTCACCACTGGTGTAAAGAGTGGTTTGAGATATCATAGCCTTTCTGTCAGCTAGATCCATTCTCCTCTGACCTCTCTCATCACCAAGGTGCCTCAAAACTGCCACTCACTGGATGTTTTTTCCCTCCATACCATTCTGTATAAACTCTAGAGACTACTGTGTGTGAAAATCCCAGGAGTTTCTGAAATACTCAGACCAGCCCCCCTAACACCAATGTGGTCAAAGTCACTTGATGTGAACATTAACAGACGCTCTTGACCTTTATCAATATGATTTTTATGCATTGTGCTTCCTGTTAAGATCCTGTTAAATTGGCTGGTGGTGTATTTTATCATAACAGTGTTATCAGCAGAAATACGACCACGATGATGACCAAATCCAAATAGAGTTGCGTGAAACCAATGAAATACGATCTTGTGTTTTAAGTAGTTTTCTGAAACTGTAAAATCATACACACACACACACACAAAACATCTGTGAAAAAGCTTCTCTGTTTATTCTAATGCATACATCAGAAGCTCTGCAGTATGGACGAGCGTCACAATATTTAATTTTTCGGCGGTTAGATAATATGCAGGAACCAGAGTGAAAATCGTAACAATTAGACAGTAGAAAGCTTTGTTGTAATACGAGCCTATATGAGAGAGAGCTCTCCAAAAAGTGTCGACATTACGGGCCGTTTGCTGTTTAGCAGGTTTTATTCGATCCACGCAGTTGTTTTTACTGAAATGTGTACTGACAATACCCTCAGTAGTAATAAATGAAACAGATTTGTTGTGTGCTGTTATTACACCTGTGTATTATTTTTATTTTATGACCAGTATTTAATTATGGAGGACTTTTCACTGTACCTGATTTCTTTGTTGTTGGATGTTTGCTCTCTTTGTGTAGCGCTGCTGGGGAGGTTTATTACCCCTCTGCTGCTGTGCTATTGCATCTCAGGTGTGCAATCATTCTTGTAGCTCCCTCCCTCCTTCCCTCCTCCTGCCACCCCACTACACCCGTCATAGTGGCATTAGTGTCTGGAATTCTCCATGACGCCAGAGTATGGGGGCAGAATGAGGAAATCAGACTCAGTCCAGATTTTTAGGAAACATTTGCTCATTCGGTCAGGATTTTGGAATTTTCTTCATCTCTTAGGCTTTATTCCTCTGTGGTGATGTACTCCTCTTTGGCAGTGCTGCTTCTTTGTGTTTGTGGTTGAGCTCGCTAGAAGACATTTAGGATAAAGGACTCTAATGTGGTTCATGGCTATAGCGTGCATCATGAATGAATAACTAGTGACTTTCCAATATGTACCTCACCAGACTTTTTTCCCCTTTTTGTTGAAAAGTGGGCGGGTACTATCGAGCAAAGCCTGCTTCACCAATCACATGGCTGATGAACATGTAGCTTACTGTGTTTATTTTATCATTTGTTTGGTTTGTACATGTAGAGTTGAACAATCCCGATTCTGGCCACTTGCATCATCATGTTTATTGGTGTAATGCTGTTGACTGAATGTGAGTCCAGGGTGCTTATCAGAATACCATAACAGTTCTCAGATAAGTCTATTACGTGCGTTAGGAATTTGCTAGGATGAGCAGGTTGTTACTACGTGGTCCTTAATTTCTCACATTTGACGATGTGCCCAGTTTCATTATTACACCCTTGTGCAGAAGTTTTGGACAAGACTTTGACGGGAAAAGTTCAACAATCAAAATTTGTTGTGGCTTCTCTTAAATACGCATGCTCTTAGCATTTTTTTCTTGATGCAGTTAACATACCATAGCATCACACAACGTATTGTGTTCATGTGAGCGCTTTCAAACCTGGAACCTGGAATCTGTGACCAGGGATAGAGAAGAAAGGTCTGGGCTGAACTTCTGAGCCTGTTGTCACTGTGATCAAGCAAGTAGACGGAAAGGTTAGCTCAGAGGAACTTGCAGGAACTTGCAATTTCCAACAGTTAAATCAGAGACAGAGTTTGTGGTTTTGGTTTTTCTTAATAAGTAGGAAACTTGGCAGGAATCCTTGATAACAACATTCCCAGGTAATTTTCCCCCAAGTTCAGTGGTTCAAATTTAGCCTCTTCAACCTTAGGTAGCACCAAAATTCAAACCAGCAACCAGGTCATCGTGTGTTTACTGTCGCTGTGATCTGTAACGTATGTGATGTCCTGATACAATGGAAAGGTTGTCTGAGGTCATGAACTTGCTCAAGTGGCCCGTTGCTTGTCCTGAGTTCATGGAATTTTTGAGCTGTCAGATGTTGCTCTTATCTTTCCTCAACTCTGCGTCTATATTATGAATGCAGACCATCTCAGCTCCCCAAAGAAATCCACGCAGTTGCTTGCCATTTATCACTGCCTACTATCTTTCTTTCTCTCTCTCTCTCTCTCTCACACACACACAGACTCTTGCTCTTTCTTTTCCTCTTGCATATTTTGAGCAATGATAATTTCATGGATTTTTACTTTGTCCAAACAGCTGCTGCAGTTACAGTAAATCAATCAGTCAAATCAAATGGAGTGCTGATGTTTGGATGCACTTCCTCAGCATTCCTTACTAGCATTTTCACAATCTTTGTGGGCCTCATTTCTCAAAAACAAATCCGTCTCTAATGTCTCCCATGTTGCCCAGCTCTTAATTAGCACTTTTCTGCTGGACACGGTGGCACGTCAACAAATCTGTAATGCTACATTTAGTTATTGCTTTCATTGCTAAGTAAGACATATGGCCTAAGCTAGGAACAGTGCAAATCTTTGATGGGTCGAATGTAATCGTCATAAAATCATTTTAGACAGTGATGACAGTGATTTTTCCCCCTAGATAGCTAAAATTTTCTACTGAGTGTTCTACCAAGCAGCATCATCCGTCTTGAGTAATAATGTAGTGTCAGCCAGAGTCTCTTTATTTTTGTCTTTTTTTCTGGAAGCTTGAAGGCCAGTTTCACAGTTGTATCCAGCAAGTTTGCAGTTCTTATAGTAACTGTGACCAATGTAAAATCTGCCATCTTTGCGGCAAGCTCAATGTATAGGGAATGGCTTCCTGTTGTCTCTACATGCTCACTACAGAGAGTCATTGTATTGACTATGTTGTGTAGTATGTCTGAGAGGCCACAATTTAAGCTGCTTCTTGTATGTTTGGAGCCCTATAACGTAGAACATCATAAATTTAGTAGGTTTACTAAAATTAGATGGTCACATAATGAGTGTCTGTTACAAGTCTGCACCCAACAGTCTCCAGAGAACAGAGGGTGTGATGGATTTGATCAGGGTGTGGGCAGTTAGTGAGGACTGGGCTGAGAACCACTGTTCTACTGTGAAGGTAAACGTTTGCTGTTGTGTTTGCTTTAATGGCTGCCTTTTCGAGTATGCAACGCTGATGCCAACCTACTTGTTTCTAGAAATCCCACTAGGTGACAAACATGGTTGTTATTTTGCTAAAAATGCTCAGGTCTGAGTTGTGACTGCTGTGATAATTTGTGTTACGTGGGCAGTGCCTTTTTCTCATTGTTTTGTGAAAACGCATGTATACTTCAGAGTGAATTACTGTGTTTATTTGCGACATGCACAGACAATGAGTTTTGAGGTATTTATCCTGCGAGCCTTGACGACCACTACTTGAGTCGTCCAAGTCTAAATGACGAAGTAGATTGTCTTCTGTTTTATATTTTGCTCTGATTATCCTCTCATTGTGTCAGTGTTTAGAATGTATTATATTTTATGTTGCTTCATATTATAAGAATGCATCATCTTCTCCTTTCGGCTTTTCCCTTCAGGGGTCTCCACAGCGAATCATCACTCTCCACCTATCCCTATCTTCTG
>CM074962.1:8495970-8544245 GCA_037577455.1 Pangasius macronema
CCAAGTGTGGTGACCCATACTCGGAATTTGTGCTCTGCATTTAACCCATCCAAGTACACACACACACAGTAGTGAACGCACACCCGGAGCAGTGGGCAGCCATTTTAGCTGCGGTGCCCGGGGAGCAGTTGGGGGATCGGTGGGTCTCACCTCAGTTTTGGTATTGAGGGTGGCAGAGAGCTCCCCCACCTACAATCGGATGCCGGACCTGAGACTCGAACCCACGACCTTCAGGTTCACCTTCGGGTTACAAGTTCGACTCTCGAGCCATTAGGCCATGACTGCCCCAAACTGTATGTACTGTATTTTCATTCACTGCAATTTCATTAAAAAAATCAAGTTACACGATTGATGTAACAGTACACGATGCATTGTTTCATTTAAAAAACAAACATATCAAACTGCACTATAGGTGCATATTTCCATTTTATAAAATAAAATAAAATAAAAGATCAAACATCAAACTGCACTATAGGTGCATATTTCCATAAAAAAATAATAAAAATAAAAAAAAACATTAAACTGCATTATAGGTGCATATTTCCATTTTATAAAATAAAATAAAATAAAAGATCAAACATCAAACTGCACTATGGGTGCATAGTTCCATAAAAAAATTTAAAAAAAAAACATAAAAAAATAATAAAATATTAAACCATGCTATGGGTACATAGTTTCATTAAAAAAAAAAACATCAAACTGTGTTATGGGTGTATATGTTCATTAAAAAAAATTAATAAAATAAATTTAAAAAACCCATCAAACTGTGCTATGGGTGCATATTTTCATTAAAAAAAAGTATAAAATAAAATAAACCCATAAAACTGTGCTATGGATGTGTAGTGCAGTTTGCTGTTTGTGGGCGATAGTAACCAGGGCACCATTTCTGACACAGTAACTGTATTCCTCACAATGCAGCCTGACACCAAGTCCACATTTCCTATAAGTGAAAAAATATTTTTTTCCCCAAAACATTTACAGCACATTAAAATACTCATTAAAAATACTCATTCATAATTCACAGAATAAGTGAATGATGTAGAACTATTTGGTTGGCTTATTAAAGGGTGTGCTTTAAAAAGTCATGCCACAGGTTTGTAAGAACTGAACAAATACAAATCCTTTTCTGTGTCATAATAATGTCTTATTCCCAATCAGAAAAAACCCTTTGCCACCAGTGATACCAGTGATATTATAGTTTACAGGAGGGATTTTATAAAGTTAATGTCTTGTAAAGTAAGGGTCATATTCAGAGTTGCTGACTAAAGTTTAAAACATACAGTAGTTATGTCAGTATAATGATTCATATTTAGATTGTGCTCTGGAGTTGTTTAACTTGAATTATCTGTTGTTTTATGGAATTATCTGTGTGTGGGTCACACCCCTGAGGTTGCCAGGTATTTCATAATTAGAAAACCAGGTGCATATGCATGTTCTGACTGCATCTAAGATATACAGTCTAAGACTATTTTGACCATTTTTGAGGCATTTTATTTCAGAAGTGCCAAAATCATGTTTGAAAGTTTGTGGATCATGCAGATTTTTTTCTTCCTGATTTCTAATGCCAATGTCACCTTCTTCATGGACAATCAATGAACAACAAATTCATTTCTTTTAAAATATTCTAACAACGCTAACCTTGTAATCTGAAGGGCTTGTTTTTATTTTTTTTATTAAAGAGTTCTTATAGATATAAGCCTGTTTTACTGGTAACTTGGTTTGAATTGGTTTTAATCCAAACTTCAGTTGTTCAGAAATAAGTACACCAATGTGTTCTGTCTGCGGATAGTTTAGGAAGAAAAGGCTCTGTGGGTCTAGTATATATCTGGAATATTATTATACACATGGTAGTAATGGGCCTAATATCTAAAAAAATGAATTATTTCATTTATCATAAGGGGTTTGAGGAATTTACTTCACGGTTAAAGGGGTTGCTGATATTTAAGAACCCCTGCGCATAATGACATATTCCTGTGTAAAGATGACAAGGTCAAAGAGAAGCATAATAAATAAACTAAACTGGAATAAAGCCCAGAAAAAGGGCACAATTTTCACTCTCTGTGCTTCATGTCATGTTAAAACAGATACTGCTATTGTCTGCTCAATGACTATAAAATTATGTCCATATTAATATTTGAATGAAAATACTAAATCTTTAAATAATTAAATAATAATTTTTTTTGGTAATGATGAAAGAATATTTGCAAATATTGTTTTTTTTTTAAATCATGGTGTAGTTGTAGAGATGTGTTTAACAATATTTGGGACATTAGAAAACATGATAAACAATTTATTATTCTACATTGAGCATTTTAAATGGTTTAAAATGACATGTTCAGGGATACCAAATATTCACTCCAAAGGAATTCCTGCAGTTTTAAGTAATATGTGTGTGTGTGTGTGTGTGTGTGTGTGTGTGTGTGTGTGTGTGTGTGTGTGTGTGTGTGTGTGTGTCACTTAAAGCTCCAGGAAAATTGAAAATTGAAGGATTGAACCCTTTTATTCACCTTCATTAAATTTATATGAAAAGAATTTATTATGAAAAGATCTTCATTATTTCTGATATTTTAATTTATTTTAATTTGCTATTTTGTTCTTCAGATATAAAAATATGTTAACTTTATTACCTCAAGTAAAATGTTCTGTTACTTCATTAATTGAATGGGAGGGAATTAATTGTGACATTGTTATGGAGTATTTTAAAAAATCAACCACTTATTACATTCCTGGAATATTAGAAAGACAACCTTTTAGACAATAGATAAAGGAAAGAAGACAAAATGTAGGTGAAGTACTTGTCAGTATTTCAGTACATTAAAATGAAAGAGTTAGGTCCATTCAGCTCTGATATGGTTTCCTTTGGCAACCAGTTGCCATATTTAGATTGAATGTCAGGCAGATTGAATATAGAGAGAAAAAGAGAGAGAGAGAGAGAGAGAGAGAGAGAGAGAGAGAGAGAGAGAGAGAAGGAGACCTGTGCTCTGTGACGATGCCCCTTCCCAATGAATCTTGACTGATTGACAGGTCTACTTTATCTGTGCAATATCGCCCCATGCACGTTCTGATTCGTCTTTCGGTAGCCTTGTGCGACACTGTCTGACGAACAAATTAACCCCGGCAGCAGGCTGGAGAAAGGCCCCGAGTCGGCTAATCAGTGCCTGATTACAGCCGCAATGCTCTGGGAGATGCACAGGCCAAGGGTGCTGCTAGTGATTGGGCTTTCACAGCTCTGCTTTGTGTGTGTGGATTTTTTTTCTTTTTCAATCAGCCCACAGCTCAAGTGGCAGCCAAGGAATACCAGCACAGCACACTTCTAATCAATGCAGCCATGAGTGGCAAATGAACAGTCTCAATGTGCTTTAGAGCATAAACATACACACATATTCTGTATTCACATCCAGACCCTCGATTGCTTCTGTAAACTGTTATACACGGAGCTGCCTCTATTTCCTTTTTGGTTTGTGAGGGAGCTAATTGAAGCCTACGCTAATTTGGACAAACGATGGTTCTCTTTGTCTCACGCATTTGTCTGAATACTGTTGCTTTCAGCCAGGATTTTTGTTAGACCAACAAATCCATGCAGAAACAGCATGAGAGCATGAAAAATAAATCTGGTTACATTTTACATTTCAGTGGCCTTCTAGTGTAAGAACCAGTATGAGCACCGCTTTACATGTAGCTACAACAATGTATTAAATATGGAAATATGACTAATTACAGTATGTATTTATGTGTATGTATGTAATTATACAATGTATTTAAATATATTTTCACAAATCAATACCAGAACTGATTCCATAGGACTCGGAAACCTAAAATCATAGGAAATCACATAGGATACAAAAAATGAAACTTACATTTAAGGTTAGAGCTTATGGATTAATATATATTTCCCACTTGCCATTATCTTGTATTTACTTGTCATCACCTGATATTGGCTATAACAGGTTTTTAACAGTAGCCTGCTTACCAACATGCATTCAAACCTAATTAATGTCAATATCAAACATTTCTGAATGGAATATTTGGAAAGCATAAATATTTCCAATTTTGGATATACACATATTGTACAGTAATTAGCCTTATATTTCCATATTTAATATATTGCAGCTCCATGTACATTGTGCACTGGTACATTGCAGTTATACTGGTTCTTACTGGAATAAGGGCATTGCAATGTAAGATGAATTGTGAGATATCATCTCCACAATCTCCACAGTCCACAATGTAAATTTACACTGTACCAACACCTACCAGATGGGGCTTTGCATTTCCCGTCCCCTCATGACCCATCCCCAGGGGCTGTAGGAGAATTTAGTCATTTATACTGTTGTAGCACGGACTTCAGTTTACTTTTATATATACATTTTATTCCATGCATGTTATTGCAACATTTTTCATCAGCTGCTTGGGGGACGTTTTCACTCATGATGCAGACAATTATCAGTTAGATAATTCATAAATCTGACGCAAGCCAAGAAATCCAGTACTTATATATGATAGTCAGTCTCCTGGTGAGAATAACAGCACTGATTATGTCTAACAGGGATGGAGATACTTGTAGGATCTTGAACTCCTCCCTGAAGAACATTTCTATCTCTTTTATACAGCACTGTTAAGTTTACAGACCTGAGATTCAAATCTGAAGTAAAATTCACTCATTTTTCATTGTAAAACATTTATAAAGCATTGATTTTGTGTTTCTTTAATAACAATTTCTGTTTGCTTTAGTGTATGTTTGGGTTAGGGTTAGGGTTAGGGGTCCTGATTGTGCTATGATCAGGTTTAAAATAATATTTTAAACTACTTATATATTTTGTGTTAGTCATTCTGTCTCTGTTTCTTTCATGTTAAACGCACTTTGCTTTTCCCATGGTGATAGATGACAGACTGATTTTACATGTGTGCAACCTTATATTTATACCCTTTTTAACAGAATTTTGATTAAAGATTATAGATGATATTGTTTGAATTTATTTGTAATATTCCTTAAGAGTGTAGTTATTCCACATATCCTGGGTACAGGGATAATGAAGCGTGTAGAATACATTCTCAGAATCATCGGGGCTTTATGGTTAAGCCTGTATATATCTAATTTATTGAGTGTTCCATTTGGTGTGCCATTAAAAACCCAGATGTTCTAGAGGTGATACTGCTAAGTAAAATCCAGTGCAGGGTAGATAATGTAGATGTGTGAGTTGTGTATGGCTTTAGCAGTCTAAGAAGGTGTTTGGGGAAGATTCTTTCATAGGGACATTTCTTACGTAAGGTTCATTCGGAGTCATGTGATACATCATTGAGATACAACATGTACAATAAAGGTAAAATACAGACATTTATGGTAAGATGAATAAATAGATACATGACCTTTTACTAGTACTACTCCATTATAAGTACTATAAGTACAACTTGACCAATAAGTTACACAAGAACTTTACTGTTCCTCATAACTCATTTTCAACTCGGCAATATGAGTAACGTTCTTGGAAGATGGGCTACAGGCTGCAGTAGTAACGTTCCAGCTGATGCTACTTTAGATACTATTTTTAAATGCTATCTGCTGATTTTAGTGTGTTAAAGTAGTCACCTCTATTCAAACATCTATGATAACTCACTGCACGCACCCCCGACTCAAGGGCAGCTTATTCCTCAGCGGACATTAACTGATGTTGGCTTTCCCTACTTCACTACACTGATCCTCTCCGTGGAACAGCCATTACACTACTCATTTACAGTACATACAGCATCTTCTTTATTTCTATACCTGTATGTTTTGCAATATATCAATACTTAACTCATGGTTTATTTAGCGATAAAATAATAATACAAGCAATAATCCTTATCACATCAGGAAATAGTGACGTGTATAGCCTACATTAACAGCCTCTGAGTCACATATGAATAGCCAGTAGAGATGATTTAAGTATGAAGATAATTTACAGTATCAAAAGTCTGTTTAGAAATAATCTGAGTTCATTTGAGACTGTTTTGAATATTTGTTTTCTGGCACCCAGTTCTAACCTAAACCCTAGCATATGGTTAAAATGTTCACCTTTTTTTCCACAACATTTTCAGGTGTAAGGTAGAAGCATACAGTTTAAAAATACAGCTTTCTAAAATCACACCTCTAAGGCCTTAACAACTACTTTTATTAGTATATGCCACAGTCTTTACTGTATGTTTGAATGGCTCATTCACCTGCAAGATCATCATCATCATCATCATCATCATCATCATCATCATTATACCCATTTTTATAACATCATGCCAATAAAGTCATTTGATTTGGATCATGTGATCTGAAAGCAACTAACGGTGTATGGCTTTACATCTTTATGTTGTGAAAGTTACTTAAATACTCTATGGTTTTGGTTAAACTTCATTATGTACATTATTTCCATAATTTACATTGCATTATTTCCAGAGTAAATGATCTTTATAAATACTATGTAAGTCATTATATTAATTAACAGAATGAGTTAACAGGATGTTAATACTTAAATATTACCATTATCAATGGTTATTATGTCTCATTGGCTGTTAATGTATATGCTTCCTTCTTTCCTGATGCACCAAGGATTAATTCATTATCATGAAACCATTAGTTAAGTTTTATTATGCAGTATTTCTTAATTGTGGACCTTCTATTAAAGTGTTACAGCATTACAGCACACTATACATACTACTTAATGCATGTTTCTGCACACTTTGACGGTTGTTTATGCTCATCATTACTTGCACTACATTGTATGTTCTTTATCATACTGCAAAACTTGAATAATTCATAATACATGCAAGAGCATTCCCCAAATTATAGTTATGTTGTATGCATTTTGTGTTATCTGTAGGAGGTTGTTGTAGTAGCACAAACGTTTCATTGTTTTCATATACTCTGGAAGAATATGACAATAAAGCTGACTTGACTTTAAGGGCCATTTGAGCTGTCAATGACTTCTCTCTGTCTTTATGCAGTAGTTCAGACCATTTTAATACGTACTAATGATGTAAGTTAAAAAATAATAATAATTTCACTTTATGTTCATTTTTCCTGCACACATACAGTAGGTAAGAGATTTTGTGGTCTCTGTTATAAACTGTGACCGCTAGAGGGCAGTACAGCATTTGGCATCATCAACAACAGCAGTAATAATGCTGTTTATTTTGGATATATGGCAAATATGACTGATGATTATTTAGCTCTCAGATGCTGGGTTATTTGTGTTTGCTTCAAAACATGCATGTATTTCTAATTAAGTAGAAATGACGTGGATATCTGTTCATTCGGCTTTATTTCATCCTGGTCAGGGTTACTCTGGATCCCAGGAACACTGGGTGGAAGGTGGGAACCCATGCTGGATGAGATGTGAGTATCTTGACCAGATCAGTGCTGATGTAGCAGTTGGGGAAAGTTTTGTCAGTCTTTGACCTTTGTCATTTCTTGCTCATAGATATAACATCATCAATATTTACAGTATTCTTAAACTGTTGTATGTGTAAGGTGTCTCATTGTGAATCAAGACTAACTGGCAGTAGATCTCATATACTCTCTTCATGCACAGATTCTTGCCATCAGTACCACTCCCATGCCTGCCCCATGCTTGTGTTTTGTTGCAGCTTGGTGTATTTCTGTCTGTTTGTTTGCTTCCTGTAGGTGTGGGTGTTTACGTTTGTGTGTGTGCGTTTTTGTTTAGAGCGTGTGTCGCTTTGACAGTTCCTCTGTCGGATACCTCCTCCCCTCCTCCCTCGCTCTCTGGTGTAGAATAACTCCACCAGATTACCATGAGATTACCATATCATTACCATCTCATTACCACACCATGCCTGCTGATGATCTCTACTGATGCAGTGTCAGATTAAGTCTTGCTTTTATTCTCCTTTTGCTGTCTTTTTTCTTCTTCTCTCCACACTGGACGTGATGCTTATACAAGTCGTCAAATTATGCATTTCATAAAGCATGGTATCACTGTGTTCAGTAGGATTAATGGCAATCAGTGATTCAATATAATTTGTCTAAAAACAATAGAGAAGGTATATATACATTATACAATCTGAATAATTATTCGTAGTATTAACACGATCACTGCACAGGTGTAAAGTATAAGCTCAAATTTACATACTGATACATTAGTAGTAGTAATAGTAGTAGTATTTGGGTTTATTTAATTTTATAAAATCTTATAAAAATCCCAAGGTTCCATGAGAATATAGAATATGCCATACTTTATGGATAAAACCAGCACCAAGTAAGTCACATATTTGGCTAAAATTGAAGAAACCTCTAAAAAATAAGCTTTTGAAACTGATCTAAGCTTTTTATATTGTGTGTGTGTGTGTGTGTGTGTGTGTGTGTGTGTGTGTGTGTGTGTGTGTGTGTGTGTGTGTTTAGTGAATTGAGAAATGATTTTAATTTATTTGAAGTAGATTTAATCTAAAAGTAAGTGCAAAATGTTTAGAACTCTAATTAGGCACTTGTAACGCACCACATATGGTTTACACTTAACACCAGCATTGTCTATACTGTATGTCTTTCCTATTAGTTTAATAGATATAACCTCCGAGTGCACTTATTTTTAATAAAGCACTTATTTCCACAAAGGTTTCGGAAGGTTTCCTCACCGAATTGATATTCTATACCATGTTGTGTGCGCTGTGGTAATAATAGTATTTAGTAAGATTTATTAAACTGTAATAAAACTTCAGAAACTCAAGGTGGTCAAAAATGGTTTATGTATTATTTCCACACTATACACACTAAATATGTTTAGATACCCTCAAAGACCACTGTATTAGTAACACATGTACACCTGCTCATTCATAAAAATATCGAATCAGCCAATATATCAAATCTTACAGATACAGGTCACGAGCTTTCGTTAATGTTCACATTAAACATCAGAATGGGGAAATAAAATCTGATCCCAGGAAATATTTTTCCAACCTTTAAATGTCCAGTTTCAGTGAGCTTTTCTGAACCACTCTGGCCATTATCCTTTACACGTCCTCTCACATCAGCAAGGCGTTTCCTCCTGCAGAACTGCGGCTCACTGCATGTTTTTTGTTTTTCGCATCGTTCTGTGTAAACCCTAGGGACCGGTTCTGAAATACTCAAATCCACCCCTCCAGTTAAAGTCCCATTTTTTCCCCATTCTGATGCTTGATGTGAACTTTATCTGTATCTATAACTTTATTTTAGCTTTTGACCTGTATCTGTATGATTTTACACTTTGCACTGCTGCCACATGGTCAGCTGATATATATGTTGATATGCTCTATATATGTCTCCTGGCATTTATATATTTATGTATACAGTACTGTGCAAAAGTCTTAGGCACCCTTTTGACTTAAGCCATCTTATGACTTTTGCACTATTGCATCAGTAGAAAACATTTTAGATTTCCAAAAATTAATTTTCCAACAAAAAAAATTTAAATATTACAGAAAAACCTTTTCGTGTCAGTAAAGAAAGTAACATTACATACCAGACCACTTTTCAGGCAAATAACGAATAATAATGAAGGCTGTCAGGTTTTACCTGCAAAAACATGTGAATAAAGTGCAGATTTTAAAGGCAAAGGGGTTGTCATGCCAGATATTGACTTTGTTTAGTTTATTACTGTTTACTGCTTTTTCTATTTTAATGTAGTACAATTTATTTTCATTATTTTTTCAGCATTTGTTTACATGTATACATACTATATATACAGTGTACTGTATATTTCAATATCAACACTGAACACTGACTGCAGCTATTCTCTCTCGCGCGCATGCTCTCTCTCTCTCTCTCTCTCTCTCTCTCTCTCTCTCGCGCTCTCTTTCTCTTTCTTCTCCATTTCAATACTGAAGAGAGTTTTATTTAAGCGTAGGCTCGAGAGTGGTCGTGAACAGCAATTTTCCCTAAAGTGCTCCAATCCATCACAGGGACAGCAGTAAGTCCCAATGGCTAGGATGAGGAAGACACACACACACACACACACACACACACACACACACACACACACAGAGAGAGGGAGGATTTCTTGTCATTTGGGAGTACTATGGCAGTATGCTGTGGAGTATCATAATATTAATGTGAATTTTAATTTGCATCTTTCAATTAGCATCTCTCTCCTTCCCTGGTGGTACAGAATGGACCAGAGCCATTTCCCAATTTTCCACTGCAGGCTACAGTTATTAATCGTCTTAAATGTAAATACTGCTAACCAAATGTTTAATGCTTTGACTGTAATGAAGCAGAAGGCAAGACCTTTTCTCAGCTTTGTAAGAAAATGATGTGCTTTTTTCCGCAGGATTCGGTAGGACATAATACACAACATGGCGCTGCCCTTAGCTAGCCTGTTGAGTAAACAAAAGAGACGTATAGAAGAGCAGGTCACGGGCAACGTAGATGCCTTAATTGTGTTTGCCTCAGTGTGAAACATGATTAGTGTTCCCGCTCATTAACGAGCTGATGATGGGACCGACCCGTTTTGACGGAATGTGTAATGTGCTAACACGCTAACGCCTCACACGTAGCAGGGCCTCGTGCACAAATCTGCAACAGAATCTAATCAGTGGAGACAGCGGCGCATGCCCTTAATTACTTTACAGCAATTAGATTATTATTTTGCACAAGTTTGTGTGTGTGTGTGTGTGTGTGTGTGTGTGTGTGTGTGTGTGTATGTGTTGGTAAATGATGGGTGGGTAGCTTTCCATACATCATACTGTTATATGATCTGTATATAATCACCACTCTTAGGTACTTGTATGTGTATGAGTGAACATGTGCATGTGTATGTGTGTGTAAATCAGATAGACTATGCTAGATCTTTCTCCTGTCTTCCTGTCTCTCTGTTCATCTCTGTACTATCTTTTTTTTCTCTCTTACACACACACACAAACACACACACACAAAACAGATTCTTGACTAGATCCGGTGGAAAGACATTCTTGGTTTGCTTATTGAGAAAGACATTAGTGGAAAAAAATTTGAACATGTTGGAGTTCAGAGAATGTTCCTTCTTGGCATACTCACACTGATCGAGACAAGTGAAGATCTCATCAAGAGGAGAAGAAGAAGAAAAAGAAGAAGAAGAGGGAAAAGAAGAGGAGGGGGGAGGGAGAGAAAATGAGAGGATGAAGAGGTGGGGATAGGAAGAGGTTGATGGTGAATGGAAGGGGGGGGGGTAGCGAGGGCGACAGAGTGGGGGTGAAGGAAAAGTGATTGAGGAACGGATAGAGGGAAACAGAAGGCCAGTGGAGGAAAGGGAAAAAGAAATAATTCTTCACTAAATCACTTTACTGTCAGTCAAATCTCGTTCTTTTGCTCTTCGTCTCTCCATCTCTCTCAGATACTCTTGTGTTCTGGTTAAATGACCATATTATATTTCTTTGGTATTGGTTTGAAGAGCATGATACTCGTGGATCTATCTATCTCCCTATCTATCTATCTATTTATCTATCTATATATCTGTCTGTCTGTCTGTCTATCTATCTTGGCATGGTCTGAAATTTTTATGCTGATGTGTCTCGGGCCACTTTATTTTGCTGCACTGAGAGAGTGTGTGTATAAAATAAGATTATGGATGGCTTTTCGTAAATCTCTCTTTTGTTCCCTTTCTTATCACATCATATGTGCCAGATTTTTCATTTTCTGTGTGTCACACAAATCAAGTGTAATACAAAGGAACACACAATAAGTAGTTTCACATTGCCCTTCTCTCTCTCTCTCCCTCTCTCTCTCTCCCTCCCTCTCTCTCTCTCTCTCTCTCTCTCTCTCTCTCTGTCTCTCTCTGTCTCTCTGTCTCTCTCTGTCTCTCTCTCTGCAAGTGTGTGTATGTGTGTGTGCCATAGCTGTTGTGGAGTGATATGAGCTGAGCACACACTCTGAAGTGAAAAGATATGAAAAAAAGGCATTTCGATCTCTCTCTCTCTGTCTCTTGTTTTCTCTCTCACTCTCTCGCTCTCTCTTATACACACACACACACACACACACACACACATGCACACACACACACACGTTCCCTCTGATAGCACTCTTCTTCTCAGGGTGCTTGTCAATCACCATGGTGTCAAAACTGTTCAGTTGGGACAGGTGTACTGTAGCACACGAGGCAGAAATGAGATGGAGGCCAAAACAAACAGCGAGAGGAGGCGTGATGAGAAATCAAGCAAAGTGAACCTGACTACACTGCGCTCTATCCATCCACCTCTCCTCACCCTCCCCCCTCTCTCTCTCTCTCTCTCTCTCTGTGTCAGTGGGTTTGACTGACAAGCTGCCAGAGATCAGTGTCTGGCTAAGGCGAGCAGGCGGGCTGAGGGTGACAGACCTGGAAGAACAGTAAGAGGGTTTATCAGCAGCGCTTAAAGCGGGCATGGGGGAAGGAGGGAGGGATGATAGCGAAGAAGGGAGCGAGGGGGAAAATGGTGAGGGGAGGAGGTGAGTGAAGGAGAGGAGGTTAGGCAGTAGAACAGAGCAGCTGCAGCAAACCTTGGACGGGGGAAATGGGAGGGGGGAAGCTCGTGCACTGCCGGCATGGGATGTGACTGGATTCTCAATAAGCCAGAGCCTGCAGCTGAGAAGCGGAAAATACTGCAAACACACAACTGTGCACACAATTTTAAGTGAACACAAATATGAGCCATATATTTGCTCTACATCTTGTATAATCTCTGGTAAATAGAGAGAATCTCTGGGTAAATACGTACATTTTCAGATGATCATTATATTATTAATCCTTTATTTTCACCCTTCCTTTAGAATTCAAACTGAGAAATACAAGTTGGTGACAAATTAAAAGAAAAACTTTACTTAAATTAAAGGACAGAAATTCCATTGAGGAACAGATCACTGCAAATCAATGCAAAGTTCTTCTGACTGATCGCCTCTGATGAAACGTTATCCTCTGATGAAACATTTGTATCCTGATGGGAGTGGTCTCTTCCAGGATGACTCCACCCCATCCACAGGGAACAAGGGCTCACTGAATGGTTTGAAAATGATATAAAATCATATGCTATGGCCTTTACAGTCACCAGATGTCAGGCTAGTTGAACATCTTTGGGAGATTTTGGGAGATTCATCTTCAGGCTTGGGATCTTCAGGCTTGAGAGATTTTTGGGAGATTCACCATCATCCAAACACCAATTGAGGGAATATCTTTTGGAAGAATGGTGTTCATCCTTCCAGTAAAGTTCCTGATACTGGTAGGAATGATCCCAAGGCACAGTGAAGCCGTTCTGGCAGCCATCTTGTATTGGTTTTTCCTATAATTTGTCACCCATGTGTAGCTCCAGCTTCAGCAGCAAATACTGAAAATACATTACACACAGAGGACATCAATTCACCCATTTACAACATCCAGATCTCCTCTTGAGCTTATTCTATGTACACAGTTCTGTGCATATGTAGTTACTGCTGTGTATGACTTCCAGTTTGAAATTATTGCCAAACATACAGCATCACATTCTTAAGTTATTCTGGTTGCATTTTCAACCTTTTATTCAAAGAGCTGCACTTCGTATACACATGATGAGAAAAAGCCTTGGGCTGATGCTGCAATTGCCATCTGATTGCCACTCTTTACAGATGCACATCTTGGAAGCTGGCCAGCCAGTGAACAAATGACATTTGTGTCATCCATCCAGCCCATAGAACTTATAAGCCATGTTTAGCCTCAGTGCAAGAAAAAAAAAATCAATGAGTGCTTTGGCTTGAACTCGAGTTCAGCTCTTGTTGGCTGGAGGATAATAAGGTTACAAGCAACGTGTGCAGATGTGGGGTAAATGATACAAAAATAAGTTGGCTCATCGAAGTGGACATGACATCAGGCAGAGAAAAGTAAAGGTTTCTGCATTGATACTGAAGCTGGGTTAAGAAAGCACACTGAGGTGTTCTGCATCATTTTCAAATCCAGCACCTGCTGCAAAACGCCTCTATCCTTTCCCTACTTTCTGCCTCTCTTTCACCCCTCTGTTGCTCTTGTGCACACACACTTTCTCCCTTCATCTCTCCTCCGCTCCCTCCATCAATCGCTCGTCTGTCACGGTGTGAAAGCAGCCAATCCATCACGGGTTAGAGTTCGGGGGCAACGCGACTCTAAGCATTTGAGCATTCCTCTCCTCACCATCTCCTATTCCTCCATCCTATACTCCCCCCATCCCTCCATCCACCCACATGCCTGCATCTTCAGGCTCCTAAACGAACACTGGGCTCTGTGCAGCGGAGAAATGCACGCAGGGCTGATCATTCACTGAACACAGTTTGTTTCAGTGATGAATGGCCAGGCTGTGTGTGGAACTACAGAGGTGGTAAGAACAAAAGCATCTACATGCAAAAGGATGTGATGGCATGATAAATGGCCTACAGCTCGTGCCAGTCTGACTGTACAAACAGGTGCACAAACTGTAGAGCTGAAAATGAAACAGATTTTAAAAGTAGGAGTGTTTTGCAGTATGTGCATTTGCACACCATTCATTTGAGATTCTTTATTTTATATTCTTTATTTATATAAAAATGTTTTCTGGTGAAAGCAGTTTAGTCATTCTGGGGCTTTTTCCAGCGTGGAAAGATTCTCAGAAAAGATTCTCTTTTCTCACCTTATTATTTATTTATCAGCTGAGTACACTGAGGTCCTAGCTATGGGTAGATATTCCAGAATGTGCTGGAATGTGGTCTGAGTTTAGACAACGAGTAGACAAATTTGTAGGAAGGGCAATATTATATTTTATATATAATATATATATTTTATACAGATAAGCGAGCAATGAACAGAACTCAAGAAAAGGATGATGTAAGAAATAATATATGTTGTGCTGATGATGTAAGAAATAATATATGTTATGCTCTTATAGGAAAATAATTAAAGAAGATGTTGATTATTGTTCTAATATCAACACGTCCCAAAATATTTCATTCCTCTTTTAAAATGAAGAGACAATTTAGTTCCTGTTACCACTTATAGCAGCTATAACAGCTTAACAGCCTTTCACCAGCCTCTCTGTTTTCTGTCTCTCATTTAAATAATAAATAATAAGACAAAATCACATTAAGAGAAATTGGAAAGTGCAAAGTTCTCTATCCAGAAGACTTTCCCACGGCGGAAAACGTACCGACTGTGACCCCAGGTGGACACCGCAGACTTCCATAAATGTCAAATAAACGTCTCTCCACAGCATGCCTCACCAAATCAACAGCTAGACATTTTTATTTGTGCAATAACAACCCATTTCTGATCTGTTTATTAGTAACAGAAGATCATGTGGAGCATCCGCCTGATGTGTTAGCAGTTACTACAGGAATGATAATGTAGTAGAACAAGCGCATTAATACAAACCTGTGCTTTGCCTTTCAGTCAGAACGCCTGTCAGACCATCACATCAGCTACTTGCTGTGCAGTTTATCAGTAAGAGAGTACTTTTCATTGTTAACAGTCTCAATGTCTCGATGCAGGCAGTTTGTCTTCTAGAACGTTTGACAATGTCAGTTATATGGAAAGCGTATTGAGATATGAACTCTCTTAGTGATGACATTTCATTTGGGGGCAGTTGTAGCCTCTGTCTTACTTGATGTACCACAACATTGTTTTTGAGTAGAATTAGCATTCTCTTTTCACAGTATTTGACATTTCATCACATATTACATGCATATGATACTGCATATAACAATTTTATAAATAATCATTTGAAAAGCAGCTAATCTCCAATGTTCTGCGTAAAGTTTTGTGCGTGTTACGGACACAAGCATTTCTTTCTTTTGTTCACACAAAAGGTATTCAAATATTCATGGCTTAAAAAGAAGCCTATTTATGAAGTAGAGAGCAACAAATCATGCCATCAAGTGAAAAAGATGCTAGTTTTCCAACAGGACTTTTTGTAAATTAACCCATGGGAGTTTTCTGACATTCTAAAAATTATGCAATTTTGACTATGCAAAAAATCAAGTGATGATATGTAGTAGAAGGCCTCTTTTAATGGATAGTGCTGGCAGATGCTATACACACTGACAGTAATCTTTAGGTAATATTAAACCTTTAGAGTCGAAGCCAGCTGCTCTAGTTCTGATCAAGCACTACAAATTAATCAAGTTAATTTCTCTGTCATCTCGTCCACATACACAGACGCAGTGGGACAATCATAAAGTGTAAATAGACTGACAAATGTGATGAATGAATATATGCAGCACATTACAATAAAAATTCATTTTATTTTACTGAATAATCTGCTGATAAAGAATTGAATATTAACATAGGGTTAATAGTTACAGCTTTATAATGAGAGGTTTCTGAATATTGTTGGGTTCTGCAAGCTTAAAGCGACAAATCCAACAACGCTGTAAGGAAACAGATGTTTTATTTTTCTTTCAGTACAGAGATTCATAATTAGCAGCATGTGACTATACAAAACTGATGCTTAGGTAAACATATGCTGCATTTGAGGTACCTCGGAAGTAGGAAGTCAGAACTCAGAGCTCAGAATGACTTCACTTTTAAGTTCGAGTGAGGAAAAAAATGGTTTCCCCCATGTTTATCTTTTGTTAGCAACAAGCTAGAAAGCTAACTATTTACCTTCTCAAAACTGTATAGTCAGTGCTAATATATCTGCATATTGATTGAGCTAAAGCAAATACCTGTATAAGTGTATAACTTACTGTTGATGATATGAGCAGCCATGTTGATTTGACGTCACTTGCTGAGCTCAGGGTTGAGGAGACCATCCCAAGTTCCCGAATAGGAATCCAGAGTTGAGGGGGTGTTTTCTTCAGTTTTTTCCTAGTCGGAGGTCAATAGCATGTAAAAGGAAGACAGTCCTAAGAACTAATGCCTAGAGTCTAGACGATATAGTTATGCTACATTAAACCAGTCAGCTGTAATGTGTAGGGTGTGGCAGCAACATTTTCTTAAAGCTAACTTTCTCAAAGAGTTTGTTTCATATCAAATTTAACATTGAGGGAGCAGATTAGACAGTTTCTAGAGATCACTGAGGCTAGAGCCAGGTTACAACTAGTAGATTTTCTTTTCTGGTTTCTTTTATGCAATTTTAGACAGGCATGCTGAAACCACATGCTATATGCCTAATTATTTACACTATTTATACTAATCCTGACTTTTCTACTGGGTGCTTAAGTGTTATATATGGTGTTGCAATGAACTGATCAGGGTCGAGTTTCCCAAATGCATCGCAGCACAAAAGATCATCGTTAAATGATTGAGCGAGCATCACATTAAACACTCTCTCTCCTTGTTAAGATGATCTTCCTTATGCAATGCTTTTGGGAAACTCAGCCTAGTATAGTTAATGTAGCATAACACGCTGTGTTTGGTGTCCCTTGTGCGAAATAATCCCAATGTAATTAATCAATATTACACAAGCAAGAGACCTTTTTTTTTAACTCTTAATATACCAACAACTAATGCAAGTGTGAGAGTACTTACAGTATCTATAGAGAATTATCTATTCATCTGTTAAATTTTCCTCAGCCTTCTCTCTTTTCTTCAGCCATCTCTACCTTTCTTTTCTGTCCTCTCCGTAAGCCCTCCATCTTCCTCTCTTTTCTTCTGCTCTACCTTTATTGCTAAATATAAGCACTCCTGGAGTGCTGCTTGTCCAATCAAATCAGTAGACCGGAACTAACTGTTGTATGATGAACAATATGTACTGAATTGAGTATATTTGTTTTTTGGAAGATAGTACATTCTTTGAGCTACTACACAGCTCATGGAATATCATGTCCTAGTGGCTGTGAAATGAAAAGACCACTCTGTTATCCTGCAACTATGGAGGAGATCAGAGATGTGAAGAGGAGAAAAAGAGAATGAGATGGCTGAAGAAAAGAGAACGAGCCGAGGAGAGGTTAGAACAGAGAAAACTAAGCAGATGCTAAAGATAATTCTTAAAAAGTACTCTCATAATTGTATCATTTGTTAGTATAGTATGAGTTATGTACATTTCACATCATATTGAGACCAGTAAAGGTTTCCCCAGCCCCAAAACACTGTGGACTCAGACCTGGAGTCAGGTCATACTATATCATAATGGTGAGTAGGAGTTTTAAGACTGACTGTATAATGGCCAGTGGTTTGATTGATCATTTTTCAATTATTTCTTATTTCTGTTCCCTGACACTCCTAGAGATTTATCAGCCTTTATAGGTCTGTAGTTTCGTAGCATTATAAACTTTTGCTCTGTGTTATAGACAAAACTACCACTGGGTCTGCATAAGAACAAATACTGATTTTCCACACACTTCTTACATGAACACACACACACATACACACACTATGTGGGACAAAGAGGACACCTAGGATTCAGTTGGCTAGTGGTCTTTAATGAGGTCTGCCCTTGAAATTGAAGGGACATTGGGCATCTCTTCTTGTGTGTGCGTGTGTGTGTGTGTGTGTGTGTGTGTGTGCGTGTGTGAGCATGTACTCGTGGCTAAAATGAATGAGAAATCGAGTGTCTCACCTCTCTTCTGCTCCCTTATTGGAAATTGAATATGAGGGATTTGGTGAGTCAAATCCTCCTGACCCTCAAAGCTACTTTGATTGCTATTGGCCAGAGAGCAATCAATTCAGAAATTACCCAGCAGGCATCACGGTCCAGCATGACATTTTTAGTGATGTCAATTTTCCTCTCTTTCTCTTTCTCTTTCTCTTACTCTCTCTCTCTCTTTCATTATCTAGGCTACATTTTTTAATCTATTCGTATACTTTTAATAAGTGATTTGATTTAGTTACATTTTAATAAACTTGGGTTATGTTTACTTCTTTTTAAGTGTAATCTTCCTCTTCTTTGATATTAAAGTAAAAGGTGAACAATCAAATGTACAACTTCCCAATTGGTACCAAATGGACATGTTTGGTGTCCAGTGTTTTCTTCTTTAGTTCTGTACCGACACTAATGGAGGCTAATGTAACTGACAAGTAATGGAAGTTTGCCTCGCTCTCACGGTATACATTCTTCAAAGGACAATGTTAAACAACACGATCTCATTTTTTTAAATGAAAAACGTTGCAAAATAGTGCCGACAGTCCATATTTACAAGTTCCAGTTGGAAATACCAAGTAGATAAAACAGTTCAATCAGGTGAGAAGTATTTCCTGTTCTCCAAGAACAATAATGTTACAGTGCTCAGCTACATAATGATTTTTGATCATTTTTTCAGATTGCAATAAAATCATATTGAAACCCAAACCACACTGACAATTCTATGTGACTTCCTAAGAACTGCATATAATTGAGGCTGATACTGAGTCTGTAATTTTTCTGAAAATGATTTTGGGAGATAAAGTCCCATTCTGTGTTAGCCACATTATCATTGTAGCTGCAGTGCTGCAAAAAGAAAAAGATGTTGAACACCATTATGTCTCCACTCATTTGCCATTTTTAGCATAAGTGAATATTTTTATTTACTCTTCCTTTAATGGTGAATTAGGTGGAATGTTGGCTCCAGCAGTAACAAGGCGAACTACAAAACTATTGTCATTTACATGTCATAGTTAGCTATAAAAATACTAAACAACATATTAAAACACACAGCAAGTAAATCATTGATTTGTTGATATAAGAGTAGTTCAGTACGTTTAGGAGCAAGACAGGTTTCTGCTGCACAAGAATTGCACAAGACCTGAAATATAAGATTGGGTTAATTCAGTGTAGCACGCTAACATTTTTTAGCTAGCTGATTAATGTTGCAGTGTTACTTTGATGCTAACCTGTAAAGCAGCCATGGCCAAAGAGTGAGAAAGAACTACTGTGTCCGAGGCTGCTACACCCCTGACAGTACAAACAATAAAAAATATTTAACAGTGCATCATTTGGGCCATGAGATTTTTCTTGATTGATTGACATTTGATTGCTGATAAATGATCTTCTGTCGAGTTTTCTGCAGGTATAGGAGTGGTTGCGAATTTGGAAATACAACCACCTAAAATACACCGCATACTGCTGTTTAAATTATTACTGGATAATATGTATTTGAAAAAATACATGTAAATAGTTAAATAGTTGCTAGATGTCATGTGGTGATTATCATAGTCCTGAAACAAGAGTTCACCTGGGAAATCATCGTATCACATGATGCTGTCAGTCACATACCCCAGCCTCATTAATCACACTCTCTAACCAAGACTGCTGAGACTGTATCGAAGGTAACATAGAGGTCGTGTCACATGACTCTGAACAGCAACTTCTGATAGGGGCCATAACCTAAATCTACACTAGGGTCCAGAGAAACTTACCTCTACCTTTAGCTATGAGAGAGTGTGTGGTGGGGCATGTTTTTAATAACTTGGTAGGGACCAAACGTCCCCACAAGGAGAGGAAAATCTGACAGTTTGGGGATATTTGCTTGGTCTCCACTATCAAAACAAAAACTGTATCTTTAAAAAAAATTGATCCTGAATGAGTGATGGTTTTCCTTTTGGATAGATTTAGGTGTAGCATAGCATTAATTAGCTCCATTATCGAAAGGTCCTCACAAGGATAGTAAGACAAACATGTGTGTGTGCATGCTGCACTCTCTGAATCTTTCTCCTCTCTCCTCGTCTCTCTGTTGCTCTCTCCTATCTTTTTTTCACATACACACACAAACAGATTCTTGACAAGATCCAGTGGGACACAGAGGCTGGTCATGCATATTGATGCACATCTAATCTAAACCCTCTCCCTCTCAGCCATCTCACATACCTGCTCAGCTTGGCCTCTCTGATCCTCCGCTCTGTTTTTTTTTTCTTAGCATGAGCCTGTAATCTTGTCTCTGCAGAATTTATGCGTCAACTCAAAAACAAGTCCTTAGAAATCGACAAGTTCACGTAGACGTTACAGTGTGTCATTGCTAGAGAAAAACATGATACTATTGTATTTATCTTATTTATCTCTGAAGCGACCATGTGGTTTAATTACCATATGGGATAAAGATAGTCTGTTTAATTACATTGTTTTTTAAATAAGTCTGAATTCATGCGTTGTGAATCTGAGAACAGTATTACAGTATGAGCTGTATGTAATGTACTGTAAGCACATTTATTAAGGATATGCTAAATAAAGGAAAAAATCATTTAATCCACATTTAAAAATTTGCCTTAATAATCACATCAACACATTTTGTCTCCACTCATTTGGCATTTTTGGAATAAGTGAATATTTTTATTTACTCTTCCTTTAACAGGGAATTAGGTGGAACGTTGGCTCCAGTAGTAACAAGGTGAACTATAAAAATATTGGAATAATTTGATTACTCTGATTGGCTGTGTGTTGGTAGTCAGCTTTCCATCATCTCATTACATGTCATAGCTAGCTATAAAAAATACCAAACAACATATTGAATAAGTCTGCATTCATGAGTTGTGAATCTGAGAACAGTATTACAGTATGAGCTGTATGTAATGTACTGTAAGCACATTTATTAAGGATATGTTAAATAAAGGAAAAAATAATATCTAAACTGTGCCAGGATATCTTTTTGCTTTCATTTAATCCACAATAAAAGATTTGCCTGGAGTAACAGGAAGAGTGGCATATTCCAGGCTTAATAATCATATCAACTCTTAAGAATAAGAGACAAGGAAAATAACAAAAAATAAATAATAAAACAGAACCTATCTCACCACATATTGCATCACTCACTACGCTAAATTGCCCCTGGGTGTGAATGAACTTGCATCCCATCCAGAGTGTATTTCCTCCTCACCTCCACTGTTCCCGGGATAGGCTTCCAGATCCGCTACAACCCTGACCCGGATAAAGCAGTTACTGAAGTACTGAATAAATGAATGAATGAATGAATGAATCATTGAGGTGCGTATAGCAATAGTCCTACTAGATCCGATACCCAATATCAGTATCAGGCCAATACCAGCAAAAAAATGGTGGATCAAATATCGGAGAAAACATATCAGATATTGGATACTGTAAGAATTGGAATTTTGTTTGGAAAATAAATATATTATTGGAATTGGAAATGGAAAACACTTAAAAGAGTTTTGACTGTTTTTTTCTTTTGTTCGGATTGATTATTATATTTATACTCTGTACTTTACTATATTCACAAGTAAGTGATTTTTTCTGTGAAACAGTTTAACTCTGAAGTGCTTCAGTAAAAACAATAATACATTTTAAATCTTAGTAGTTTTTAAAGAAATATCGGATGGATATCTGTAACGGATGATATTTAATGTTTCACTATCGGTATCAATATCAGAAGAGAAAATGTAGTATCGTGCTGTCTCTACCTGAAAATATTCTACAGTGATCATCACAAAGGCAGTGCAAAAATACTTTGAAGGAAAAGAAACAAGTTGAAGACAAGAACTGGGTACAAAAGAGAAGATTATGAAATGTTAAGAGACTGAGTAGACACTCTTTCATATGGAGTGTCTTTGCATCAGACTGATGAAATTGAATTTTAGACAGAGGGCTATTGCTGATCTATTGGGTGGTTTATAAGGAAATGTGTGCCTGGTCTGGCAAAACGATCTTGTCTACACTGTATTCAACTTACCTCAGAAGTGGGAAGTTGGTGTTCAGATGTCATATTTCGACCTCCGTAAATGTAGGGAAAAAATCAATGTAGGGAAAAAACCTTGGACGTCTCCATGTTTGTGTTTTGCTAGCAACAAACTAGCCAGCTAACTGTGATGTCTGATGTATATTTTCCTCCTCAAAACAGCAAACTATATAGTCAGTGTTACTATAGAGTAACAAACGAATATGTCTGTATGTTAATTGATCTAAAGTTAATACTTGTATATACAGGACAGTATAACTCATTTAAAGTAAGAAGAGCTGCTGTGTGTACTGTTCATGCTGTGAGCAGCCATGTTGATTTGACATCACCTGCTGAGTAGATTTCCCGAGTAGGAATTCTAAGCTGAGGGGTGTTTTCTTTGTTGTTTTTTTCTGCTCAGAAGTCTGGAATTGCAGGTTATGTAGTACCTGTAGTCGAATGCAGCACTAGCCTGTTTATCACCTGCTTGTCCTGATGGCCCATTTGTCTTTTGTTGTTGAAATCTACAGCTCTGAAATGTACACTCTCTAACAAAACATGTTCAATAAGATTGTTGTGTTAGTGAAGATTTTAATGGAACAGGACTCTTTCCTTGTGTAAGGTGTCAGTAAATTAACTGTCACATGCTGTAAAAGTTAAAGTACCCACTTTCCTGGTTTGTATATTTGCTGTATATTTTGTGATGTTGACTAGATAGACTCCTGTAAATGCAGATTTAGCCAACAAACTGTAAGATATAAACTCAGTGATCTGGCATGTTTCTAGCGTTAAGATTTATTTTAAATTTTAAGAAGTTTTGATATTTTTGTACAGAAATATCTATAATTTTTTTTTAAAAAATGAAGAATTCAAAATGGCTCCCATCATGGCAAGGCACATTAGGATTAGGAGTAGGAAACCATTTTGATTGAGCTATGGACAATATGTTAAAATAATCTTGCAATGTTTGTAACAACATTATAACAAGAATATACTTATTTTTAACAACATGAAGGCTGATAATATATGAAACTTGCCAAATAATCTGCTTCCATGTAATGAAAAGTCCTGCATTTTGTCTATTTGACTGCGGGAAACATTAACTGAGGAGGCATGAAATATTTTCCTTTAATGTATATTTCTCGCCTTCTGTGATCATGACACTCACTCTCTCTCTCTCTCTCTCTCTCTCTCTCTCTCTCTCTCTCTCTCTCTCTCTGGCTCTCTGTCTCCTCCTCCCTCCAGGGTAATAAGTGAGCACCCTCATTCCGTCGCATGCTGTGCCACATTGATCTGGCCTGCAGGTCAAGTTCAATAAGAACAGCAGAGTGGCTTTTTTCCCTCTCTTAAGGACCACAGCACAAAAATTCAAACCACTACACACACACACACACACACACACACACACAAATACCTACAAGCATAAATTTAAGCAAATCAATGGTCATGTGCCTGCTTGTCCCTCTAAGGAGGTCACACTTGACAACTGTTCCTCCCCCAAAAAGCAGAAACCAGTCTCTTGCTTCATAGGCATGCAAAACACAGACACATATCATAATACACACACACACCAACATACATACCATTTAGTAAACTACAGACTGCTCCATTCCAAAAGTCACCAACTGTGACACATTCAAGATGCTGCACACACACACACACACACACACACACACACACACACACACAGAAGTACACACACAAATCGAAATCTCTTGTCAGGATCCAAGAGAAGCCCCTTGCAGCCATAAGTGCTAACTTTCTTTTCTCTCTTGTTAGGATTGTATGAGTCTTTGTGTGTATGTTTGTGTGTGTGGCTGCTGCTTTGGAGTAATTTATCCCAGTGAGAACGAGTGAATAAATGAGAGAGAGAGACAGACTGAGAGAGGTTTTCAAACTAAATTTAATAGTGTTTGTTTTATCCAGAGTGCTGGGACTGATAACTGTGGCATAGATTTTTTTTTTTTGTTCACACTGAAGTTTGAAGAGCAATTATCAAAGTCATAATTTTTGTTACACTTCAAAAAATGTCTATTTCTATTTCTGTTTCCTAATTTCAGGCTTTACATTTTCTTATTTTATTGTAAGATCATTTTGCTTATTTTTTTTTTTTAGAAATAATTGCTTAAATTCTCAAAATATTTAAAGCTTGAAATGAGTAAAAATGATTAGAAATAGATTTAATATTCTATATATTCTTTATATTTGGTTTATTGTAATTTTATGATAGGAAATACCAGATAAATTTGCCTATGTCAAGAATTTTCTCTTGCTAAGATGTCTTTTTTTGCAGTGGAGTAATATTTAATGAAACTACATCACACCGTTTCTGCAGCTATATTTAATCCAAATATTATGGTTGTTTTAACATTGTGGTATCTCTCTCTCTCTCTCTCTCTCTCTCTCTCTCTCTCTCTCTCTCTCTCTCTCTCTCTCTGCTTCCCATGTGCATTCACACAGGAAACAGTAATCAGTCCATTTGCGCTGTGGCGTGACAAACGCAACCCATCTGTTAATGCATAGTGATTAAGTTTTCATTACACACTCTGCATGCACATTTCAACACACATTAAATGTTTTGGTTAAAAGAGTCGTATTATACAGTTTGATGGTACAAAGTGACACCAGCAAGACAAATGTTATATATCATTCTAAAACGAAGTAATGTGCACAAAAAGGAAATCTGACTGGACTACAATTTCCTGCATTCTTGCAAATGACCAAAGTGAACTGTATCCTGCAGTAGTTGTATATGTTCTACAGCACGTTTTCCTCACAAAAGCACAAGGTTCCTCACAACGACTTTGGTGCAAGCTTGCACTTTTTTTTTCTTTCTTTTTTTTGGGGGGGGTTGAGGGTGTTAAACCTAGAACCTGAAAGTGTTATTGATTTCTCTGACATTGTTTCCCCATAGAACCTGTTTAGAAAGCAGATAATCATCCAGTTAACCCTAAAATAACTTTTTTTCAAAATGTATGGGAGGCAAAAGAAAAAAAGCAAGTTGTAACATTATTAAGTAATGAATTTTTAAATATGAAGGTATAAAACATGACAGGTTGTGCTGTTATAGGAAAATAATCCATGACAGGGTGCTAATGCTCCAAAGTGGATTAACTTTCCATTTACAGCTCATCCTTCCTTAAGTGTTAAAGAAACATCTATTTACAGAAAACTATATAATTGATATTGATAAATTGATTTGATAACTATATATTCACTATAGAAATGAATATATGTTTTTTAAATAACAACAATTTTATTTAAACAAATATATATATATATATATATTAGCATTAGACTATATTCACTGTACAAGTCCATATGAATGAGTTGTTACTATAGAAACAATAACAACTGGATGCATGCATGAATAAAACTTACAGCTGGAACTACTGTCAGATCTGCTGTTACAGACAATTAATCAGCACCTTCTGACCAATCAGGATTGAGAATTCAGCAGCGCTGTGTTATAAGTTGATTATTAGTATGTTACCTATTACGGTGATTATCATGTCTAGTGGAAATGCTTCCAGTTGATCTTTGTTACATCGTGTGCAACGTTGAACCTCCATATTTCCTTCTGTTTATCAGCTCATGTATTTCAGATTCTGTGTTTTGTTTAATAAATAGTAATTGTGCACTTGTGTACACCACGAAATAGACTTGATCTCACAGAAAGTTAAAATTTATTCGGCATTAACCAGTGTTCAGTTCAGTTCAAAACACAGAAGCAAGATGCACAACGCACAGCAAAACAGGACGATCACTGAAGTATGCCACAGAGGGCAGCAGATATTTATATAGTTCTATAGTCTCTTTCCATACCCTTGTAGCCTATTTGCTCTTATCACTGTGCTCCAGAGCTGGTCATACAAGAAGTTGCGGATCACACTAGCCTGCTGTTATGACTTATGGTTATAGACCAGCTCTTCAAACATCATCCCACTTTCATCCACCAGATCCAACAGGAAGCTCAGAACCAGAGGAAACCTGACCTACTCCAGTTCTTGACCAGACTAATAAGATATTATTTTTCATATTTTCCCTTTTGTTGTACATCTGATCATTATGCTTGATGTCTCTGAGTCTCATAATCAATCTGATATCACTCAAGTGTTTGTAACACAATGACCTGAGTGAAAGTGCTACGTTACAGTGAAATTGGCTTCCCTTCTTACCACTTACCATACCACTTATCCTACACGTGGTCACAGGGAGCCTGGAGCCTATCCCAGTTAACCAAGAGGGGACACCCTGAACAGGGTGCCAACCCATCACAGCCACAATCACACACACCATGGACAATTTGGAAATGCCAGTCAGCCTACAAAGCATGTCTTTGGACTGGGGGAGGAAACCGGAGTACCCAGGGGAAACCCCTGATGCATAGGGAGAACATGCAAACTGCACATACACACAGGATGGAGGCAGGAATCAAACCCACAACCCCAGAGGTACAAGGCAACAGTGCTAACCACTAAGGCACTTCAACATAGGCACGAGGCCACGGCGCATGTGTCATAGCTAATCACAGCCATGCTAATATTCAGTATAACAAGATGACTGTGAGCGTGATATTGCTTTTATGCAGCAGTTGTATAAACAGGAAATTAATATTGAGTAACTGACATTTCTGAAACCAAATGGCAAATGTTTTGTTTATTTTTGCTCCACTAGTGGAAATAGATCCCAAAGAAGCTACACTCACTTTATAGCACATTGGCTAGCTGGCTAGGTAGCTTGCATTGATTTGTCCATTCCCGTTAAAGGTGCTTACAGTGAAATTGGCTTCTCTTCTTCCTTGAACACAGACAAGCAGAGTAGTGCACACAGTGAAATGTCCCAGTGTGGTTGTAGGAAATGTAAGCATTCTTGGAATGCCATTCGAGCAATCAAATTAGTGGACTGGACATGTTTCCATCTGTGTAGTTTGCTATCTAGCAATAGATGCCCCCTACACATTATCCTGAGTGTTATAGGCTGTGACCCATACGCCATGTAGATATATTTAACACAGAAGGCAAACATTAGGGTCAATCATTGAGGTGACATTAAGTTTAATACAGAACTTTCATGATGTAAACAATGAGATAAAAAAACTTCACTAGCTAGCCTAGCTCACTTAGCTAGCTAATGGCTCACCTGTCCACGTTTCTACAGGGTTCCTTCCTTACTTCACATTTACTTTGAAATATTTAAAACTGAAGAAATCTGATAAATTGGGTCAGGAAAGCTCATCTGTCTCCACTGTCTCAGACATTGCTGCTGCTCGCTAAACGTTTTGCGCCTAAAGTGTAGACTTTCGACAGGCTTTGTTTTGATTGGGTTTTGAAATTGACTTATTTAAAACATGCATATACTGTCTAATAATTGCCTCACAGTATTTCGGAGTTCAGTGAATTATTATTTTTGTTCTCTGTAGTGATGATCAAAAAGAAATGTAGCAGAGTTAAATATTTTATTTAAAAAAGAACTCTAGTGAAAGTAGAAGTACTATGATTTAATTACACTCAAAAAAGTACTGTTACAGTGAACTATGTAGCTACTCAAGTACTGTAATGTGAGTACATGTAGTTTGTTACTTTCTTATATGATGTGTTTTAAGATCAGGCACAGAACAAAACATTCCCAGTGAGGACAGTGTCTGTCTTTTGTATTCCTCAGAGAACCCAGTCGTAGTGGTGACGTGGTAAGACACATGGACTTATTTAAGACTGTCATTATCAAGTTGATCTCTTTTGCTGAATTTATTGTTTGATTGGTGTAGTTCTCTTTTACTCCAACACCTGATGTAATCAGTATCATGTGCCAATATCTCAGCCCAAGAATAAACAGGAATTATAATGATTTTTTTGTTGAATTTCATGCAAATGAATCCTATGACCCCCCAACCAAATTCCTCTACATTTACAACCATGAAATGCTTCTGCTTTATACTAGAGTTCAGGAAATACATGATTACATCATTTGCTTGTACCATTATACTGTATCTTGTTCACAGCCCTAACCACGTCTCAATCACTGATTGCACTGATCTCTGATTGTACTGAATTGTAGGAAAAGTACGACATTGCTGCACTGAGAAATTTCAGTTTATTACTTACTGTCTAACTTAGAAAAGTCTGCCTTTATTCCTTTTTCATTTAAAAAATTATACGCAAACAAGTTGGTCCAAGCAATTTTTGACCTCTACTGTTTTTCATCATTTCAGATTCACATTAGGGTTAAAATGAATCTTGAATGATCCAGATGTGTGTCACTGCATAGCTTGTAGCAGGAAGGGTAGATCGAAGATTATTCCTGATGTACTGCTGATATAGATCACTACGAGCTAAGCTTTTTTTTTTTTTTTAATGCAAGATGGTAAAGGAGGATGATATGGTCCTGCTGAAAAAAAAAATCAGCAGAATTTTCCAGAAATATTTTAATCACCAAAAATGTATTTCTGTATATGTTGGTTTAATTTTTAGTCATATTTTTTATGAAAACAGAATATGTTTTCTGAGTACATATCTTAACCAGAGTATAACCTGTAGATTAATCCAAGTCAGTGCTGTTCATGCTGAACTGTTCTGCAGTGGGTGTTTTTATTTATGTATTTATGTAATTTATGTAGTAAAACAAGTGGAAACAAGTAAAAGATGAGTAATTTTTTTTTAATATATTTTTTAAAGATTTTAGGTAAATATGAATTTATTCCCTGTTATAATGCGTGCCAGGAAAACCAAAAATAAAATTAAATTTTCCCCGTTTTTCTAAAGACAGATGAACACAATGTGCACAGACCTTCAGTGTCCTCCTGGGCCATTCATTTGATTACAACAACATTTGGCAAGTAGCATCTAAAGACCATCCTGACAAAAAATGTATAAAGAATTTCAATAGGACAGTTTGGCCATAATTCACTAACAAACTGGACAGCGAAGACGCCAAACAGGATGTGAGGCCTATCGCAGAAACAATTAAACGTAGTTAATTGCTACTTTTTATATTATCCTGATGATTGTGAAAGTTCAGAGGCTTTATATATATATGGAGTCTTGCACTTGTTGAAACAGTGTAACTGCACTTTCCTCTCTTCTCCTTTGGGCTCGCATGGTGAAGACTGAATGGCTCTTTAAGTTTTGGTTGTTCTTTTCTCAGGCACACCCACACACACACACACACACACACACACACACACACTAGCACTGAGGGCAGGTTGGGGGCCCACACGGTTGCCATGGAACCAAGGGGTCATGCAGGTCGCAGCTGCAAGGTGCAGCTTTGTAAGGAATTGCGAACCAAAGGGGGTCTTGCTAATCTCTCACACACAAACACACATTCTCATTCTCTCACAAACAAACAAAGACACAGATAAGACTGGACACCGAACATATGATGTAGTGCTTCGGGCTTACTCTAAATTTTTTCAGGCATCTACAGCCTCTCCATCTCTCTTCGGTTTCTTTCTTTCTTTCTCTCTTACATTCCCTGAAACACTTGCACACATGCATACATATTCACTCCATGCCCGTGGTCCTTTATGATTAGAGGACAGATGGTGTCCTGTCTTAAACCACTTCTTGTATTTTTTTTTTCTCCTCCGGACAGGGGAGAGGGGCTCTTGGGAAAGTGACCTAAACGAGGTGAAAGCTTTAGTGAGGCTTGAGTGGATCTTAAGAGAGAGAAAGATGGGGGACTCGGTGGGTTTGTTGGTCCAACAAAGAGGGTGGAGGTGAAAGACTGAGACAAAGATGGTGCAAGGAGAAAAAGAAAAGAGAGAATGGAACAGGGAGAGAAGGAGGAAAATAAGATAATTAGTATATTGGTTTATTGGTGTTATTAAACTGGTTTTACTCTGCATGTTTATTTCTGACTAATTGGTTGTGATATTGAGGCAATGGGGGGCAATAAAAATGACTATTTAGTTAATAATCCTTGTTCTCTCTGGTTAGTGGAAAAATATTCCATGATCATTTAAAGCATTCGAACTCTCTCTCTCTCTCTCTCTCTCTCTCTCTCACACACACACACACACACACACACACACACAAACAAACAAACAAACAAATAAACAAATGCATTAATGACTCAAACTACCAAAAATATAAATCCTCATCTTTCCACATTTCCATCCACTTTCTTTATGACTTGAACACTCAGTTTAGTGTGCAGTCACTTCTCTTATACCAAAACTCTCTGCACCGACCTGAGATAGATTCACTATGTTAACCAACATAGTGCTGGTGCTACAAACCAATTTACTCCAGCTTTTATCTCCTGTACCATGCCCATTAGCACTGAACCAGGCAGATATACTGCCGTTTTAAACTGAAGTTCAGCCATTTATATTGATTTGGACTGATATACTCCAGCTTTAACCTATAGTGTAACCATCCACATCGATTTGTCCAGATTTACTCCAGGTCTAATCACGGGTGGGGCCCATCTAAATTGATCAGCTAAGACTTTCATGGCACTAACCTTCTGCGCTGCTCTGAATATTCCAGGAGCCTATAAAAGAGCTAAAAGGCCTCCAATATCACCACATAAGTAGAAGTGACACTAGCAAGGCTAAATGCTGACATATTTTAGTGTTTGCCCTAAAAAGTTTCTTGGTAATGGTGACAACCTGACAAGCTTGAAGAGTAGAAAGAGGGACTATGCGTTTACCTGTCAATGTTTAACATGATCCTATATAGTAAGATGCTCCAACATGAGCATGAGGGATTGACATTGAAAAATGGCTACGTTTTTAATCATTAAGGCAGCTGTAGAGATGCAAGGTGCTTAGTGACACATTTTGCATTTACAGGCATACTTGATATACAGTAAATTCTTTTTTCCATACCATGAACGAAGCTGTTGTTGAATCGAGAGAGGAAATGTCTGATCTGTTCATGTGAAACCACAACTAGCTGTTATTTTTACACAACAAAACCTGTCTTCAACTCATTAAGCAAAACTTTCCAGGATGAGACACTAATTGTTTTGATTAGCAGTTCGTAAGACTGGGCTTGACTAGTTTATGAGCAGTATTCTCTCTTATAAAAGGTATTTGACAGAATAAATGTTATAGCAAAGTGTTATTTCATTCAATCCATCCAGTAACAATGCTAATTGCCATGTTTATGATTGTGTTAATCTTTGACAGACTGCAAATCGAATATAAAGTTCAAGCTGTTTACTTTGGGTTATATTGGGTCTTCTACAGCTTCATTTTCCAGGCTGTAAATGCACTCAGTCATTAAATGACTTTAGCAGTGTTGTAACACCTAGCTCGGGAGAAACAACTAGCTATAATTGAATCCTTGACAAGTTCCAAGTTTCATAATAACTAGTTGCTTAAGCTCCCGTTATGTAAATAATACCCTTATTAGGGTGCTAATTATGACATCCTGTGCAGGCAATAGAGCCCTGGGATTACCCTGCTGATGTAGAGATCTGTTTTTCTTTTCAGTGCAACTATACAGTATAGACAGTTGTGTCCAAAAGTCTGAGACCACATTGAAAATCTGGGATTTTTTATATATGCACTCAATATTATGCACTATTTCTAGGTCCCTATTTAAATGTAAGCATATGTGTGATATTGAGCATGTTAACTCTTTTGTACAAAAGGTCAGATTTTCCTCATGCCTAATCTCTTCTATTGAAGCATGTGTTCAGACGACACTCTGATGGATTTGATCTAAAATGGATCATAAGGTTTTACACAAACTTGTGGAGTCCATGCCAGCTCGAGTGCACACTGTCATTAAAGCAAAAAAGGAGGATGTACGAATACTAAGAAACTCTGAAGATTCTACATTTCACTCAGGTTGGTGCAGATAATGTCATTAGTAATGAAAAACCTTGTGTTAAATTAAAAAGGAATGTGGAACAGAAGCATTTCCACTAGTGCTGTCAGACGTTTGGACCCCGCTGTATGTAAGGAATAACATACAATAGGGCATGCTGTTAGAGGAAAATAATCCATGCCAGGGTGCTGTGATACAACCCGACGCAAAGCAAAGTGAATTAGTGTCATATAATAGCACAGCAAGAAGTGTGTCGTTCCTTTCATACTACAGCAATTTGCCAATGATTACATTTTCTTACTTTTTAACTATTTATGGTTACATTTAATGTTACGGAACACCCACAAGACTAATTAGTTTGTTATCACTTAACAGTTATAAAACGTTGATCCAGCACCAACCTCTCTTTTTTTCACTTTAGCCAATATAATAATTAAAACACACACACACACACACAAACACACACACACACACACACACACACACACACACAGCTTGTCATGTTGTTGAGAAACAGGAAACCACACACTCCTCTATCCTGAAGCCTTTCTCGGTGGTGAAACAACTTCACTCACTGTTTCTAAGTGCTGATCCTGGAGACTCTTTCACCACGTAAACAATTACAGGTTTTTCTTTGCTAAATAAAATCACTGTTTTTAAATCTGTTTATGATTATTCTTAGATTATATACAGCCATACAATCTCTGTGTATATGCTGTTGCTATAGAAATCATAACATATCAGAACGAGCACATTAATATTAACTGGAACTATTGTCAAAGCAGTGCTGTTATAGGAAGTTAATCTACACCTTCTGATTGGAGAATTCAACCATAGTGTGGTATATATATTTTTTTTTTTTTACTGTGATGGCAATATAATTCTACATGTAGTACAAACATCTCTGATTCCGCACTAAGCGAAAGGAACTTAGCTGCAAAGAAAGATGATGATCAAATGCAGATTTTTAGAAAGAGACAGCAGATGATCAGTAGCTAAACCATTTGAACTGAGACCGTATCAGAGCAGAAGAGTCTGGTATTTATTTACAAAAGCTGTATCCAGCTGAACAACATCTGCATGTCTACGAATATCAACGTTCCCATTCAAAATACAAATTCCTGTTTAGTTTACAGAGTTTGTTTTGAGGTACAGCAGGTAGCATTGCTGCCTCACAGCTCCTCGGTTTCCTCCGGGTTCTCCGGTTTCCTCCTACATCCCAAAAACATGTCAGTATTCAGACTGGCCCCAAGAGGTGAATGTGTGTATGCAGGATGCCCGGTGTCCAGGGTGTATTCCCTCCTCAAGACTAGTGCTCCCGGGATAGGATTTGCATCCTCTATGACCCAGACCAGGATGGAGCGCATAGATAAGATGTTTAGAATCGAAGCAAAAATCTACATAGCACATAATATACAGTACGTTTAAAAGCAGCCATGTCTCTGTATGTGATTTGTTTCAGACTAATAAGCATGACGTGGTTGGATTTCATTTGATTTCAAATCAAAAACACTAGCCTCAACCCCAACCCTTTTACTCTTCGTTTTTTAACCTATTATACAACACACGTCATGCAAATTCTTACAAATTCAAAAGTGTTGGTGTTAGTATATGGAAGGAAAAAAATAGACCAATGGATTTTATGAGGTGCAGTCATTATAATATAATAATACAAGTAGAGAAATGTGGAAAGAAAGACAGCTGTAATGTTCATTAAACATCATTTTTGCTAGCAGGCTGATTAATAGCTGCAAGAGAATTATCAGTTAGCTAAAGAATTCACAGATCAGTCAAGTTATGATTCACAGAATGGACAGAGTTGAAGTGTATGTTAAGCTTTCGAGTTTGGAGGACTGGATCCGCTGAGTTGTAAGGCAACATGGTACAGAACATTTGTGCTGGTGGTGGCCTGTTTGTGGGCGGGGGGTAGGGGGGTGGAGATAGCATTGAGAGGAGGGGTGTGTGTGTGTGTGTGTGTGTGTGTGTGTGTGTGTGTGTGTGTGTGTGTGTGTGTGTGTGTGTGTGAGTGACCCCAGTGTTGATGTACTCAGTGGGAACCGTTTGCACTGAACTAAGCTAAAGATCTTTTATAATGAGAATAATGCCCATTCCCCTACAGCTGGCCAACACTATCAAAGGGAAAAGGAGTCCCAGGATTACACATTTAACAAGGCTTTTGTGAGGCCTAATTGCATGTGAATGCGGGACAGTGGGCCCAGCTAACCCAACCCCACTCATATCTACAACATGGCTCACCTCAAACAATCTCTGTCCAGATTGGTAGGAGGCCTTGAGAGTTGAAACACAAGCGCTGCAAATATTCCCTGGACAATTTAAAAATAGTGTACAATTCATCTTAATTAAAATGTTTGATATAAATCATGATCTATAAAGGGCTGGCATGCTTACTAACACTCATGCACTGTATGTCATGTGCTCTCTGTTGTTTTATTAAAGGAAAGAAAATTCTTCTTTGACACTTTTTTTTGTTTTATGACAGCTTGACTCAATGCAGTTTAGCCTGGATATAACCATAAATGTCAATTTCAAAAATACATTTGCACTACTGTCATATCTGATTCCCTTTCTTACTAGAACTGTGCACTAGTCTGCGCTGCTCTGTGTGTTACTGTGCCTGTTGTGCTGGTTTGGTAGTCATTGTACTGTCTTGTGCTGTTTGCATATGTTTGCATGTGCACTTCATGTAAAAAATGTCTAGTCTCTTGTAGCCCTGTGTTGTTTTAGGTAGCATCATCGTTTCACCGTGTACTCACTAGCTGTATATGGTTAAAATGGCAATGAAGCCACTTGACTTGATTTTGAGTTTCCAGTGATTTAGCTTCAGCCAGATGCACACAGAAACCTCCACATCTGCATACACATAAGACATTAACATCTCCATATGTGTGCATGTCCATGTTTCAAAACATTCTATTAGGCTTTTAGGGGCTTTGGGCAGCTAACAAATGACTTTTAGCCAATTAGACCATGAGAAATTGAGTCGTTGCAGCATGGGGTCGATATAATTACTGTTAATTTAACGCTCAGACACTCAACTACAGACTACTAATTTGTAGGATAACTTAAATGGGGGGAAAAAACAGAGCAGACTACGGATTTATAAAGTGAGATAACTGCGGGCTGGTTAGACTGTGACTCCTAATAACGGGTTGCGCATCATTTATATGTTATTAAGTCATGTAATTGAACCATCCACAGTTTGCATATTACTCTATTAAACTAATGTGTTCTCTGTCTTGCCTGACACGACTGTCTTAGAGTCGACGGCTTGTAATTATAACAATTACATCCCGATTACTGCAAATGTTCCTTCTGTTTGAGCGGTTCATACCCACTGTTCATCCTACTCTTCATTTCTATGTTATTAGCTCTAATTGAGGTTGGTCATGCACTATAAGCAGTATCATATACAGTATAAGCTTAGCCTGTAAGGATATAGGCTATGGAAGAGTCTGTGAAGTGCATGTTGATATTTTGATATATTTTTAATATTAATATTAATATTAGTATTAATAATAGGCTAGTAATAGTAAGCTCTAGTAATAATAAACATGTAAAACATTATTCATGGTAAGATGATGCGATGTGATGAGAAGGTATTGTTTTTCTTCTTTTCTTCTTCTTTTTTTAATCATTAAAAATGTGGGTCAATGCGTTTTTTTTTTGGTGCCCGAGTATATGTAGTCTATAAACAATCATTTAAGGTATTCATTACAGTAGAACAAAAAGCTTTTTGGCAACATCTGTGTAAACAACGGAGCAGAATTTTATATATAAGTATATCGTGTGCAAGAATAAAAAATAAAAACAAGTCAGCAACAGGATCTGCACATTCCGGCTGAAGGGCAATGCAGATGCTGCAGAGGGAGAAAGGCTACAGTTTACATTTTACAGACAGAAAGTGTCTGTGAGGCTTCCTGAGCATGCAAAGGCTGTGCGTCCTGATGCTGATAAAAGAGCGAAGCCTACACTTTTGGACAGGAGCACATTCACCTCTCCTCGGCCCCGGGGCCGGAGCTGCCCTCCGCTTTTTTTTCAGCCTTTGTGTGGTTTAAAATGCGCTCAGAGAAGCGGCTCCAGCAGATGTGACGTGGGCGGCGTTGTTTTCATTCACATCTCGCCATAGCAACACGCAGAGGCCCGAGAAATATGTCCCATAGTGCACTCGGACTGGATGGTCAGGGACAAGGTATAGAGAGGAAAAGATGTGTGAATGATGATAATAATAATAATAATAATAATAATAATAATAATAATAATAATAATAATAATATGCATTTATACCCTTGTCTTTTAAAAGTAAGCACATGGTTTAATTTCAGCTGAAAGTACAACAGGGCAAAACAGCAACAGAAAATGAAATGTTAAGTGCAGACTCTAGCATTATTTGCTGTAGACCTACTTCAGTACCTATTCAGTGTTTAGTGAGTAGTCAGTTGCAGCCTTGCCTGACTAATCAGCTCAAGAAACAGAACAAACAAACCAACAAACGCTGTGCAACTCAGAAGGCCAAAGCAAGTGTTGAGATAATCTGAACTGACAGGTAAATTGAGATTTCACTTTCAGACCGCGTAAGCATTTGAAGTTGCGTGTTGCTGATTTTATATGGTTCAAAGTCTCTTTTCCCGTCACTTCAGCTCCTCTGTGTTGGCGCGCAGCCTCGCGCAAAACTTCAAGCACCGTTCGCCAGGAGCGCAAGTGGTTCTAGCATCTCCCGTGACCAATGAACGCGTCGCTGTCAGGGGCAACCGCGTCTGTCAAGCCTTTCTGTCCAATCACGAGCGGAGCGAGGCAGAAACGCAAGGCGCGCGCCTTCACTCGGCGCTGGGGAGCCGCCTGTGGCACAAAAAAGTAAGAGTGAAACGCGTCGACGCGAGCAAAGCCCCCCTCGTCTCTCCCTCTCTGTCTCTCTCACTTTCTCTCTTTCTGTGCCCTGCTGGAGGCTATGGCGACCGCGGCGTCCAACCACTACCGCCTCCTGACGTCGAGCGCGTCCGAAGCGGGAAGCATGCAGCAGGCGCCAGCTTACAGGGACGCGCCGAGCCTGCTGCACAGCGACTACACCACGCTCCAGAGCGCCGCCAACCCGCTCGGCCACGCGCACCAGTGGCTCGCGGCGCTCTCTCACGGCGACGGCTCTCCGTGGTCAGAGCAGGACATCAAGCCCGCGCTGCACGGCGACGCCGACGAGCTCCAGCACTCGCCGAGTCTGCAGCCGCAGCAGCAGCAGCAGCAACAGTCGCGAGCGACTCATCTGGTGCACGAGGGCGCGCATCACCAGGATCATCACTGGAGGGCGAGCACAACGGCGCACATGGCCAGCATGACGAGTTCAAACGGACCGAGCATGATCTACTCGCAACCGGGATACGGAGGCGAGCAGGGCATGCACCACCATGCAAATGCCCTGAGCGAGGCGCACGAGGACGAACCGAGCCCGCGCATCAGCGAGCACGGCCACGCGCCGAGCCTCCGCCCGGGCCAGCACGAGCACTCGGACGACGACGTGCCCACCTCCGACGACCTGGAGCACTTCGCTAAGCAGTTCAAGCAGCGGCGCATCAAGCTCGGCTTCACGCAGGCCGACGTGGGCTTGGCGCTCGGCACGCTTTACGGCAACGTCTTCTCGCAGACCACCATCTGTAGGTTCGAGGCGCTGCAGCTCAGCTTCAAGAACATGTGCAAGCTCAAGCCATTGCTGAACAAGTGGCTCGAGGAGGCCGACTCCACGTCGGGCAGCCCCACGAGCCTGGACAAAATCGCCGCGCAGGGCAGGAAGAGGAAAAAGCGCACCTCCATTGAAGTGGGCGTCAAGGGCGCACTGGAGAGCCATTTCCTAAAGTGCCCTAAACCCGGTGCGGCAGAGATTAACGCTCTGGCGGACAGTCTGCAGCTGGACAAGGAGGTCGTGCGGGTCTGGTTCTGCAACAGGCGGCAAAAAGAGAAGCGGATGACGCCTCAGTGCGCTCCGTTAGCCGACAACAAGGACGTGTACGGGGACACGCCGCCGCACCACGGCGATCGGACACCAGTTCCGTGATTTTGGAGGCGGCGGGGGGGATTTTCCGTGATTTTTTTCACCACCTGCACAAGCTCGGACCGTGTCTTTGTCTCCGCTACAACGGCTCATTCACGGTGGACCGAGCCGCACGAGAGCCTACGTGACACCGCATAGGTGTTGCATGTTGTTGCCCGAACAATGCGGACAAGGGCGGGCGACGGGACGCATGTGTCGCATAAGACGCTCGCGCTTCACGGAAACCCAAACAGGCGCGGGGCCATGACAAAAACGCTTCATACAAGCTTAGAAGCCCATGGATTTGTGAAAGCACGTCTCATCGGGTTGGAGCAGAGAGCTGAGGAAAGGGCGTTCAACACGCCATCTTCCCGTCAGGGCCACAAAACGTGTCAACACGCGCCGATGCGGTGTCTGCCGTTCACTTATTATTATTATTATTATTATTATTATTATTATTATTATTACTCTTCAGCTACGTTCCAACGTGAGCTTAGAGGTGTAATGAGTTCAGTCTGCCTCTTTTGTGTAGTAAAGCCTGACGCTGGTGTTTAGGTCTTGATCATAACAAAAGGCTGCTAAGTGCTGTTTCCCAACACTGCAAACCAGTCCAGCTTTATGCAGGTCACGAATTCACACTGCTGATGTGCCCCACAGAAATCCTTGTGAGTGTGAGGTATGAGTACATGATCACCAGCAGTAAGTTAAGTCTACACAAATGATGGCTCTGTGCAATACATCTAAATCGCCCTAATTCGGAGTATAGGAGCAGCGGACAGCACAGGCGTGCACAGTGCAAACAAGTGCCATGATAAAGACATGTAACATTCGGAATATTAAATGGTTATTTTATACTGGGTTTAAAATAATGCAGTTCTTCATATTTCGAAGGAATCAGGTTAAACTGAGATTTTAAAAAAAATGGTCTATAGGTCCTGGGATTATCATGATATTGTCTGACAACAGATAACTGAAGATTTTGACAATTAAATTAAGACAAATACAACACTCTGAAGGCAGGCCTAGGTCTTTACAGGTTTATTAATTAAACTGAACCAAAATGATTCATAAAAAAAAGAAATATAATAATTTCCCAATCAATAATAATAGGCACAACAACAGCAACAGCAGCAGCAGCAACAACAACAACAACAACAATAATAATAATAATAATAATAATAATAATAATAATAATAATAAGCAAATACGCTATTACTGACCACGTCTTACTGTGAAGGATTTAAATTATCTATAAGCTTCTTATTGCAGCGTCACCCTAATGTATATTTATACTTGTTTGTGTTTTGTATTTATCTCTTGTTTAGGCAACCAAATTGTTCCTTTGACCCTTACTGTCAACACAATGCGCCTTTCCTGCCTTCTTTTTATTGTCAAGAGAAAATCTCCGACACCAGCCCTGTGCTCAGTGGAAACCCTCTCAGCATTCTGACCACCAAAACACTTATCTGACACCTCGACAATAAGGTTGCTATAAGCTACTTGGGTTGTATTATTATTATTATTATTATTATTATTATTATGATTATGATTTGTATGGTTTTGTCGATATTGTTTGTTCTTGTCCGCTTATCTTGGCGCAGCCAAAGCACAACTTCGATGTAGCTCTAGAGCCTGTGAGACGAGCAATGATTCTGGATTTTTTTTTTAAATACTTGACTGACAACTTGCACAATTTTTAATATCTTTTTGTCATTAAAGGAAATACTTGCTTTTACACAATATACTAGTGCATTAATTAACGGTAGTGATGTCAGTTTTATTATTATTATTATTATTATTATTATTATTATTATTTCCACTGTGGATTTTCCAGCTCTGCGGATTTAGAGGTTCACCTTGATCATTTTTCACTTCATACTGAGGTGTGCTCATCATCAGTGCCCATCCCGCATGGCGTTTGAAATGTAAATGACTACAGACAGGCCATTTCTGTTTCTGCACACATGGCAATATTCTGACTGACAACCTGACAGTCTTAATATGATCTAAGATAAGTACAGATAACAGGTTCAGGCGCGTGCACTCTTCCTTAAACACGCTAAATACCCGGTCTGTTCCAGTACTGAATATAACAGTGTTTGTAGCCTCTGTCAGGTTAGACACTGTCCACCTGTTCATCCCAGCCTGAAGTATTAACTCAACACTGTGAGAAGAAGACTACAGCCATTTCATCCTTTCATGCATTCTCGGCACTCCTTTAAATGCAGTTCACATTATTTATTTATTTAACATTATATATGCATTCTCCTGGGCAAAAAAACAATGGGTCCAAAATGGCAAATATGAAGCTCTTAATGGTCTTAACAACAAATCATTGGTCAGAAAATTAGCAAGAATTAAACAATGCACTCCTGAGAGCTCCTGTTCCTCCAGTTACTTGTTTACTTTTGCTGCAGTGAACTGATTGTTTGGGGAAAAAATTAGGAAATTCACTTATATAGTCTTCTTGTGCGCAAAGATAAACTCATCATAATGATTTAAACGTTTGATGCAAAATTCAAACTAACACGTGTCCTGGTGTACAAAATTATTAAACAATATTAATTATTTTTATTTGGTTATTTGGGAAAAGCTATCCCATATTAAGTTCCTTTATCCAAGTGTGTAATTCTTGCTCATTTCCTGACCAGAGATTTGTTATTAAAATATTAATATTTTGTCATTTTGGGCGTCACATTGTTTTCGCGTTATAGTCATATTATAGCCTATATATACTTTGCATTGAATTTTAAAACGTATCCTCTTTTCTGCTTTGCATTTTCTTAATTTAGGGCAATTGAAAATGCGTCCGGATTCATTTCAGAGCAGAAAATGCGGTAATTAAACAGCGAACTGATTCATAGCAAATGAATTATTTACAGTAAAGCAACCGGAGAAAAGAACACACACAAAAAGAGGAGATTACTTTTAATTGAACTGACCAGTATCCTGATCCAGGAGCCGATTCATTCAGACATAATAGTGTTTACTATCTTCTGCAAACCTTATAATCAGTAAATCAATGAAACTGTCAATAACAGGCTACATCATGCCTGACATATCACATGACCGTATACTGTTATAAGGAAGTCTGAAGTGGGCGTGGTTATTCTTGATCATGTCACACAAAAAAAAAAAGAAAAAAAAGAAAGAAATTTCCAGGGCTCAGAGATTTTTAAATCAGGGTAGCCTGCACCATAGGCTAAGGTTTTGTATAGTAAAACTATCTGGACCCAACCTGAACACCGGAAGTGTTAATTCAACACTAGCCTACATGTTTTGCTGTGACTGTGATTTAAGTTTAAAGCAGAGAGTACTGTGATATGCCTAAAATCCTGATTGTACAATTATCATATCATTCCACCCCGAATTTGTAGATCACAAATAACAGAGGGAACAAAAGCTGTGATTAAAGCTGTGACAACCTGTCATTTTTGTATTTGTATTTATAAAACTGTGATTTGAAACCTATTTGTGTGTCTAAGGGAAAGTGATCTTAGACCCTGCCTTGGATTTACATTTCTATTATAGCTGTAGTGAATAATAAAACACAAAACAAAAACAAAAACAAAAACAAAAAAACACACACAAAAAAAAATAAGCAGGGGATGTTTGTGCGTCTCTGCTGTTTGTTTGGTTGTTTGGCGTTTTTCTGAGTAATACACCTTAAATCAAACTGTCAGGGGACTGAGAAATAGGTGATTCCTGCTTAACATCAATAATGAATGCGCAGAGGCTGAACGAGTACGGTTGAGTGCGCATGCGCCACCCTGTGGCCATAACACAAGTTACAGTCAAACCTCTGATGTGTTTATATTATAGAAAGAAAGAACGAGAGAAAGAAAGGAGAGAGACAGAAAGAAATAAACAAAGAAAGAAAGAAAGAAAGAAAGAAAGAGAGAGACAGACAGACAGACAGAAAGAAAGAAAGAAAGAAAGAAAGAAAGAAAGAAAGAGAGAGAGAGACAGACAGAAATAAACAAAGAAAGAGAGAGCGACAGACAGAAAGAAAGAAAGAAAAAGATTACAGCACCTTCTGTGAAGTTTAAATGTTTTACTTCATGTCAAATGATCTCAAGTGGATCTCAAGATGCATTGTTTAAAAGTGGACCAGTCCTAAAAATGATTCCCCCCCACAAACCTTGTGTTATGGGTTATGAATTTCTTTTGCTAATGATCAAAGAAATCATTTTATAAGATCATATTTATATTACAGTGATTTCAGTCTAAGGGTACAGCAAATTGTAATAAAATTTGTTTGTAAATGTGAGACAAAACAGTAATTTCTCACTGTCTCACTCCTGCTCTTATTTACACTCACACCAAAGATATTTCTAATAACTGAGATATGAATACACAGTTTATTGTCAATTATTTTGAATAACAATATTGCTGAAACACCAGAATTGATGGATTGGGAAACTGACATTGGTGGAAATTGATGGCTACATGAGAATATGATGGTTAAGGGCTTTTTCGGTGAATGACTGACACTGACATGCAGAACAGGATCCAAGCTGTTGTGTGTGTGTGTGTGTGTGTGTGTGTGTACTTTATAAAAAAAAAAAAAAGGAGAAGAAGTGCTATGGCACAGCAGGGTCAAATTAGCACAGCTATATTTAATTAAATATTCTTTGAGTACTTGTTTTCACACAGTCATTCATCTCTAGTTACTATACACCCATAGGAAGAACCTAATTCATCTTATTTTACAGTGGTCCATCATGTACATAATCCCCTTACCCAAACATTACGTACATCGTTTCCCAGAAGTCCAGACAAGGATCGTCACACAAAACACAAAGTCTAGAGTTGACTAGCTCTTGTACAGACACGCGTACATGTGTACACACACACACACGCACCTACAAAGACAGACGAGATGAGGTTAATCTTTTGACCTCTGTTTATTGTTTGTACCCGTTTCCTGTTGCTCCTCTTTCCACTTCTGTACTTTATTTAATTTGGTTTCATGGTGGCTTCTGTTACTTTCTCTATTCATTTCCAGTGTGGTTTTTCCAAGACACAAGCCTTACCTTAGGAACTGTTCAGTGTTTTCACACACACACACACACACACACACACACACACACACACACACACACACTTTGAGATAGATGGTAGGGAAATGGAATGTTGCACATTTACACAACCATGAACCTGACAGTTGTTCTAAAATAATATTTGACCGTTCACCTATTTCATATCACATTTAACAGCTTCCTTGTCAAACCCGCCAGACCTACGTGATAGATATTTTGAGTATACACTCCTCAAATGGCCCAGGCTACTGTAATTCTAGATTGAATTCTCTGATTAAACAGGACTTGTCAGTTCCCTATGCAGCCATTGTTTTAGCCACACACAGTTCTTCACACACAGGACAGCAAGAGCACAATATCTGGCCAGTCTGGGATTAGTTCTAACCTGCACACATCCACACCACTCAGACCATTTCCCACATACTCCGAGCACAAAAATACTATATATACACACACAGTTTAAAATCAATGTTTTACATTTAAAAAAATAGATTTAAAAAAAAAAAAAACACCAAAATAAAAATATACATAATCTGAATAAATAATACATCAATATAACCAAAACATTGATAATAATGAACAGTAAATAGGAGAAATAGAAATAAATTTGCATGAGGCACAGGATTGAAGATGTACGACAATATTCAAAGGCTGTGTAGTTCCCAGTGTTGAAGTACACTGCAGTGGTCTACTCATGCGTGCGCACACACACAAACACACATAGAGAGAGAGAGAGAGAGAGAGAGAGAGAGAGAGAGAGAGAGAGAGAGAGAGAGAGAGAGAGAGAGAGAGAGAGAGAGGCAGACTTAAGGAGAAAAAAAACAGGCTGTACTATTCACGGTATAAAACGGCCATGTGTGTCCTGTAAACAAGATCTTAGTTAAGTTCTGAGTGTGTTGGTTATTTGGCACGGTAAGTAATCAATGCCACGATAATGCCGCTTTAATATTCATTACACACAAACCTACAGATCTATTACTCAAAGCCCAGTTACAGTTAAGTGCCATATTTTCGAATGTGTGTAAGCTGCAGTCGTTGTTCAGATCACTGCAGTGCAGAGGTTATGGAATAAATGTGTGTGTAAGCCACCCATGAGACAACTGCCTCATAAGTATGTGTATTCATGCATGACTATGACTCATTCATGCACCAGATGGACACACACACACACACACACACACACACACACACACACACACACACGTTATACTTCACTATCCTGTACCACGTACCACAATAAAATCACTAGTGCTGAATTGACTTTTTCACTTCACATTAATTATTTGAAGGATCGGAAGGAAATTAGAGAAAAGTGAATACACAATGATGCTAGCGCAAGCAAGTTCGTTTACACTGCGCAACGATTCTACAAATCCAGGGTTCCTAAACTTAACCAAATATCAGCGTGTACTTTTTAAAGCAAACCCAAATACTTGTAGCAAAAAACGTGGATGCGAAGCATCACGCGTGTTCAAATCAACTCGAATTCAACACCGGCAATTTTATCTGGAGTCTGAATAATAATTGGTTGTCGTCTAGTCTCCAGTGGAGTCAGATGTATTCAAGCGGTCCTTTTTCCAAATATGCAAAAAAATAAAGCTTTGAAAAAGGAAAGGACGGCTTTGAACACGCAGTACAGGTGTCTGCTGTTTGACAAACACATGTATTAGTCACTCATTCAAAACAAAGACAATTACAACTCAGTGACTTAGGGATATTTCTGCATTACACCGCTGGTCACTAGTTTCCTCAGTGAAAATCACTGCAGAGTCACACAGCAAAACCCTTCAGGTTATCCAGCCGTACGTCACCAGATCTTATACTTACCCATGATCATGGCAATTCAACACAACAGACAAAATGTCTCCCTTTGGGCTTCTTGACTTATGTTTTAGTACTAGTGAACAGCTCATGCATGCATAAAACACACAAAGAGGATGGATCACGTAGACAAACATGACAAGAATCAGTCAGGTGTGTTGGCTTAAATGCTGACCGGGTCTTAAGACAATCCAGTGCAAGTTCCAGAATGATTCATTTGTTATATATAAAAAAAAAAAAAAAAACATCTTTATCACATATGTAGATATGTGAATACTTTATAACACAGACACTTCCATTCCCTTCCTTCAGTTACAATGATCACTTTGCTCGAATTGTAATTTAACTCGATTATTGTATAAGAAAGAAACTGGTTTCATTCAATTTCTATAAAACTCCAAACATTGTTGGGTTTTTTGTTTTTGTTTTTTTGTTTTTTAAAGGGACAAAAGTGTTTTTTTCCCCATCAGTATCAGGGCAGTTTATGCTATCAGTATAACAAGCTTGGGTGACTTGAAAGGTCAAAAGGAAGCCATATCAAGCGCTCTCCAAATTCAAACCTGTATCAATATCCATACAATAATATATTTTAAGACAGGAAGAGAGGTTTTTTTTTCAACATGGCGAGAGGACGATGAGGAACAGTGATCCGTCACGACGACGGGAATGATTCAGCAGTGGCGTCATTCACTCCCTTGGGCTTCTCTCTCTTTTTAATAATTCCCTTGCTTGGTGATTTGACTTGGTTGACATTTCTTGGCTTTCTCTCTTTTTTTCTTTCCTATCCCTTTATCCTTTTATTTTTTCCTACTATCTAATTTCAAATGCATTTCCTTGCAAGTAGGGATGGGCAAAATATGACATCAAGATATCTGAGGACATTTACAATACACGATATGCATCATGGTATCTAGTTTGATCAACAAAATGGCTGCTAAACTGTGACGCAATATTTCAATTGTTGTCTAAAGGGGAAAAAAAAAGGTAGTTGGAAGGAAAAATGAAAGATGAAGCTCTGGTATAAAAATAGATTTTTGTCCAATCAGCTACATGCCATGTGACGCTGGTCAGTGTTTATCACACCCCACAATAACAGAACGATTTATCCCTATGTCGAAATCATACTATAATATACTATCATACCCAGCCCTACTTGCAGGTAAACAGGAGATTCATCAGCTTTCCCACTGTCAATCATAATATTGCACACCTTTCATACTTCTCTTGTTGTACTCATCCCTCTTGTGCAGCCAGAATTTTCAGAAGCCCCGTCCTCCTCAGAAAGGTAAACTCTATCCTTATTGAGGGGGGCTTAATGGAGGACAGAAATGCCTGAGAAGTGGCATCATGACGGAAAAAGTGGTTAGCACTTGACCTGCTCCATCTCCGAGTACTCGCCATCCATGTCGGAGTCGAAGAGTGAGTGTCCAGTGCGATCACTGTCCAGCGAGTGTGTGGTGTTAGAGCGCGAGAGGCTGCTGGGCTCCTCCGGGAAACTGTCACTGTGTGAAAACAGGCCCAGGTCAAGCAGCTGAGACGGAGAGTGTGGCTCTTCACTCAAGCCATCATAGAAGTCATCAACATCCACAAACCACTCGGGCCAAAATTTCCTCCGGATGCGCTCGCAGTACATGGCTAGATTAATGAACTCACCTGCACAAATGAGAAGAGTCTGATCAGCAAGTTACACAACAGATTATGGATGGAGTTTGTAAACTAGGTTTCGGTATTTGTTTATGGACTACTTATATAATCTCCCAGAGGGCTCTTATTCTGGACTCATGCATATATATATATATATATATATATATATAGAGCTTCTGGTGAAACCTAATTGCACAGAAAGGCACACTTGAGAGCACAAATGCCAAGAGAGTGCTGCTACTGATATCCTGTCACTAGTAGCTAGCTTACATCCATGTGTTCACAATCCTGACTCTGAAAGCAGGCAACATGACTATAATGTACTTCACAGTAGTTCTCCAGATCCTGTGCACATTAATTGCAGTGGATTGCAGATTTTTCTTACACTTTCATTCTTTTTTTTTTTTTCACGTCACTGTTTTACATTTACCTTTTTAGCTTGTTCTTGGACTGTCTCCAAAATGCCGACAATAAAGTGGCATTAAATTTACCACAGTACCACACGGGGAGCTCCTCAATTACACTGTCCTGATGGCGTCTCTGAAATGTGGAACTAGAGCCTTCCAAAATCAACCAAATACTGATGATGACAAAATCGGCTTTACGGTATCATGCTAATTACAGCTATAAACCACAAAATAAGATTATATAGTCGAGCTTATAACTATCTGGTCTAAAGCCGGGATTTATCCTGTAATTCTGGAATAACTGAGCTTTATAATATTTGAACATTTGAGCCAGTGGACCATATAAATAAGCCCACAATTGTGTGTGCACATGATTAAACTTTCCCCATCACACAATTGTCAAAATATTCAACCTCAGACAATATCAGACAATATCAGACACCTGGTTAATTACATTGAAAAGTCTACTTTGTCAATGTATTATAATATTTTAAAAAAACATATTAGAGATATATTAATAAACTAATCAGTTAGGATGCATACACTTCTTACTACCATACAAAACTGTGTTGTTTCTGCCTGGCCCTTTTAATTCCAAATTTGAGTGGCAGCAGTACTGTCTCCTTTTTGACGTGCGTTCCTGCGCTTCCAAAAAAAATAAAAAAAAATAAAAAAATAAAAAAAAAATCACAGAAAAACGCAATGCTGTTATGAAAGTCAGTGTACCTGTGGATGGTCCGAACTGCACTGCAGTCATCTGTCAGTTTCTCAACTCGACTAACTTTTTGTACATATTTTTGTGCACAGATTTTTTTTTCTTCTGTGCAGGAACATCACCACATGTGCAGCATAGAGGGAACATTGCCTGGAGGAAACCATCATTCAAACTTAGAATACCGTAAAACTGCACCTTTTTTGGCGTTCTTGTTTCGTAGAGTACTAATAATCTAACATTAATCAATTCAAACCTCTCCCAAGTGTCAGCTACAGCTAGAAATGATGCCCTTTACATGCACGAACACACAACACACAAACGTATACACAAATGTGACTGTGTCCCTTTTGCATTCAGTTGCAGAAGAG
>CM074962.1:8545851-8560457 GCA_037577455.1 Pangasius macronema
TGTTATCTCCACAATAATACATAAACAAAGACTGCTTATTTGTTAATGGCTCCCCCTTGTGGAAAATCCTACCCTTGCTAAATGAATAAGTAGGTGAGAAAATAATAACAAAGCCAGATCTGTATGATTCTTTGGACCTAAAAAGTAAATAAATAAATAAATGAAACAATAGAAGTTATTACCTCTATTTGTTTCATGTTATGCTCATCTGTATTTATCTAAGCTGCAATATGATGGAGGGTGCAGTACATTCTTCTCAACAAAGGGTGTCAGCACACACACACACACACACACACACACACACACACACACACACAAACACACACACACACACACTTTCACCAGGACATTTTTCCACAAGGATATACTGTAGGACAGGTCTTCAGAAAAGATTTGCAACCAGGAAACCCTTTAAAATGTAAAATAAATTCCACTCCAGATGCTTCCTCACTAGATTTATTTTATGAACATATATCCAACTATTCAAATATTATTTATTATAATATAAAGGTTTAATATATTGTTTTTTTTGTTTGTTTGTTTTATTGGAGCCTTTTCATTTATAGCTCAGATTTGTTTTAAAAATTGGGATTAAATTCAAAATTTTCATTATTTATTTAGCATGAAGTGAGGTGAAGTGAATTGAAGTGACTTTGTGGCCAAGTGTAGTGACCCATAGTCGGAATTTGTGCTCTGCATTTAACCCATCCAAGTGCACACACACAGTAGCGAACACACACACACCCGTGAACACACNACCCATCCAAGTGCACACACACAGTAGTGAACACACACACACCCGGAGCAGTGGGCAGCCATTTTAGCTGTGGTGCCTGGGGAGCAGTTGGGGGATCGGTGCCTTGCTCAGGGGTCTCACCTCAGTCGTGGTATTGAAGGTACGGACCCGAGACTTGAACCCACGACCTTCAGGTTCACCTTCAGGTTACAAGTCCGACTCTCAGACCATTAGGCCAAGACTGCCACCGTGCATACACTGTGATGTTACGCAATATAATGTCAGTAATTTTGGTTTGATGGGCTTTGATGGAAAAATTCATATAATCTCATTTGCGACATTATGGTTGCAATTTGATTAGGCAATTACCTGTAACACCGAGTCAACTGAAAATTGTCTAATGTAATAAGTATGTATAAAAAACTATTGATGTTGTTATTGTTATTATTATTATTTTAACAGTTGCAGTTAAAGGAATCCTGAAAGTCAGGGGTGCTGCAGCATTGTCAGCACTTCCTGCGTCCTTTCTAACTATAATAATAATAATGGTTATAATGGTTGTGACTTTCACCACCCTAACCATTTTTTTTTAAATCCACACAGTTTTAACCCTGGCTATAGGGCACTGTATAAGTACTGCAGTTTTATCTGAGCTAGACTGCCAAGAATCATTTAAAACAAAAGTGATGTATTCTTTTTACAGGTACATTTGTAAAAACAGGTCTCCATTAATATTTATCAATTCCTCTAGTCATATTCTACAGTGCTTCCTAACCCTAGCTAGCTTTAATGCAGTTATCAGACTGGCCTTGTAAATATGGCACCGCAAAATATGTGTGTGTTCCTGTGCACACACTAAGCTGAGGTTTGCCATAAAGCACATGATTTTAGTGCTGAATCATACAGCTCTCGATGTGCCATTAACACATTTCTCCCCCATCCTGTTCATCTTGTGCTGTCTCTCAACACATCAAACTCAATGGCAAGATGTGTGCTTTTGAAAGACAACAAAACGTCACACACTGACCGAGCAGAGTGGCCAGGGTGCGCATGTCCTTTTCCATCAGAACGTAGATTTCCTCTTTAGAGAAGCGCCCAATGCCATGGCCATACATCTCTCTCTTCACTATGCCACCATTAATGTGACTCAGGATCCATCTGAGCAGGTCACTCAGTGGCCCAGTCACTGCCAGCATCTTCTTCGTCTCCTCCAGGTTATCGACCCACTGACAGTAGGCTATTGTCCTACAACACACAGATATAAAAAAAAAAAATGAGTTACTTTAAAAGCAACATGTTCAGCCTTTCACTGTGTTTACTTGCTACAGGCAAAATACTATCACACCCATAGGCTTGTTTGAGATGAGCTCTTCCCTGATCGCAATTTCCCGTTCTAAAATAACACGATAAAGGATTTAATCATCCAGGCAGGAAAATGAGCATTTCCACCATTTCAGGTTTAAGAAGAAAGAGGGGGGGTAGTAATAATATTACTAGATGTGGAGTCAGGAACTGTGGCAATCACGAAAACTGAGCTGGATGGTGGATTTTGAAGTGATTCTGCAGTAATATGCAAGAAACATAATCCTTTTAGAAATTAATTGTCTAATGTCCACGTGGCTGACATTTTCTCTGGTGATGCTGCTCAGTGTTGAGCAGGAGAGCTCCTATAAATAAATAAATAAATAAATAAATAAATAAATAAATAAATAAATAAGGGGTATTTAACCCTTATTAACTGTACTCTGGCAGTCCTTATCGGACATTAGAATAAACAGACGAATTATTTTATCGCTGCAAGTCTGTTATAAGATCAGCCAGGACACTGTTGGGTTTCTGTGTCTAGAGTATAGTGACTCTGTGTTTAGCTGCTGGTGAGCAAGGCGATGGGAAAGGGGAGGGGGTAGGCCCCCCGCTGGGCAAACGATTCTCACCTCTCCGCAATAACACTGGAACAGAGATAACATTGGTACGGCACAACTAAAGAATATTTGACAGTAAAACACTGTATACAACTGCCACAATAAAATTAAAACTTTTAAACCTAATAGTCTAGGTAGAAAAAGAAATAATTATGAAAAATTATACAGCCCTGAGTGTCTAATTTCATGTGAGCCATTAAACACTACTGTGGAGTGACATCACAGATTCAATGTTGAGCACTCACAAAACAAATTTGGGAAATTCCTTTTTTTTTGGTAGAAAGAGTTAATAGCATTATCTGTAGTTAAAACTGTTAGATTTGACACTTTGTTGCTTTAAAATCGTTCATTTTTTCCCTTCATTTGACCAAAGAGCCATTTTGACCACTTTTGGCCAAAATGTTTCAGTGATATCTGTAATCAATATAGTTAACTAAACTTAAATATATGCTTGTCTAATGTCTGCTATGTTAAACATATACTGATAAATTTGTTTTTACATTAATGAACTTAAAATATTCTCCATTTATGAGATGAGAGCATATGAAATGTTGGAAGGGGGCGGGGCTTCCAGGAAGTGTCTTTTAATATTGGAGAATTCAAAATAGCTCTCGCCTCTCGTTTTACTGGAGAGGAAAAGATTCTTTTGATGCATTTTCAAGTGATAACTCATACTAGCATACAATGATGATTTTTACCGGAGCTCCTACCCAAATTGCATAACAGTTGTCAGGTCTGGTGATATAATATAATATAATTTGTGATAAACGTCATCGGCAGTATAATATGGTGTAGGGACGATAATAACATTATATTGCACAAGCCTACACATGCGCCACTTCAAAGCATGCACAGAGGCTTGCATAAGTTTTCTGTAAAAATATCAGAATCCAGCGGTTCCCAGAAGACTGTAATCGCAGCCTAAAGTGGTTCTCCTAAGTACTGACCCAGGGCGTGGCCAACAAATGCTTCATTAACCTTTCTGTCACAAAAAATGTTGTACCTTTAAATATTATTGTATAAATTAGATGGTCCATTTCAGTAACAGGATGTAACAATGCAAAATGTGGAAAAGTTTAAAGGGGGGAAATACATATGCACAGCACTGTAATACATATTATTATGTACTTATACTGTATATCCACACTGACGTTATCTCTATAGTGACTAATCCGATCATTGCTTTTCTTTCTATGATGTGGTAGTGTTCACTGCATTTCTGACAAAGCAGTCCTGAATTTGTGCCACATTTAAATGCAACAACTGTTCAAGTCTTCTACAGAATTTGGGGCACAATGACGAATCTAGTCATCAGGTAATTAAACAGTTTTACTTTATATATAAAAATAATGGGTGGATTTCCTGTGACAAGAATTACACTTAAACCTACAGTATGTTCTTACACATATTAAATCATATATAAAAACCAACCAAATTTAAAAGCTGAATTGTATTAGCTTCTAAGCTGAAATGTTAGAAAAGCGACCGAGTAAACAAACTTCAGCAACAGGAGTAAAGACTTATGATAACGCTGAAAGGCATCCTTGTCATTTAAACTACAGGTAAATATGTAGCATGTTTAATATGACATCATGATAGTATTGTAAACTGTCTTGTATTTATCATGCTACAGAAATTTAATAGACAAACTGAATACACTCTGCATCATATTCCCTGGGAAAATATAAGCCACTGCTATGGATTTAGTTTCGGAGTCTGTTCGTTCTCCTCGACTACATAAAGCACGAGGAAGCAGATGTAACAGGAGATACAGGCTTCCTTCAAAAGGACACAATGACAATATGGCTGCACTGGCATCACTGATTCAGTTACACAGGCCTGCTTTCCTACTTCTACTTCCTACTGGCTATTACTTTTATATTTAAAAAAAAAAAAAAATAAAATAAAAAAAAAAAGCAAGGCATGTAATAAGCAAGGACTGGCACTGTTCATTAAACTAAATGAATTTCAATGTCTAGAGGGCCAGTGCAGGAGAAGGCTATGGGGGGAAATGGGAAGCCCAGCTAGTCTGTCTTTATGAGCACTGCAAAGAAGGCAGAAATGATCTTACCTTTACATACACACTTGCACATGTGTGTGTGGTGGCATGGGAAAACCCTACACATGGAGAAGTGTTGACATTTTCACAATATATAATTCTGAAAACGACAGACTTTCTTGAACTATGCTGCATAATGTCTGGTTTCCACCAAAAGTGAAACGGAGGAAAACTGCTTTTAAAGATTCCATCCAATTGCGACACGTGATCATCGCGGACATTTTGACAGCCAGTATCTGATTAGAAACTGAACTGATTAAGCTTATAGCCATTTCGCTGGGACATGTAGCTATCCAACAACTTGATCAAACCTTGACATTCACCATGTGAGGAAATCTAACTTAACTAGCAAGGTTTTGCCTTTAGGCAGACTGACTGTTTTAGACTCGCTTACCCAAGGTTTCCTTCACCAGAAGAGAGCCTAGGCAATATCACAAAGTAAACAAACATATTCCCATGTTGTTTTGGTCAAATATCATTATGGTTTCTTAAACTATATTGTAGTCAAAAGCATATTCTTTGTCTTTTTTTGGGGTGTTTACTAGGGGTGTAACAATCTGACGATTCAGAGCCGTGCATCAATTTAGAATCAATGCAATAATTAAAAAGATTGTTATCAATTATAACTGACTACACAATGATGATTACTGAAAACAGCACAAACAACTCGTATGTAAAAACTGATGTGTAAATAATTTAATAGGCTAGCAAGGTGATCTGGGTGTAACTCTGATCATTCTAAAATAGTTCGTCTCTATTTCATCATCAGTCGTGAATTTTCAATAGGCCTACCTCAGATTCTGTACAAAGTTGGTCATGTATCAAACGGAGGATATTAAATCAAAGCAGATTCAGTCGCCTTATGAATTGAAATTGTATTATGTTGTGCAGAAGCCTGAGGATGGCACCCTCAAGCCTGAGGATGGATGTCACTTAACCTGAGTTAAGTGACATCCAGACTGCCACACATGCACTGTTTCGGCTAATCAAGGTCTACAGTGGATTTTTAGTGTAAGGAAGTACAAAGGGCTGTACTGAAAACATATTTACACATTTCTCTACATTTACACATCAGTACCACTGTGTGTACTCTCTTAATTTGTGACATTTGAGACATTATATATATATATATATTTTTTTTTTTTTTTACCTGCCATATGCATCTATATTGGATGGGGCAACAAAAATGCCTTCAACCTTCTGCTGAATTATAGAATTTTTAGAAATAGTGACGCACACAGTGCAACTGAAAAAAACATTTCACTGCAGGAAAAAAAAGCACAGCACCACACTGTACATAAATCAAGTGGAGCAGTCTGTATTTCATGTTTTGCTTTTGCTTGGTGCAGAAATATGATGTTAACATTAACGTCACTTTTTAAAGAAACCGCACAGACACACAGCACAACTTCCTGAAAACATCCTCCTGCATTGTTTCTGACTCTGATTCTGTAATGTGCCTTTAAATTCTAAAGATAGATTCAGGACAAGCTGCTCACTGACGTTCTAAGATCATAGATTTGTGGTTTGAAACAGGATATATGCCACAACAACCCTGATGTTCACAAGCAAGAGAACTCTTAATCTGTTCATTGCTTGCTATTATCAAAAATTAGCACATGGAATTTCTGCTCACGTTTCCTCTCACGAAACCTCTGAGTCATTTTATTCCCTGTAGGAATTAAAGCTCTCAACCTGACACTGCAAATCCTTATAAACTCATTTATTCTGTGCTCAGACTGACAAAGCTCTCGTTTGTTCGACACTGTGCCCTTTTCCCTTTCATGCCACCTCTCAGGGTTGATGTACTGCGAACGGTAAAAGAAGACTCGCTCACCAGTAGAAGTGCTCCTCCACCATTTTGGTGATGGCGCGTGACATGGCTCGCTCCTCGGGACTCAGGTTACTGTTCAGGTTCACTCCCAGCTTCTCCTCCAGGAAGTCAATGATGAACTCAGAGCCGCTCACCTGCTCCTGGTTGTACTCAATCCACGGCATCTTCCCCTGCGGAGAAAGCTTCCCGTCAAAGTAGTTCTGAGGGGAAAAAAAGAAAAGAAGAAAAGAGTGAATTAGGTGTGAGATTACGAACAGATTCTGAGAGTTTTTAGTTATTATTATTATTATTATTATTATTATTATTATTATTTAGTGTCTCCAAAGTGAACACACAAGCACCTGGTAAGGCAGGTCTACCATTCGCAGGTAGGTCTCCATCTTGAGGCAAAAAGGGGACAAGCTGGGAACGCCGTTCTTGGGCCGGGAAAATTGGTGGAGGATGATTGTGTCTTTGGAATCCAGTTCCTGCTCTTTTCTGTGTGGCAAGAGGAACACATCAGTGAAGACGGGTGGACTTAAAAGATAAGCATCAGAGCAAAAGTGAGCGTCAAATGCAATAACATTTTCCAAACCCTTGTGTTCCCAACCCTTATGATTGGAAGGAAAACACTGTGTTTATAGACCTCACGGCATGTACAGTATATAACCCAAGGAGATATGTTGCTTTTCTGTATGTATTTAGATCAAATCAGATGAATATTCTCATATCCTAGGCTGTGAAATACAGCTCGGCACTTTATGTCTGACATAATTGATGGTGTAATATTAATTTTTTATTTCTTACTTGTACGTATTAATATGTAGCACATGATAAAAATGATATGATAAAATCATGATAAAAAAAATAATGGCATAATCCATTACCTCAGGACTAAAGCTTTAAGTGGCTGAGAAAACCCATTTGGAAAATGGACATCAGGAGAAAGCGTGTTTGTGTTTGTGTTTGTGCTTTATAGATGCTCTACTCTACAGGCCAGTGTCGATCCTGGGGGTGGGGCTTTGTGTCCATGGGTAGGAAGGGGGGGTTTTATCAAGGAGTTAAAAAACATTCAAATGTCGAACCCACCTACTTAACCGTTAAAAATTAGTCTTAAAAATTGGACTAATCTTACCCAAATCTACTGCATCATATGATCCTATATCTTTCTCAGTGCAGGGGATGGATAAAGAAATATACTAAATAAAATCACTGCAATTACACTGCAGCACAATTATACTGATACGTGTGAAGCGTAGAGTAGTAGAAGCAGTGATGGCATGAATTTGTTATTTAATCATTTAAGGCACAATTTCTTGTCAACCAATCTTACATTATATAAATCACATTGCCTTAAAATATCTTTATGACATGTCCAGTGAAACTGACTAAAATATGATGCTAATAATAGGGAGGAAATTACATTTTAACTTATAAAAATAGATCTACCTTTCATTTTCTCTTCCTGCAGTAAACCTACGTCGCCTGTCACCGGAGATCAGAGTGTAGCTAGCTGGCTTTCAAACAGTGATAGGAAACATGTATAATTCTGACTGATAAATAATGTTTCTCACCATAGTATCTCATAGCCAATAAATGTCATTAAACAAACTGTGTATGATGTGGTATGTATAAGTAATCATTATTATGATTACTCTGTTTACCTTTTATGAACATTATTGTAGTGCAATTACTCTGCAAAAAAATTTTATCTGGCCTTGAAATATATTTCTACACAGCAGTTTGTGCTACAGCGATGTTCTTAAAAGGTATATACACTATAAAGCCAAAAGTATGTGGACACCTGACCATCACCTGCGCCACATATGCTTGGCTGGGCAGTGGTAGTTCACTGGTTAAGACGTTGGACTTCTGATTGGAAGGTCGTGAGTTAAAATCCCAGCACTGCCAAGCTGCCACTGCTGGGCCCTTGAGCAAGACCCTTAACCCTCAACTGCTTAGCTGTATAAAGGAGATAAACCTAAGGTGCTCTGGATAAGGGCGTCTGACAAATGTTGTAAATGGATGGCATATCATATACTGATGGACCTCATTCAATTCTGCACATCATATTGGTTTGCACTGACCTTTACCACAGTATACATGCTGTATGTGTGTGTGTGTGTGTGTGTGTGTGTGTGTGTGTGTGTGTGTGTGGTATTGAACAATTTGCTGTGTGTACGTGTACACACACACACACACACACACACACACACACCCCTTCCATTTTTGGTCCTTCCTCCTCCATTTTACATACACAAGATATGACATGACTTGGTCGCTGTCCATCTGAAGTGGTGCTGAAATGTGCACGAGCAATATCGTCCACTACAGCAAGACTAACACTCTGGTTACTCTGACACCTCACCCAGCTTAGGTTTACTGACAGCACCACCGACTACGAGACTGAGATTATACCCACATAACATTAATAATTTGAGTCATCAGCTAAATGGTATTTTCTGCATGCACGTGTGTTGATCTGTTTTTCCACAAAAATGGGGAAGATTTTTCAACAACACATTTTCTATCCAAGATTCCTTCTGAACGGACATCAGCAAAGGTCAGCAAAAGGTCACACTGACAACAACAACAACGGGAGACATTTTCCGCTAGGGGAAGCCATTGGAAAGATGTTGTCCTCGGAGCAAACCACTTGGAGCGTTTTTTGGGGGGACAGACACTATAAAAGCTATGTAGTCACTGTGCATTAAGCTATTAAATTTGTCTCTCTTCCTGTATCGCGTATCATGTCTAGCAGCAGCACCGGGAAGTTATCGACCATTTCACACTCATGTGACTCATTATTTCCTCACAACACAAGGACAGAACCCCCCACACCTCCATCACCGTGCTCTCTCCTGCACTCAGCTCCTCTCCTAGTTACGTAATATTGTGTATTCTCATAGAGACGCGGCTCAGAACTAGATAACAAGGGTAATGAGGGACTACCCGAGTACACACAAACACTGCACTGGAGTGTCATGCATGAAACCGCGACCCAGCCGCGCAGCTACCTGACGACGAGCAGCTCGTGCAGTAAATAAGCAGCGGCGGCGAGCAGCGCGCCCCCGGTGATGTACAGCGTCTTCCGCCACCACGAGTCCGAGCCCAGGGCCGCCATGATGCCGCCGTAGTCCTGCAGCGGGTACGCGATGACGTAGCCATAAAACGAGAGCTGCTCGTCCGAGCTACAGAGAGCGAAGGGGAAGAAGCTCTTGTTGCGGCCGAGGTCGAGAACGCACGATCGGCTCCACGCCAAGCCCACGCGCCAGTACACCATTCTCGCGCTCCTCGTTCCGCCCTTCGGCCCCGTTCTGCGTCGTCGCTGGAGGCGTCATGGGTGCTGCTTGGTGACCTCGGTCATGGGTTTCTTGCGGAAAGGATTAAAAAGGGGCATCACGTCCCTCCGGGTCGTCCCCAGCACCTGCACCAGCACCAGCTCAGCGTCCGTCCCTGTCGCGGAGCCGCTCGCCGCCGCTGCTGCTACTGCTGATGATGGCGCGTGACGTCACAGCGCAGGAGGCTGCGCCCTTTAATAGCAGCGTGCGTTAGGAATCGATTGACTGAGTCGATTCTTTCGAAGCATCCGTTTCAGTGTATCAAATTGTACGCGGGTTTGAGCGTTGCATCTGAAAATAGTTTACGTGAATGGCTACGATTTCATCTCCTGCTGCAAAACCCTCATACACCTCTCACTAATGCTACTGTCTACAGCCTTTTTAAACAAGAAGCTCAAAATAGCAATGAGCACATTTACGATTCACAATCTGTTTCTTAAGTGCTGTGCAGGCGCACTGATAGTCAGAGCATTACAGAAATTATCATAATGAAAACGACAATTCATCATTTTTATTATTTTTTTTAAAGTGCAGTTAAAAAGCACGAGTCGTTGGTGCTTGCGAATCGATTCCTTCCACCGATTCAACAAGAATCGACTCATCAGCGTGTTTACTAGAAAACTCTCAAGCTGTGCTATCCCTCCAGACTTTAGATCCAGATTTAAAGTGTATACAACTTTGTACTAGTATTATTCTGAGGCTAAACTGCTGAAATCATGAAAACAGCCCAATTTCTTTTGAAAAGATTCAATCTATCTGAAATAAGGTTTCTTTTGGAGTCATATCATTTATCATACTGCTTGAATGTCTGAGTCTCTGAGGAAGAAACATGTTAACTTCACATTCATTTAATGTGTTACAGTCCACTCCAAATCTATTGGCACATTTCATAAAAATTAGTAAAAAAAAAAAAAAAATTCTGATCTGCTGACTGAGATGGCCATTGCAGAACGTCAATATTGCGTTCCAGCAACCATGTCTTTGTACATATGGATGTACGCTTTTGGGTCATTATCCAGTATGAACCTCCTGGCAGAGGCAAACAAGGTTTGGGGCTAAATTATCCTGGTACTTAGCAGAATTCATGGTGTCATTAATCCTCACAAGAACCCTGGACCATTTGCTGTAAAACAGCCCCAAGGCATCAGATATCCACTGTCGTATTTTACATTTCATCGTATGTAGATCCAGATTTGCTAAACATGGCAATGATGTGCATCTACAAAAAGATTTTGACTGCAGCCTCCCAGGAAAGGCTTCTTTTGTGCAACTATTAGAAACGGCTTTCTGAAGGAGGGACATCAAACCAGACAAATCTAAAGAATCAATTAAAACGTGTAATTCTTCACCATTGTCCTCAATCTGTGGGGTGGGGAGTCATATGCTCACGTTCTAGACATGTCTCTTTTGTGTTGATAGTTCTTTGGGTTTCCCATAGGATGACAAAGGGATTTTACATGTGTGCAACCTCATATTTATACCCCAAAGAAACAGGAAATAGTTAAAGGTACCTAGTGGCTGAGAGCAACACACACACTTACACACAAACACAAAGGTGTTCATTTGTTTGTATTTATTTTTAAATAGTCTGTAGTAGGTGCCAGTTTGCCAATTTATTGAAAGAACTTATTTTTCTTTTAAGTCATTCTGCAGTTGACTGTCTTGTGAAATTTATTGCCCTTTTCAGTACCAGATGTCCTTGACATGACTTTCTTCCAAGTAATATAATTCCAAGTTGTACAAATGTTGTATAAAATTTCAAAAATGGGGCTCAGTGAGTCAATCAGTGAAAGAAAATTTGACATCTAGACCAGCTTGCAAGAACACGGAGCAACTGCGACAAATTTGATGTTCTACAAGGCTTTATTTGTCCAGATCCACTGTTCTCCTCTGACATGTTATTTGCCTCTGACTTTGTTATTTGGCAATTAATTGCGTAAATAACATTTACTCTGGCAGCTTTCATTCCAACAGCCAATCAGAAGCAGAGCTATGACAAACCAGAGTGCCTGCAAAAAGAGGAATGGGGAAATGGCGAAGGTCCAAAATGCTTCTCTTTCCATAGAGAAAAACTGCAGAATTATTAAATGGGTTGCCAGATGCACACTTTTCAACAGTTGCATTTAAAATATTATTTTACTCTAAACCATCAAGATCTGTTTCTTGTTAAAGCCTACTTGGGTACAAGTGCCACGTACTGCTAGTGTGAAATAGTGACCAGCATATGAAACCAAGATATATACTCCATTTTGGCCAAGTCAGTAAAAGTTAAGCATTTTATAAAAATTTCATGTGACCATTATGACTTATCTTTGTGGTTACTAGTCTATAAATGTAAGTGTGCTTTATATAGGCCTACATTAAACTAATGCCCAGCATTAAAATAAACAGCTTTGTATGACAAGTAAAAATTGTCAGTGTATTTTTTATATTACTTTATCTGTACTTATCAATCCAGTAAAGGCTGCTTAAGTACATTTTAAGTACAAAACTATTAAGAAAATACTTCGATTTTGACTTTTCAGCCAGCAGCTTTATTGAATAAGGCATTCAGTCTGTAACATCCAAGAAGTTAAAACAATTAAAATTAAAATTTTTAATTAAAAATGAAAACTTCACAGTTCATTGACAGACTGTTCAACATATTCACAGGTCATAATACTCGCCAACAAAACAATGTTTCCAAAAACCATCACAGGTTATATTTTAGCTACCGCACTTTAAATAAGAGAATATAACTTTCCCACCAAAACAGCACTGACGGAAATTAACTAAACTTTTCAATGCTTTTGATGCACTGCGTCTGTGAGAGACTTGATCTCTCCAGTCATCCTTCCAGCCAAAAAAAAAAAAACACCAAAAAAAGGAAAAAAATATCCATAAATCTCCAAATAATGGGATAAAAATACTGACTAGGAAGAAATGTGTGAATTATATGCAGCTGATGTTTAAAAACAATCTAAAAGCAATAAAGTCGAGCCATAATAGAGACATAAAAATAAAACGAAATAACGTGGTTGTATGCACATACAAATGTAATGAATTCAAACTAAATGATCTTAAAGATTTTTATTTTCATATACATTTACAAAGCATATACACAAGTGCAGTTTTGGGAGAAAACGGTAAACGAGCACTTCTAAAGGAAACAACCTGTACGCTGTCGTTCACAGTGCCTACGCCTAACCACAACAAAACGAAAGGAGAACTATCCAAGCAGGATCTGAGTACACAGTACAAGGTCCGATCACCATCATATAGCCCTGTGGTCAATCTTTTTCAAGAACCGTGTCCCTGAGGAATGCAAACTGTGATATGGTCAACAAGAGGAGCACACACACACACACACACACACACACACACACACACACACACAAAGAGACACAAAGAGACACACACACGCTTACACTCAAGAATGCAAAACATGATCAAGTTTTCTATTTTTTTTTTTTTTCAAGAAAGTCAGGATCATCGAGAGCAACACAGTTTAACACACGTCACAGACGGGTGTGTGTGTGTGTGTGTGTGTGTGTGTAGCCATAATGCCAAGCTGTATGAGCCATACCAAAGAGACCAGCACTGTGAATCCATACAGTAAGTAAAGATTAGCTTCACACAGTGGCATCGTGTCTGCTCTCCCAGGCATCTTCTATTCCTCAGTCTTTAAAACAAACACATTTTGACGTGAGCAGAGCTCAGTGGCGTGCTGCTGTGTGTGTGTGGTCTGGGCTCTCCCTGTCCATGTGCCTGGCTGCTCCAACAGGGGGAGCTTTAGGACTGGCTGTAAGAGCTGCTCTGATTCCCGTTAGCGCTCTGGTCGTTCTCACTGCAAAATGGCAAAAGAGAAGGGGAAAGAAAAAAAAACATTAGCAGTATAGTATATTTCATTTGTTATAAGATCTTAATGTGATCTATGTGAAAGAAATTAAAATGAATGAATGAAATGCATATATTTTTAACCTGGGCTTAAAGTGGTACTCTACATCTTCCATTTTGGTTCATGTTTTTGGTGCTATACATTTTTTTTTATCATTTAAAAAAAAAGACTCCCAGTTTTATTAATAGCATTTAGGTACTGTTAAAGAAGCAGTAATCTTTAGAGTCCTCTCCTCTGACGCAAACTGCAGCTAGCAATAACAAATCCCTTACTACAACACCAACTGACACTTGCTCCATTGATGGCCAAGTGGGAAATTTCAGACTTCCCAGTAGGAAAGATCTGTTTAAACAGCTCTCCAACTTGTAATTACTACTCGGAATGTCCAAGCTTTTTTTTTTTTGAATAGCGATTCCATGATGCCCCACAGTGAAAAGTAGGGACAAGAAATAACAGCATGATTTGAGGTTTTTAAGCTGTCATGCGAGTTTCTGTGTATATCTGAAATCATTAAATACTGGGTGATACTTTGATAATTGAAATGTTAATTCGCTTCTTGCGCTTCTTTTCCTCCAACTGCTCTTTAATCTAATTTTCAACATTATTAATAGTGAATTAAACACATCCATTTAAAAAAATAAATTAAGCGTTAAACAAGTGGCTCTTTAATGCCGGTTTTTATAGACAGCATACAGTGATGATTTGTTTTATTTCTGACATCAGATGGCTTAGTTCACGTGAATGCTCTAATGCAGGAAGTCGGACATTCTGATTTGGAAAATTCCCAGTTGTCGTGAACGGAGCATGTAGTCAGGATCAGCAGCCATTTTGTACCTGTTTGGTGGTGGCTTGGGTTTA
>CM074962.1:8564026-8566526 GCA_037577455.1 Pangasius macronema
TGTGTGGAACTTACTCTACAAAATTAAAAGTGATGCACGGTATGTGACTAAAGAATGAGCCATCAGAGGACACACACGCGCACACACACACACACACACACACACACACGCACACACACACGCACACACACACGCACACAGGCACAAACAAGAGCACACACATACACACAGGAGTCAAGGCAGCCGCCTTATCACACAATCCGATCTAAGGTCATTTTCAAAAAGGCAGTTATGCTTTTTTTAGACAAGCCCAGTGTTACTTACATGGTTCATTCGGTATGGAAACTCCTTGGGAAAGGCATACGAGAATCGGGTTTTCACTGCAGAGATGAACAAAAACATTTTTGTCCGTTTTTCAAATACATAAAATGAATCCCGAGGATATGCCAACGACAGCATTTTAATGAGAGAACATTATTTCTTCTCTTACACACAGACGTGGCTGCAGAAATAAGGCGGGTGTTTGAAACAACGCCGAATTCCTACAACAACAAAAAAAAGAAAGAAAAAAAAAGAGGGAAAAAGTGTTTGAAGTTGTGCAGAACTTTTAAATACATCCTGAACAATTAATTATAATTTTTTTTTGTTACCTCAACTTTAGATGCTAGAAATACACAGGTAGGAGCCATCAACACCGGGTCTATGCTCTTCAAAGAGTACCTGCAAAATAATAATAATAATAATAATAATAATAATAATAATAATAAACTTGACTCAGTTCAAACCCATTTCCACCTAAATCCTGGTATAATATCCTTTTTCAAAGATGGTGACATTATAAAGATTTTAACGAAACACAACCCTTAGACAAAACAAACAAACAAAAAAAAAGAGACTATTTTACAAAAAATACTATTTTATTTCCATGCAACAAATCTTGCTCTAACTGCTGGACTTCTATTTTCCAGCATGAAATTAGCCAATCCTCTCAGCTAAGTACTCACAGGAACGGAGACTCACCGGGCATAAAAGCGCTTGAAGTAAACAGTTGCTGTGGCAATAACTTGCTGGCGGAGTTTCAGGTGCTCTCCCAGAGCCTGGATCACTGAAACAGCAGCACAACATCCCAGTTACGACCTGATCAGATTCATTTCAATATATACTTACTGCATTTTCAAAAAAACAGCATAAAAAAAACAGCAAAGATTTAATCCTCAGAAGGATCATGAACACCTCATTTAGACCTGTAATCAGTGAAGTGAAGTGAAGTGACTTTGTGGCCAAGTGTGGTGACCCATACTCGGAATTTGTGCTCTGCATTTAACCNGGGGGATCGGTGCCTTGCTCAAGGGTCTCACCTCAGTCGTGGTATTGAGGGTGGCAGAGAGCGCTGGTCATTCACTCTCCCCACCTACAATCCCTGCTGGACCCGAGACTCAAACCCACAACCTTCAGGTTCACCTTCGGGTTACGAGTCCGACTCTCAGACCATTATGCCACGACTGCCAGGGTGTCTAAGCAGGGGTGCCCTTCGTTATATTTATACTTTAACAGCACCTCAAATGTAATCTAAGAGCTAATATGCAGTGAAAATATCCACAGAATAGGTCTGTTTAGCGGTATTGTACATGTTAAAATAAAAGATAAGGTCTACTGGGATTGTATTAGTTTATCACAGGAATGTGTGCAATAAGATTTTGAAACTTTTCCTCAGTGATCAAACTCACATCCAGACATCAGTAAAATTCCCACAGGAGCGAGCTACTAGTGGGTCGAATTTTCTACGAACCCAGACGTTCGTGCCATCAGATATTTCAGTAACTGGCAGTGAGACAGCTAGTCAGTATTTATAGAAAACTAAAAGTTGATGACAGTGTGTCTATGCCTCTGTTAATCAGCCTGCCAGAGCTCGCTTTTCTTAATGATTTTACTTTCTTTCTCCTCATGAAAATGCTTTCCCAGGTAGCATGTGTAGTCGAGGTTTTACCGCCCAGACCAAGTCAATGGTTCAGTAAGTGTTTAATATCTTGAGGAGGGACACTCGTACGCTCGGGACGAGACCAAATACAGCAAGCAGCAGCAGTCAAACATCTTTTTTCCCCCAATACACAGCAACACCTGCATAGAAAACCATGGAAGTGTGTATCCAGACTATAATTATCAGACAAGCGCCAACGTGATGGAGAAACAGTAGGTAATTTGGTCCGTAACCTTCTCAGAGGAGGAAGGAGAAAAGCGCTGACATGGTCGATGGAAGTAAAGTCACAGAAGAGCTCCTGTGAAACAGGAAATTAACCCAGGACCTTGCTGGAAGCTTGCTGTGTACATTTACAGTCATGGGAAAAAGAAAGTACACCCTTCTTCAGTAGGACAAAATGAACTTCTGACCGATTTGTTTATTATTCTGCATATTGCTGCAAATAATATTTACAAATTATATTTGATGATTCTTGAGTGGTAATTACTTAGCTGCACTTTTCTATATGATTTAAATATAATAATAGATGAAAGATGAAAATGCAAACTCCATCTCTGAGCAATTTCTTTGAAGACAATCATA
>CM074962.1:8571526-8592657 GCA_037577455.1 Pangasius macronema
TACTCTTACTCTACCCTGATGTGGGCCTACTTTATCTACTCTAATCTATATACTCTACCTACTTATCCTAATCTACGTTACTCACATTTTATTCTCTTTCTATTATAGCCTTTTTCTGATCAATTCTTTCTTTCTTTCTTTCTTTCTTTCTTTCTTTCTTTCTTTCTTTCTTTCTTTCTTTCAGCGTATGTTACACATTGTGTTTGTTATACTCTTTCAGCAGTGTGAGTATGAGCGCTCTGTGTGTTGGTATGGGTCTTGGAGGTGCACTGGATCTGGAAGCTGCTTCTGCTGCCAATCAGGACTACCTAAACACGCGCACAAGCGAGAGACAGGAGATGATCACCCTCAATGACCGCCTGGCTGTCTACATCGAGAAGGTAAGGTACTTCAGTGTTCACTCTCTCCACTCACCTTTCTCTTTTGTGCACCTAAGTACAGCTGTAATTAAGTCAATACATTCATTTGCAGGTGCGTTCTCTGGAGCAGCAAAACAAACTGCTTGAGACTGAGATTGAAGCCCTGAAGGGCCGCTATGTGAAGCCTTCAGGCTTGCGCATGATGTATGAGGAGCAGTTGAGAGAACTTAGGAGGGTCGCTGACCAGATGAGTGTGCAGAGGGTAAGCACAGAACACAAAATGAAACTATGTTCTAGGCAATAATTTGTTAAGATGCTCAGTTGCAATAACACACAACCCTTTCCTGAAGGACCTTGCTGTTGCTGCTAAGGAGGCCATGGCAGCGCAGCTGGAGATGGTCAAGGCCAAGTATGAGGAGGCACTGGAAGCCAGGAAAAAGGCTGAACAGGACATTGAAGCTTTCAAGCCTGTGAGTTCACTACAGATGCTAGCAATATATAATTCTAGCTTGCATTCCAGTGAGACATAGCCCAGGAGTTTCATCATTGGCTTAACAGTACAACATGAAAAATGACTCATGGTTATGAATAAACATTTTATCAACCTCTCATGGAATTAAACTGATAACATCTGAGTGACATTTAAAGTGGCAAAGTCCTTAAAATAAAATTTTGTGAAGTGTATTGCTGTTTTGTCTGCCAGGATGTCGACGCTGCCACTGCCGCCCGCATTGCTCTGGAGAAACAGCTAGAGAACCTGGAGGTAGAGATGGAGTTCCTTCAGAGGATTCACAAACAGGTAGGGCTGTTTCAATTCCACACTGACTTTCTGTCTTTATATTAGGCATTTACCATGTTAATACTTAACCTTAGTGATGTGCATCAACATGATAGCATGAGCAAAACATTTCAGATAAAATGCCCTCAACACTCACCCACATGTAAAAGTATAGAAAGTGAGGTTTTGGATTGTAAACATACTGTAAAACATACTGAAGGGTATTTATTCTGAAGAAGATATGCAATGGGGCTACCTAAAAACGTATTTTAAAACATCACATCACACTTGTTCAGGAAATCGATGAACTGATGGCTCAGATTTATGAAACCGTGGCTAAAGTCGATGTGGCCTTCGCTCTTCCTGACCTTGCATCCGCCCTCAAAGAGATCCAGTCCCAGTACGACAGCATCGCTGCACGGAACCTGCAGGTAGACAACAATTACTACAAACATTCACTGTGTGTACTTTTAAAATTAAACTTTAATAGGTCATCTAAGCATGATATTTTTGCTCATTATATATAAATGTGGTGTAAACTTGTGAGCCAGTCTCTCTTTACTTTTCTTTTCTCGTTACTCATTTCTTTTGTATTGTTTGAATATTTTTCAACCTCAGTATGTACTTTGTTATACCATTTTATCTGATGATCATCAGGAAATGGACGCCTGGTATAAGACGAAATTCCAGGACTTGAACACGGCGTCAACGCGGCACGTGGAATCTGTACGGGGAATTAGGGAAGAAGTCGTGAGCTACAAGAAGGACGTTAGTACATTACTAAATTCGCTCATTTCTACCTTACCTCTACCTTTTGTAGTTAAAAGTACAGTTTCATGCAAGCCTCAATCTGTGTGTGTGTGTGTGTAGTCTTATGTAGTTCTCTGTTGTTTTATGTAGCACCATGGTCCTGGAGGAATTATTTCCTTTCACTGTGTACTGTATTAGCTGTATATGGTTGAAATGACAATAAAGCCACTTGGCTTGGCTTGTGTGTATGTCCATAGATTCAGAATAAACAGCGGGAGCTGGATACACTTAACACCAGGTATGAGACTTTGTTGGCTCAGATTCGTGACAACCAAGAGAAATACAAAAAGGCAGAAGAGGACTTACAGGTAAGAATAAAGTAGATGTAATTAAAATATACTAAAAATAACTAAAGGAAACAAAGCTTTTATTATAATTGTCTGTTACATACAAAATAAAATAGAAATTTTTGTGAGTGGGCCTAAAACAGTTAATTTATACAGTACATAGTTGGAACAAAATGCTGTAAGGATGACTAATGTTAATCATCATGGTGTGTTTTGTAGGCCCGTATTGAGGCACTGAAGCTGGATATGAAGACAGTGAAAGAGAAGATCGCTCTGCTGCTGAAAGAATATCAGGATCTCCTGAATGTGAAGATGGCTCTTGAGATCGAGATTACCACCTACAGGTAGTGTGATGTTGCTGAAGGATTTCTCCAGTTTAAAATGTTACACAGACTTACCGATAGCTTACACACCTTGAATTCCAGTACTGCTTTTAATACACCTTCATCAGTTTTGACTGAAGTCTACATTTATCCATACTGAAGTCGACATTTCTAAGAAGACATCTAATAAACTTTATATAATAAAAGTAATAGCCCTTAAGATGGCAACATGGACTACCAAGGAGAAATGGTGCAGGCAAAGCTAAGATTAGTCTTTTTTTTCAGAATTAGCTTTCTAATGGTTAAGTAGGTGAGTTAGACATTTTTTGAACTCACTGAGCCCACCCCCATCCCCACCCATGTTCACAAAGCTCCACCCCCAGGATCTATGATGGCCTGTAGAGTGTCTACAAAATAACTAATGGGAGACGCATCCAAACAAAAACAAGCCTTCTGGCTTAACATTTTTGTTCTGACGTCATACTTAAACATTATTTGTTTCATGCTCTATGTATTTGCAAGTTATTTGTACAGGTAAGAAATAAAAAAATGGACAACTGCACCTTTAAATAATACTGAGGACAGCCTTTACTCATTTCATTGCTTATCTGCAATAAGAATTGTCCACAGTAAATCTTTTTTACTTCTTCAGGAAGCTGATCGAGGGCGAGGACACCCGTTTATCAACAATGGTGCAAGGCATGTCTCTGATGAGCATCGGCATCTCCGGGAGTCTCAGCACCTCAGGGGTGAGAGCAAGTGGAGCCTTGGCTGAACTGGCTGGTGGAGCAGCTGCGGTGTCCTCAAAGCTGCCGCCGTCTTCTAATGGCAAAGAGGAAACCACTGAGGAGTTCTCCCACGAGCAGGCCGTGGAAGTGACGGAGAGGAAGACTGTCCTCATCAGGTAAAGGTATCCGGCTGTGCCACAGTAATCACAAACACAGCAGAAAATGTATGCAAATGCAGTTTCTATGGCTTGCATATGAAGCATAATATAAATTATAAGGTCTGATTATGTACTATGGCATTATATTTCTGCTGACACTATTGCCCTTTGTTTAGAACAGTTAAGACAGATGAGGACGTCATTCAGAGAGACACACAGGAGCGCACCATCACCATCTCCGGAGCAGCAGATGAGACAGAGGAGTAGCCTGACATCACGCTACAAAACCATGTGACCTTGGAGGATAGCTCTCTACCATATCTCTTTCATTTCTCCCCTCTACTTGTAATTATTATTATCCAAAGATCATTAATAACTAGTTACATTATTATAAGATTTTTACAGTTCCATATCACCTCAGAAGATTTTACAAAGACTAAATATTCTCTTTCTACCTTATAATTGCAAGCAAAGGAGGGAATAAACTATGTTAGAGATATATCCCACATAAAACTCATCTCACGGCGCTTGTCTGCGACAACTAAACCGCTAATGCACTGTATCCTAGCTTTTAACCTCTGGTGATGCCTCTGGTTCTGTTCAACCACACGCATGAAATAAACATGACTGCAAAGCATCTTTTCCTGAATATCAGAAAGTTATTGTTGGTGTGTTCTTATTATGAGAGATACTTACTGACTAGAAATAGAATGACCTGGACTGATCTGATTCTTGTGAAAAAGAGCAATCAGAGGACATTATGATATCACAGTCTTTTATTACTGTTTTCATCCTTACATGATTGTGTTTGCTAAAATTAAGAATGTTTTTTTTTAATATGATAGTATCAAAAACAAATTTTCACAGTTCATATAAACATTGTTCAAAGTCAAAGTGCAACCCGGAAGTGCAGCATCAAATCAGAAATAATCTGAATGATCTAAAATGTAGTGTTTCCTCTCGGCATCACTTTAAAGGCTTTGGCTCCTCTCCAACTCCTCCAGCTAGTCCATATACAGCTAGGCTTACTTGGTGTGCCAAGCCATCTACATTCTCCTGCACACAGAAACACACATTCATATTACCTTACTTCTGATACAGAGCAGAAAAGGTGATTCTGTGACAAGAATTCAAGAAGATTGGGAATGTCCATGCAGTCATGTACCTGCGTGTCAGCTTCAGCATACACTCTAACAACATCCTCAGTGCCAGAGGGTCTAACAAAGGCCCGGGCTTGTTTGTACTTCTTGACCAGAGAGTCTATAGAGTCTTGTAATCCTGCTGGTGTTACTGCCCGACGCTCTGCATCCGTTGTGTCTATCACACGCCTGTCTGCTACCTAAAGTGGAAGAACATGGCTGTAATGCACACGCCAGCATTCAGAAAGAAATGAAATGATTTATGGACAAACATATTCAATTGACATTCAAAGGTGAGCAGATTAATAAATAAAATAAAATAAAAGATCACATTTCTTTAAAAGTTAAACTCATTCATGGTGATAGGATTTCGTATCAAAGATGCAAACCGATCTTCAAGTGGCTCTATATACGGTGCCGTGCATATGTATTCACCCCCATGAACTTTTCCACATTTAAAAGTTGTTTGTAGAAGAACATGCCTGAAGAAACAGCATTACGAAGACCAAAGAGCTATCAAAACAAGTCCGTGACGAAGTAGAAAGTGCTGAAAAGAGACAACAAAGACCTTGACTTTGAGCTGGCGATTGGGCAGGTCTGTGTAAATGGCATCCCATTCCTGAACACTCATCCCTCTGATAGCCAACACTGCTTCGATTAGCAGCATATCTGAAATGGCATCACCTGTAGCCTTCAACAGAAATTAGAGAAATAAATTAACACATAAGCATCAATTTCAGTAGAAATATTTGCCTCAGAAGCAACTTTGAACCATAAGGCCAACATTGGCCAACTGTCATNACTGGCACTACATATAAAACATGCAGTAATTTGAGTACTGGTGTATATCCTGATTCTGTAAAAAAATAAAATAAAATAATGAACCAGCTGGTGCTGGTGGTTGAACCTGGTTGATAAGGTTCACAGTGTTCTCCAGAAGCTTTGCCGCCAGTTTCTTCTCATCACTCGCATTCGGGTCTTTGGCTAGCTGCTGGATCTTCTCCTCTGCTTTTTTACTGAAAAGAACCTTGATACACCAGGAAAAACAACTGTTATTACAGCTTTCTCAGTCCTTAAAGCTAGTAAAAACACCTCTTGGCAAAAACAGTAATACTGATGGTATTATAGTTGTGCTTACAGTTCCATGGCCGTTGGCTTCAAAGTAAACTCCGATGTCAAATTCCTGAGCTGCGTGATGTAGATGCTTCACTCCTGTCTTCGTACAGCACACTGTAACCTAAGAGTGAAGGTTTAAGACAAAATACTTGTAGCAACAAGATATTATACTATACTAATAATACTGTTAACGTTTAAGAATATCAGGTAAAAAATGTCATAAAATACCTTCATGACATTTTCAAGGTACTGTGTAGAGCTTCCATTGGCATATGCTGTTTGAACCACAGCGACCTGCAGGTTCAGCCCTGCCTACACAAAAACACACACACACAATTAACACAAGTCAAAATGAAGCATTTGCACCTTATGGAGCGATGTAGATACTCTGCATTTGACGCTGCCAACAGAACTGCCTAGTCATGAACCATTGAAACAGGACGTTAGGTAGAGCTCACAGAGTGTGTTATAGTGTCATAGTATCCAGAGACACTGAGTGTAAATCTATTGTAGTTACACATACAATTCATTATTTTGTTCATTCTTAATACCTGTAGGTACTTGCACAGTGTTAGAACAAACCTCTAAATCATTAGAGGATATTAGGATCATCTGGAAGAAAAAAAACTGTTCAGAATATAACAACGTGTGTGTTTTCTACCTGTGTCAAAAGCTCCTTGAGGTATGTGCTAATCAGAGTAGCTATTTTATCTCCATCCAAAAGATGGAAACGTCCAGCAGAGTCATTATAATAGTAAACGATACGATCTGCATCACCATCGAAGGAGCAGCAGCGCTGAACCGGCCCCATATGCATACCTACAGAGAGTGAGTTAAAGGGAATAGAGAGAGAAAATAGTGCATAAACATTAATGTATAGTATGAAACTATGAGGATAAACTACAGTGCTTGATTAATTTAAATATGATGTACAAATCTCATAAGGAAACAGTAGAGCCATTTTTTTAGATCTTTCAAGATGACCAAGTGAAGTTCCCTGGTTTGTATTGTAGATTAACATGAAAATATCCACCCTTTGAATTTTTTATTGTTATTAAGAATCTGAAAGTGTTAGCATGAAGCAGACACTCAGTCTTTCTCTGAACTGAGCTATCAGAATTACTGCTTAAAGATAATGTGTATTGTAATATTTAGTTAAAAATGAAAACTGAACTTTCAGCAGAGGCAGGGAACAGCACTACTCCATAACATGATGTTCCTGAGATTCATAAGAAGTCCAACTATATGGAATATGAGATGACAGTCAGCCGATTTATCCTTGTAGCCATTTCAATTGGAGAACCAATGATAGCCAGCTACTGACCAATGGGAGGTGTTTGTCAAGCTCGATTATATCACGAAAGAGCGAGTCATCCGTGACAAATGCTCACATTCTAGTGCAACTTTTATTTATTGCTCATGTCTAATGGCCTCAAACATGTTTGGAGCTATCTCTGATGCATTCAAAGTCTCTTTCACTTGCTCCTTCGCCTCATATTCAGTAACTGTGTACCAAAACAGGAAGAAAAAAAAGGTCCTTATTCTCATGTGTCTGTAATACTGAAGCAAAAGTAGCATTTATTTATACAAAGGCACACCTGGACTGGACTTGGTGTCCCAAGCCACATACTACCATACAATTTAGTGTGTCAGTACACTATCAGAAGGTGAAAATTTCACATTCAGCAACTTGAAATATATTTAAATACCTGTGTCTGAGTAAAGGTGACGCCTAAGTAGCTTGGACAATTATGCGAGCCAGTACTGAAACAATACTAAACACTGCCAAGTACCTTGTGGAGGTTTCTGCTGCACTTTCACATAGTCGGCTCCACACAGATAGTTAAGTCTGCCACTGCTGCCATCGTTATAGAGCTCCACCTGCAGCTCAGACTTGAGAAATGCCTCCATTTCTCTCATCTTCAATGCGCCGATCCCATTGGCCCCATCCACCAGCAGCCTCTTCTGGTCATCAGTGCGTTTCGGGGCCTGGGAGACAGGTGCAGGCATGGAATGGTATGTGCTGGTCTAGATAAACTTGGTTGGATTTAGAATTTATAATTGATTTTGTTTGAACTTACTTGAACTTACACTTTGCAATCGCACGTTAAAGGTGATAAAAGATCAGACATGATTTATCTTAGTGTCATTCTTTTCCTTCACAAAAATCTGCCGTTTTAACAGCAGTGTGTAGACTTTTTTATATCTATTGTACGCTTAGACTGCAACATGCCTCACTTCTAAATCACTTTGGATGTCAAATATACAGTAAGTATATTACAAATACATGTAAATATGCTACAAGAATCAAATGTGAACATTATTCTTGTTCTCTCTAAACAAGTCTTACATTCTTAGTGAGCTCAATGAAAGCCTTGGAGAGTTTCTCATAATATCCTTGTGTCGTAGCGGTTCCATAGCAACCATTGGTGTTGCTACATAGGACCATATAATGCAGCTGAGGTGTGGTCACCAAGCCAAAGTCTTAAATAAACACACAAACACAGGAAAGTGATACTGGTATAATACAATTAAAACTAAAAGTCCTATCAAATTAAAAGGGGTTATTAAATTGTTTCCATGACCACACTAGTCTCTTTGGAGAAAAGTACATTTTACTTATGTATAAGCACACCTAGACTTTGGCCTTCTAAACAGCAAACTCCATCCAACACGGCCCGTGACAGGTTCTCGCTGCTTGGCCTGAGTGGCAGAATGTACATCCAGTCAGTTTGCACACAACTACACTTGCTATTAATCTGCTAAAAAAAAGCACACTGTAATAAATACACTGTGCACTGAGATACCTGGTGTCTCGGCCAGTGACAACACTCGCTGCCTCATTCATGTCGATGGCTTCTTTCTCAATGATACCCTTCAGTACAGTGCACAAAGCTTCCTGTTCTGCATTGGCCAGCTGTGTGGCATAGTCTTCCCAAGCTGGAGTCACCATCTCCCCCATTGGGTCAATCAGCTTCACCCCATTGTCCTCCTGAGAAAGTACAGAATTCAAAAAAAGGATGGGGAGAAAAACAGGGAAATGTGTGTACAGTCAGCAACATACATAACCAACAAGTACCATTTGCCAAAAATCTTTAACAGTGTAACACCACCCACCTCTGGATTGTGAGAGGCAGTGACCATGACTCCAATGGTGGACTTGGTTTTTTTGGACCTCAGCGTAGCCAACAGGCCCATGCGGAACATCACGTGGTCCAAATGATTCGCAGTGGTGCGGAACCCTGCTGTACCATACTGCAATGTCAGCCCCTTTGGTTTTGGATGGAGTGCAGATTTCTCGGACACTTTCTCAAACTGGGCCATGGCTACAGAAATCAAAAAGCATAAAATGCTTAGTTATTTTCTTTTTACCCAGTTATTTTCATTCAACACCCATCTGAAATGAATAAAGAATGCCTACAAAGTCCTCACAACCGTGGAGACCATTTACACCAGCACAGTGCACAACACACAAGACACATTGGATTTAACACTCAAGGCACGCCAAATGGCACACTATCTGACCAAAAGTATGTGAACACCTGAGTACTGAACATCCTATTGCAAAACCATTGAGTTGTTCCCTTCTTACTTTTACAAGAACCTCCACTCTTTGGGGACGGCTTTCCACTAGATTATGGACCATGGCTGTGGGGATTTGTGCTCATTCAGCCACAAGAGCACAAGACAGTGTGCACTAATGCCTAGCGCAGAAAAGGTCTAGTGCTCCAGTTCGTTCCAAAGGCGTTCAGTGGAGTTGAGGTCAGGGTTCTCTGCAGGCCATTCAAGTTTCTTCACACCAACCTTGGTAACCAAACTCGTGTTGTGGTAAATCTCAATGTTACAGCATACAAAGACATCCTATAAAACTGTGTGCTTCCAACTTTGTGGCAACAATCTGGGGAAGAACCACATATGGGTGTGATGGTCAGGTGTCCACAATAGTGAATGTTATTTATTTATTTATTTATTCATTTAGGCTGCTACAGACACTCCCCATTTGTTTGGAAGCATGTGAGCAGAGCAGAATAGAAGGCGCCAAAAAGTTTCATTTTCAAAGGTTGTAAGGCTGCATCTCGCCCCTAAAGAGCACAACCAATTATAAGGCTGTATACCTGTCATGATTACACAGCTCTAACCACAGCTATACACATACCTTTCCTGGGCAAAAAATGCTGCTTCCTGCTGATAAAGGCCAGCCTCAACTTTATTCTCTGATTGTTCGAAAACATGGTTGGCATGGTTTTACATGCTGCTTATTACTGTTGCTCTTATATCTTTTAAAATCATTTTTATTCCTTTTTTTTAATATTCCCTATAAATCTGAGGTCACAAAAGACTTGAGCAACATAGTTATTACGTGCACAAACATACTGCACTGAATATTAGGCAATGTCAAAATAACACATACAACAGGTATACAACCATAGTTTAGAACATCAATAGACAGATATGTCCAAGATTTATTTATTTATAATCCTGTTTAATCACTCTGTTTCTGTTAGAAAACTTGACTAAGGGTTAGGGTTACTGATTTGAGTTAGTTATTTTGGTGCTGTTTTCCAAATTTCTGGTGTTCAAAAACAATGTGCATACTTATAAAAGACATCAAATCTGATGAGTTGAGGCTCAGCTTACAGGAATACTCTGTACTAACTTAGTTAACTATGGACTTTAGCCAGAAAACTAAATATCTAGCGCAAATTTATAAAAAAAAAAAATATCTCAGTGGCAAACTCTGAATGATACATAAATCCAGCCAGACTGGTACAGTACAATCTTTCAATCACTGTAGCTCCAAGGAAACTTGCACTTACTGCACTACAGACATCTAGGCTAGAATAAATGTCTACATAAATAAATAAATACAAACGCAGTTTTACAAGTGCTTCTCTTTTTCCAGTCAGTAATTTTGTTAAATAAATAAATAAACTCTTGTTTTTTATGTTTTCGTACTCACTTGGTCAGGTGTTGTAAAACCAAATCTGGAGTGAATGGCTCACTTCCGGGTTGGTGATGTGGCTGTTTGACGTGGGCTGAATGTTAAATGAGTCCCTACTCCCTTGGTAGGTGCACTATGTAGGGCGTGAAGTAACGGCTTCTGCGCCCTGTGTAGTGCAGGATGTGTTCATTGGAGATCTTTTTGGGATTCAGCAGACTTGAGAGGCGCGTCCATGGAGCTTAGAGTCCAAACGCGCCACGGCTGAAGGGCTGATTTCTGCTTCCGGCACTGAGCGAATGCGCGGTGCAAACTGGGCAGGGGACTCGGATCAGGTAGTGATGATGATGATGATGATGATGATCCCCGAACTGCACTTGCGCATGCGTTAACATTTTCGACTCGAGTCAATCCACTGCGCATGCGCAAAATCGTTATTAAGGTTGCGTGCCATGCACAGAAGGAAATTGTTTATCTTCTTATTTTGAAAAAGATATTAAACATGATATTAATTTACCCATCCTAGAAAACAAAAATGCTAAAAAAAAATAAATAAATTGGATGTCTCTGCTACAGTTGGTGTTTTAATGTAATTTTATGTATTTAAATAAATAAATAAATAAATAAATAAGTTGTGTTTTTCCTCGTTGTTTGTATTGTCTTCCCTCTGGCTCTGAATGAAGAATGTTTTACTTCCTAAAGTTAATGTTATCTATTAATAAAGTGTATTAATTTACCTAACATGGAATATTATTTCCAGGTTTGTACTCAAAGTGGGTCTTTCTTTTTGTTATATAATTACTACCTATCAAAACTACCAATTAAGCTATCCAAATTCGATCAACATTTTTTTTCACATTTTTATTCAGGTTTATTAAAGTTTCTAAAATAGAATTTGCTATGGTAATTGATTTTGTTCCTAACACAGTTAATATACTTTTAAATATGCTGTATGAGTCATTTTGCAATGTCACAGAAGGTGCTGAAATGGCATGAAATGAAAGACAGGTGTGGTGCAAATCGGGCAGTGGATGCAGATCGGGTAAGCACAAGATCTTCCAAGCAGCAAAGATAGACATAAGGCCAATATTTTCAGGAAGGCTTGGCAAATCTCAAGTTTTTTTTAAACACTCGAAGCATACCAACAAAAAAGTTTGTTTTACAAAATACTGGTGTGCTGCAGAGTATCATCACAGCAACAATGTGAACCTATTTAGCTCCATCTAGCATAACTGTCCAGTTCTACTTCTTGAGTTAAGGCTCATTTTGTGCGCAGACTAAACCTCCAACAACGGATGCTAATGATGGGAGCTACACTGTATGGCCAAAAAGTATGTGGACACCTGACCATCACACCCATATGTGATTCTTCCCCACACTGGGGATATGGTTTGAAGACATGGCTTGCCAAGGTTGGAGTGGAAGAACTCGAGTGTCCTGCACAGAGCCGTGACCTCAACCCCACTGGGAATTTAGCTGAAATTTAGCTAGCAACACTCACCATGAGCTTCACCGACCTGCCCTTTAAGCTCAGCATTAAAGTAAAATTTTTTTGTTTCTTCCAGCAGGATCCCAGTCCCTGAAGCTGGTAATCTTTCTAAAAATATTTTTCACATCTGTATTCGTATTTATTTAGGACGCATTATCTGTCCAATTTAAATAATGTATTCATCTTCAGTTACACCCCTACCCTAGTGTGAGCTAATTCATTTCCGTAGTTAATTGATGTTTCCATAGTGTAAACAAATGGTCCTTAGTTCAGAAATAATCTTCAAAAATAAACATTTTATTATTTCTATTTATAGTTCATAATTAGCTACATTTATTTAAAAAGTGTGTTTTTATGTCTTCAGTCTTCTTACAGGGAGTTTCAATTCAATTAAAAATGATCAGAAATTGCTTTGGACGGTTTTGAGGTGGTGGTGGAAAAGTGTATACACTCACAACCATTCTGGACAATAAACAGCATCCCCTCCATGACCTACTGGTTAAACAGCGGAGCTCCTTTGGTAGGAGACTTATTCAGCTCTCTTATAGTCAGGAGCGGTACAGGAGGTCGTTTGTTCCAACTGTACAGCAGCTCATCACCTATTTTGCATGAGCCAGTCTTAAGATCAGTTCATTGCACTTAAACACCATCCAACATTCATATCCATATGCACTGCCACTTTGCTTCTATTCATTTTCTCTTTTCGTCCTTTTGTCCTATAATGTTTACACCCCACTGCACTACCACATGGCACTCTTACACTATATATATATATGCGTGTGTGTGTGTGTGTGTGTGCGTGCGTGTGTGTGTGTGTGTGTGTGTATGTATACTTATTTTATTTCATTTATTATGTTAAATTACTTTCAGTAGACTTCTAACTCTGTGCTGCTGTAATATGTGAATTTCCCTCTGGGATGAATCTATCTATCTATCTATCTATCTTTCAGAAAGTAGTCCCAGGAGTCCTCACAAAAGCAGTGAAGATATATGAAAAAGGTATGAGGAGTTTTAGTCTCACAGCCATTTGCAACTTCTACTTTCCTCTTTATTTGTCCCTGGGGGATTGTTGAAAATTCACTTTCAGCTGTTCAAACATAGAAGCCAAACAGAGGTTAGGGGGCCTTCCTGCAAAGCATCTTACTGAAAATGATCAACTTTTTATATAAACCAACTTATCAGATAGTTATTCAAAGATATTCATACTTGTGGTCTCGTTCAAATGTATGATCTTGTAAATTTAAATTTAAATGTAATTGCTAGAACGTAATTTTCCTAATTTGTGATAAGATAGTTTGGTGAAGTGCAGCAGACAGAGCAGACATTATGCCATGAATCATGCACAGGCTGTTGTTACTGATTTTTTTGTTTCAACATGCAAGAGTGAGATCACACCCAAAATCAGAAATGCTCATGTATCTGTCCGCATGACTTGCTCTTTTGCTTAAATTATAACAGTATCCACTCATACTGGACAAAGATGTTCCTGCAGATGTATTGTCTACCAACCTATTTGTACACAGTGTGTGTGTGTGTGTGTGTGTGTGTGTGTGTGTAAAGAACACAAGCTTTGCAGCTGCTCCAGCAAGGGACAGAGATGTGGGGTTTTTGCTGTGTTCCTGTCTCATGCTGTGCTCACATTTAAACAAGGTCCCCGCACACACACACACACACACACACACACACACACACACACACACACACACACACACACACAGACAGAGAGAGAGATGCCCTTTGCCTCTAAACTGTTTTAATTGCTAAAGGCTTTGTTCCTGAGTTACTCTGGTTACTCTGCTTGTAGAAACAGAACTTACAAAAGAACAGACAAAAAATCGAAAGGATCATACAAATGCCTGCAACTAAATAACAGGTTCTAAAAGCTCACAACTGAGAAAGTAATATAATAATATAATGTGTACTAAAACCGATCTACAAATGCACCTTGGCACTGCAAAGTTTTGAAATACCTTTCCCTATATCTAATTTGACCATAAATAGAAACATGCAGCATAATTTATTAAAATATGTATAGCAAGCTTGTCTGTGTTGATATTGTTGATATTGGTTTTCATATCACAGTGCTGTTGAATTCTTGAATCTGATTGGTCAGAAGGTATTGATTAATTTTCTGTTACAGCAGCTCTGACAATAGTTCTGCTGCAAGGCAAATCACTGGTTTATATTAATGTATATATTTTAATAGTGTATATTAGCACACTTTGCCTTTGTTTGAGGAAACGCATGAGATTTAATTCTGATTATTTGCTATAAAATAATATTTTGGTGACTGAAGAGTCTTTTCAGCTAGTACAGTTTGGTGTAAAAAAAAAAAAAATGCAACCCTGGTAACCCTGTCAATAACTGTCCTGTCTGCTGCTGCTTCTCCAGTGAAAATGTTCATAGAGTGCACATGGGGCAGCATGATTCATGCCCCAGTGGACCTGTGTTAGCGCTTGTTGCAGCAGTATTGCAACATCTAGAAAGTTTAAAATGTATGGAGTTGTGAATGATGACTTTATGAAGATTAACCTTTGCTGAATTGCTCATATGCTGTATGTGGTTCTATGCTGCCCACAACTACCCCATGGACGAATGACCACTGTTTCTCAGTAACACGACAAATTCAATTTTTTTTGTCTTTTTAATTTCAAGAAACAGAAAAAAGAAGAGGCTGGTGGGGGAACCACTGTTTTAGCTGTTATAATTTCCCAAATTTCCCCTTGGGGATCAATAATGTACATCTATCTATCTATCTATCTATCTATCTATCTATCTATCTATCTATCTATCTGTAAGATAAGTGATAAAATGAACCTAATTTGCTTTGCGTCAGGCCAGATGACACAACCTCATTAATGATTATTGGCCCATAACAGCACACCCCTTATTATGTTTACTTATTGTTTCTAAAGTATTCACTGAAACTTGTTTGGCAGTCACATATAATTAAAAAATGTACATAATTTTATGTAGCCTAACAATAAACAAAGAATGGAAATGTGACGTTCTTAAACAAAAAAAAAGTGTATTCCTTAACACATTGTTACTGTTAAAATTTATGTCAGGAGAAAGTCATTTTTTATTTATGACAGGATTAAATATACTTTACATGATCTAAAGATATGCAATTAGCTAGAGTTGGAAACAAGTTAATGTTTATTACCTAATTAGCCAAGTTACATTTGTAACTGTATTACAGTGTAGAGGGTAAATTCTGTAAAATTCTGTAATCACGATATGTTTTTCAAGCCCAATCTGAAAGCTGAGCTGGATGTATGTGCTCGCTCTGACTGGTTCACCACATTGAGTGAGGTGCAGCAGTTCACTGAGTGTTTGTGATAAGGGGGAGACAGGAAACAGAGTAGTAAAGGGGGCACCAAATATTTTTGAAGCAAAGTAACTTCACATGGAGGCAACTAACTATTATAAGCCTTTTCCCATGAGACTGGTAGATTCTAACTTCAGTTGTTGTGATAAGCCTTGAAGGCATAGCATTTATTTAGCCAGCTGTCACCAGCCTGAGACAGGATTTGCAGTTTCTTATTAACCTGGGAAAGACATTCAGAATGCAATAAATAATTTTCATGCAATTTTTTTTCTTTTTTTTAACCTGGCAAAAATGAACTTATTTGATATACTTGTACTGTGTGACCATAACAGCGATTCTGAGGTTTTAAAAGTCATGTAACGTCCACTAGGCATACAGATTACCATGACCCCTCGCGGCCTCTCTGCCTTTTAGTTACGGCTGAAGGAACAAAAGTGCCTTATTGTACTTCTGCAATTAACAGCAAAGCAGAGAGTCAGAAAGATTAAGAGGGAAAAAAAACGAATACAACAGCACACACATCTTTTCATAGTTGGGACATGAAAGGGACAAAAAAAGTTTTTAATTCATTTATTCATGAATAAATATTTGTCTACACCCCAACCCCCACCCCTCCGTCTAACCCCAACCACAAGTTCACCTCCTCTGTGAGGATAGCTGTTGGCTTGTTTCTCAGCTCAGCAGCAGGAGATTCTGCTCTCTCTCTCTGAGGAGCTGCACATGTCAATTGTGAGGGGAACTAAATCAGAGATGGCGAGCCAGAAATCGGAGGATGAAGGGAAGGAAGATCGGGTTCACCTGAGACGCAGCATTAGTCTGGTGCCTGCAGTCTCCTTCATCGTGGGCACCATGGTGGGAAGTGGGATCTTCATCGCACCCAAAGGAGTGCACATCAATACAGGCAGTGTGGGACTCTCCCTGCTCATCTGGGCGCTCTGTGGACTCCTCTCCACGTTTGGTATGCTTCAGAACCTTTTACCAGTTAGGTGTTTAACAGTGCTTTACTGTACATAGGAAAGTGCAACAAGGAGAACCACTAGATGTTTTTAATTATTACACCTGAGAAAATAAAAGGGCTTAACCCCATATTACCACTTATACTGATTACACTCTTTCTTTATTTCAGCTTTGATACTATTGATTACATTTATTTGAGTTCATTTTTTTCATGAGGTTATTTTTTTCCAGATTAATTATGGAAATTAAGGAAAATAATAATTCGTCAAATGTACTGTATGGGAGACTGGTGATGTTGTAACTCTTTTACATTTCTGTTTGTACCTCAGAGCTGTTTTCATCCAGAGATTTCAAAATGTGACATGCAAAAATGTTTTAGTCATTATCTCTGTATCACAAACAGAAAATAAAGGATTTAGTCTCAAAGACTAAATCCTATCTTATTTGAGGTTGAAATATTGTGAAATTTTAACATTTTTACAGTGTGTAGTAGTTTATAACATTTTCTCAAATGTTGCAACAATTAACCCAGACTGTGGTAGCCATGAAACAGCTTACTACCCGATGTTACAGCCAACAGCAGTCTCCCGGAAGGCTGTAACATAATAAAATGAGGGAGAAAAAAAGAAAGTCATTACTGTGATCTGGTGAACCCATAGCTTCTTTAACAGCTAAATATTCTTCATTTAAAATAAAATCATATAAAACACTGTCTATTTGATGTACTTTTGTTATTGCTGATATTCAGTATGTGTAAAGATGTTATGGTCGTTTCTACTCAGCCGTACACAAGTCTACATCCCACTGCTTTACTGGCAGTTTCTGGGAATTGGGCTAGGCTTAATAAAATAAATGTAAAAAAAAAAAATCCAAAGATTTTGTGAAAATTTGTTTAACATAAACCAAGGTACAGAAGATTTTATCAGGGTAGAGCTGCATCACTTTTGAAGGTAGCTACTCAAAGCTAAGTTTGTAATATGGCTTTCCCTAAGAGTGCTGTGGAAACGCAAACCTGACTGACAGCCAGTTAGAACACTTCCTTTTGCTGATTGGTTAAATCCTGCGTGATCGTCTCTGTTTACTTTTTCTTTGTATTTACAAAGCTTGGGGCAGCCACTGAGACTGTTTTTTTCCTTGAACATTTAGTTTAATGTCAGATGCCAGGATGTGGGAAGAAAAAGTTTCTGAGTGAAAAATCACTGACCCTCTACTTTAATGTGCGTCTGTCTTGTCTTGTGTCTCCTTTAATTCAGGTGCCTTGTGCTATGCTGAGTTGGGTACCAGTTTCAAAAAGTCTGGTGCCCATTACACATATTTACTTGAGACCCTTGGGCCGCTTCCTGCTTTCCTGAGGCTTTGGTCTGAGTTCATTTTCATCAGGTCAGCTCGTGTCTGTTTGCATTTGCAAATCATACTGCCTTAAAAAGCCCATGAAATGGACTGAGAGCCAGGATTTGATTCTGGATGTTGTGAGACAGGAAGTCAGGGAAAGAACATGTCAAAGAGGTGGAGGTTTTATGTCCATGCTTCATTAATGCCTTGCTGATTTAATAAGTATCCAGACTCAGTGTTAATGGATGATAAAAGTTTGATTTTTGTGTCACTCCAGCATCCCTTGTCACTTGGGAAAGTCAGGAATAAGTGTGGTTCTGTTGCTCTTCTCTTTGCAGACCTGCAGTGGCTGCATATATTGCCCTGGCTTTTGGACACTATGTCGTAGAACCCTTTTTCACACCATGCCCAGCTCCTCTACCATTAATCAAATTGACCAGTTTTCTTGGACTGTGTGAGTGAAATTTGTACACAAATAATTTTTCTACTATGCCAACATCTAACCGAACAGCACAGTGGTGTAGTGTGAAGCTTTGACTCTCCACAGTTCTTCCCATATCCATGTGGGCTTCCTCTGTTTTCCTTCCATCTCCCAGAAACATGCTGGTAGGTTGGCTACACTAAATTGTCCCTAGGTGCTAATGTTTGTGTGTGTGTGTGTGTGTGTGTGTGTGTGTGTGTGTGTGTGTGTGTGTGTGTGTGTGTGTGTGTGTGTATGTNTGTGTGTGTGTGTGTGTGTGTGTGTGTGTGTGTGTGTGTGTGTGTGTGTGTGTGTGTGTGTGTGTGTGGATGGATGGTACTATATGATGGACAGGTGTCCCATTCAGGGTGTATCCCCACCTCGTGCCCAGTGTTTTCCTGGGACAGGCTCTGGATCCACCTCTACCCTGACCAGGATAAAACCGTTTCTGAAGAGGAATAATATCTAATCCATAATCAGCAGTGAAATACTGATTTGAACTCTTTTGAAATGATTATATCTTGAGACCTTTTGAAAATAATTTTCTGCTCTTTCAGCATTTTTGGTGGCAGTGAACTGCTGGAGTGTATCACTGGCCTCTCGTACACAGGTCTTCCTCTTGATCATTAAGCTCTTTGCTCTGGTTCTGATCATTGTCCCAGGAATTATGGCCCTGGCCAAAGGTAGCAAAGATTTGATACTGAACTATGATTATTATAATTGTGTGATCCAGCTATAGTGAGCCAAAGGTTCTAAACTTTGTTTTTACTCCCTCTTCAGGGCGAACCGAAAACTTCCAGAATTTTTTTAACGCGGAGCAGCTCACACTGACAAAGCTGCCTTTAGCCTTCTACTCAGGACTTTATGCCTATTCTGGATGGTGGGTAATAACATTTTTTCTCAGAATATTAAGAAAATAAATCTGAGTCACAGCTCATTTTATAGTTGCCGCATTTAAGAGACTAAATGTAATGAGAAATCTTTGCCTTTGCTTTCAGGTTTGCATTAAACTTTGTGACAGAGGAGGTTATCAATCCAAAAAGGTGTGTAAAACTGGGAGAGAAAAAAAAATCTGATTGCATTACCACATCAGTTCTTACCTTTGTAATTACATTTGTTTCTTGTATTTGCCAGAAACATTCCACTGGCCATCATTCTGTCCATGGTCACAGTTACTACATTATACGTGCTGGTGAATGTAGCATATTATACTATGATGACTGAAAACGAGCTGCTGATATCCGATGCCGTAGCTGTGGTCAGTGTTAATGGAATTTCTATTTTAACAAAGTCAAGAGCTGCTGCGATTTTTTAATCAGCAAATGTCAAATCATTTTTTTCTGTACGGCACACAGACTTTTGCCAGCAAAGTCCTGCCCAGGATGTCATCACTGGTGCCCTTACTGGTGGCCATGTCCTGTCTTGGGGCCCTGAATGGGGGGATCTTTGCAGTCCCTAGGTATAAATTCTGTTTCAAGTAAACATAAATTCAGTCTGGTTAATCAATTTCCTCAGAATTTAATTACACAATGCATTTGTATGTGTGTGTGTGTGTGTGTGTGTGTGTGTGTGTGTGTGTGTGTGTGTGTAGAATGTTACTTGTAGCAGCCAGAGAGGGACAATGGCCAGCTCTGTTTTCCATGATACACATACGAAGAAAGACACCAGTGCCTGCTGTACTATTGCTGGTAATGTACTGTAATGTATTATTGGCTGCTTCTGTTGAGTAAAATATATTTCTGATATTGCATGTGGTTGCTCCTTTTACTGTTGTTGCCTTTGGAAATATGTTCCAGATTGTTTTTGTTATTACTTTCATTCATTCATTCATTCATTCGTTCATTCATTCATTGTAGATAAGTTAGTAACTATCTTGGTTCACAAATGATCCACAACATTTAATGTAACTATGGATGGATATGTGGATGGATAAAACGTATGACCTGTTGTTCTTTAATAAATTAAAAATTGCAGTCATTGGCAAATTGCTGTGATGTAAGAGGAACAAAACATTTCACATGCAGTTCTTACTTATCAGTTGTTATTTTTACAGTCCCCTCTAATGTTTATCATGTTGGCAAGAGGAGAAATATATCAACTGATCAACTTTGCTTCCTTCTCGCGCTGGTTCTTCATTGCTGTGGTTACACTGGGGCTTCTCGTCCATCGCTATCAATTTCCAGACCATCCAAGAGCATTTAAGGTTTATAGCTGTAATTAACTATAGTTATATTTTTTTATGTCAGCTATTAATGAGATTTTAATGATCTTGTGAAAAAAATTAATTATGCTACCTGTGCTACCAAGAAAACAAAAGCCAAATACGACTAGTTTGATTTTACAAATTGTCTCTTTTTTTTTTAATCTGAATCCTAGGTTCCTCTGGCTGTTCCTGTGATCTTCACAGTGGTGTCTTTCTTTATCGTGGGTCTGTCTCTCTATTCAGACCCCTGGAACACAGGTTGTAGTTTGGCTGTTACTCTCACTGGAATCCCAGTGTACTACCTGACCATAAAGCACTCATATGTACCGACCCGTTGGAGAAAAGCCTTCGGTGAGTTACGTCTTTCCTTTCTCAGCCAAATGTAAATGTATTATTGCTGACCATGACTGATGTCCAAGCACATACTTCATTCACTCATTCATCTCCAGTAAATGCTTTATCCTGGTCATGGTCATGGGGAATGCTGAGCCTGTCCCAGAAACACTGGTTTTGAGGTGGGAATACACTCTGGCTGGGACACCTGTCAATCACAGGGCACCTTCCAAACACACACACACACACAAATATTTGAATTTATCACTGTGAATTTATCCCTAATGAGCAAGCCAGTGGGACAGTGGCAAGGGTGGCAAGGAAAAACTCCCTGAGATGATATGAGGAAGAAACCTTGAGAGGAACCAGGCTCAAAAGGGAACCCATCC
>CM074962.1:8616306-8629072 GCA_037577455.1 Pangasius macronema
CCATCCATGCCAGTTAAAGAAGTATATTGTTGTTAAGACGTTTATTAAAGCATATGTGTGATTATTTTTGATGGATGGTTTCTTATTTGTAATATTATTTTGTGTTTTGTAAATTCCATGTGGCAGAGCCTATTTTCTATATGTTGTATTGTGTTTGAGCTTTATTTGGATATTTTGGGGTTTTACTCTTCGTAATCGGGATAATTCTAACATTTATCTTTATTTGTGACATGTTGAAGTTAATTTTTCCTGTGTTTGACTAAATTTGTGAACTGTGTGACTAGTATCACAACTATATTATTTCCTTTTCATAATTTGATATATATTGTTATTTTGATGTTGCTTGTTAACTCAGTTCTGTTTCCCTATGGGAAGATGCTGCAGCTCGGTGGTGTATGTGAAAGTCGATGCTGTTTGCTGCATGGTGGCTGATGTGGATAAAGAGTTTAATTAAAGGAAAGCTACTCTGCTTTGACTCAACGCCGATCTTGGTGTCCTCCTCATTCACTCCTCACATTCAACACAACGCAGAGAACTTGGCGGAGCACACCAGCGAAGAGGCTTACATATATATACTGGTACATACTGGTTTATGTGCATGTGTGAACCGGAAGTGAGTGTTGCATTTTCCTAGATAGTACTGAACACACTATCTGGCCACCTGATTTAAAAAAAAAACTTGCCTGGATAATTGTTTTAAAATTGCTTTGCATTAGACAAGGCCATGTAGCTTAGGCAACATCTTATTCCCAGTGTATAGTTTGTGCTTGGAAACAGATATACTTTCTTGCAAGTGACATCTACATTTCAAGTAAAATAAACCATTTTCTGTCAAAAGGTCAAATCCAATTTCTCCAGAAATTACTGCTATATCCTGCAATTTTCATTGCCATTGTCTTCTGTTATCTCTGGGTTTCTACAAATCACTTCAGAGTTCAGTTGGAGTTATTGAAACATGGTGGATTAGCCAATGCCTCCTAAGAGGCTTGCAGATTTACTCTCCTCATCTGTAGCTTGTTACAGCACTGTAACATGGTGGGGAGGATGACATCATGTGCGTTTTAGTAATTTACCCGCCAGCCCTCTTCAGCTGCAAGGAACCCACAAGTGGACACACACACACACACACACACACACACTGGATTTTTCCAGAAAAGCGAGAGGCCCCTTTGAAAGAGACTAAGCCAACTGTAAATGTCACAAATGAATGAAGGGCCTCAATTCAATATGGAGTGTAATTCAGCTTGCACCACAGCTGCAGTGTTTGATCCAATCCGTCCCAACATATTAGCAAAGAAAAGAGGCATTAATTCTTTGCCATGTTATGACATTGGAGAAAAGAATTTTTACATGTTCCCAGACATAATTTTGGAGCCAATCTTTCTTCATCTGTAGTTTGGTCTCTGTTCCAAAAACCTGCACAACCTTCTAACCACAGACCAAACACTAATAACCCTATCAGCACTTGATAAGTTTGCAAAGTCTTTAGGGATTTTTAAAAATACACCTCCACCACGAAAGTGTTCGATAATTTGTTGGGAACATGCTTAAAGATTCTGTTGAGCGCGTTCTCGTGATTAATGTATGTAACGAATAACGACACACTGTACAACTACTTTTTGTTCAAATGAAGTAAACCCTGAAAGGTATATATAGATGTTCTACAATTATTTTCCTCTCAATAAACGGACAAGGGTGTCAGCATAGTGACAAGTGTTTCTACCTTAATTCTACTATCAATTGTCATTTTTGCTAAGAGCTCAACACTTTTAGAAACAGCAGCTGTTCGCATTTTGAAAAGGGAAAACTATCGTTTCCAATCCTGTCCACCCATTCATGCCTTTAAAGTCTTTGTGCTTTGTTCTTGCAAACAATACCCTCAGTGTGGGCGCTTTCCAATCCCAATGCCAAAAAAGGTTTAATATATTGACATTATGGCAGAAACTTCCCAAGGGAATTTGTGTTCTCTGTGTAGAGCTGATTACCTCACTGTGGTAACATTCGATAGTGACACTGAATATCAGTGGTCTCATTCACCACATGGGAGCTGGACAGCCTCAGCCCGAGTCTCTGCAGTGATGCAATCTAACCTAGAATGAGAGTATGTTCTTAGGGTTCTACAGGTTCACTCTCAGTCAACATGAAGACTAAGAACCTGCTGAGAATATTATAGACTAAGTAGCACACTCATGTGAGTCAGAGGTAATAACAAGGTTATTACAGTCTGAGTGCTTCTGCTGCTTGGACAAATTTCACGTAGAGAAAAAAAAAACAAATTCACCTTCTTAATGCAAAATTTTAATACTTAATTTCTCATATACAGTGGGGTCCAAAAGTCTGAGAGCACTAGTGAAAATGCATTCTATTCTATTTTGCATTCTTTTCAATTTAATGCAACAATTTTCACTGCAAATAATATTATTGACAACAACTTGAGTGAAAAGTAGAATCTCTAAAATATTTACATGAATTTCAGAGTTTCTTAGTATTTGGTACATCCTGTTTTTTGCTTTAATGACAGTGTGCACTCGANTGCTTACATTTAAATAGGGACCTAGAAATAGTGCAGAATCTTGAATAGTAAATATTCATGATACTATTTACTTTCTTTGTTTTAAATATTTCAAAATTCTAAAACATGTTTTTCCAATTTTAATGAAAATAAAAAAAATCCAAGATTTTCAATGTGGTCTCAGACTTTTGGACACCACTGTACATATAAATGGTGCATATGCAATCACTGAATTGCATGAAAGTCCTAACCTGAACCTGAACCTTTCTCTAATGAGTTTTTCACTGACTGCACTGTGCCTGTATTCAATTAATCCACTCCCTCATCTGTTTAAATAATCTTTTTCCACATCTGAATTCTGGATATTAACAGGTCAGATTCAAAACTAATCTTAGACTATCAACATTTTCCTTCTGAATCGTCCCATTTAATAAGCCATGTCATATCTGTTGTAATCATCTAAGGCAGTTCTGTTGCCTGTTCCTCTCAGTTCCTCTCACACCCATTCTGCAGTTCCTAGTCTTATTTGCATGCTTTACCAACCTTGTACCACACAACAGTGGCACAATCCCAGCAACAGCCTGAACGTTCATTCAGATGTGGATGTCCTTCATGACTGTATTCAGTACTAATTGTAACTCTGTATTTAGGTTAAACTTGAACCCTGTATATAAACCTATTTATACCACAGTGCTGGTGAATTGTCAGAAACTTTTGAATACAACTGTATTTACTTTTATTACAAAATGAAGATAAGATCATTTTCAGTTGTATCGTACAATAGACCTGGAATGGAAGTGGAATCCTTACAATAATCATTGGAAGGGCACTCTGTAGACTCCTCGAAACAAGTGACATAGAACCATAGGGTGATGGCTAACAATGTGTATGCATCCATTTTTATCTGAAAACACAATCTGCAAATAATGCAAGCCCAAACCTGTGGTGATATTGGCATTTCACAGCTTCAGCATCCAACCTGTGGACGCCATTAGTTAGCTGATTGAGTTCGTTTAGCTGGCCAGATCTTCTGATGTTTCACTGTATAAAAGCTCTGTATTAGCTACTGTACAACCATATTTACTTCAACTGTATTTACTTTTATTATAACATGAATATATATAGGATAATGTTATGTAGATATGCATATAATTCCTAAGGGTGCACAAACCTTTTCTCACAGATACACATTCATATTGCAGCATCGTAGCTATGAGGCCAGTGGAAGCTCAATATAACTACCATGTGTTTGCTAGGATTGTGTAAATAGCTTTCAATAAAAGTATCAGCCAATTAAATCAATGTAAATCTAAATATAAAGTTGTCCCTCACTCTAATATTCTAATGTTCTTTCACTACTATTTAGGGAAATTATACTTAAGTGAAAGTATAAAGTATCTATGCTGTTTTTATGCTGTAAATATCCAATATATACCATTAGCTAGAATGTGATTTGCTGACTAGGCAATTGTGTTGGCTACTGTAATGTATCCTGGTCTAACCTGGCATTAGCAAAGAAAACATACTAATTTAGTTAAATATATCCAGTTATTATTAGCAAATTAGCAAAACCTACCTCAACATGCCTTTTCAAATTAAATGGAGTTCAGAGAGGCAAAGGAGATTGAGACGTTTTACTGAGGTAGGGCCAGGGGCGCTCATCCACAAATTCATCACTGCATCTTTGAACAGATAGCTATAACATTAATTACACTATATAGCATGAGCAAGTCACCACAGATGAGGAATTGGGATAATTCTTGATAGTTAATTCAGTGGATATTAAATTTTCAATTTCAATATCACTCATGAAAAGAAAAATATGGCAAAATAATACTTAGGTATAGTAACAAAGTACAATTACTCAAGTATTTTCCACTCTGCTACTATTTATATTGAAGGTGTATACAGTTCAGCCAATCTTTTGCTCCAATTTCCTCTACAATAGTGACATTTTCAACCAGGAGACAAAACTCCAGTCACAGGTCCAATCAAAACACACACCCCTTAAACTTCCTGTTACAGTTGCCTCTACAGACGCTTATACAAATATTAAAGGCGCCAACAGCCAATGAGAAGTACTCCACTGTACAGTTTGTATTTGATTGTATGAAAATGTTAGGGGTGGTTTGGATTTTCACACATTGCTAATTGCTTAATTTCTGAAGGAAGTACCTCCATGTTGAAGTTAACTTATAAATGTTTATGGCAAATCAAACATGTCCTGCCCAGCCAACAGAACATAAAATGAACAGAGCACAATGTAGGTCATAGAGATGAGACATTTCCTGATATGGAGGCTATGTCCATAATTGCAAGGGAAAGAGGTCCCCAGAGGGACAGCCATGGTCCTGGGAAGTAGTGACCAGGGATCAGAAAGAGCATGGCAGCTGAGACCCCTTACTCCTTTCCTCTTCTCCCTCCCTCTCTCTTCCTCATATGAGTGGGTCTGTATCAGCCAGTCCTCACAAACCTTTAAATGACATTGTTAACAAAAGTGGAAACTCTCTACCAGATTGCAGAGGGCTTCTCAGAGTCTGCTGGTGGGAAGATTTAGGATTTCCGCTTAGTTGACCTTGGTGAGAAGATCAGGATGGATTTTCCAATGGGTATTGGTTATTATTAGTCCTTATATGAGCAGTAATTGTTGTTGTGTGGGAATGTTTTACTGAAGCTTCACCCTGAGTGTTTCTTGGAAGAAATCACTAAAACCCTTATTTCATTAGCCTATTATTGAACATATGATTGTATGCAAAAGTTTTGGCACCCTCACCAAATAACTTTTTTTTTTTTTTGGTGGCATGCCACAATTAATATTTTATTTATTTTTTCCTTTTTTTAAGGTTATTAGATATGAAGTAGCAGTCCTTTAACATGTGATTTTTTTAAAGTTTACTGCTGAAATTGTGTTTCTTTTAATTTGAAAAAAAATCTCACAGAGAATTTTTTTTGCACTGTATGCAAGAGTTTGAATACCCTCCTAAGTCAGTACTCAGTAATCCCCCCTTTGACAGACATCACAGATTTTTGTTGCCAACTAAGAGACTATCTATTCTTGTTTTAGGAATTTTCACCCACTTTTGTTTGCAGAATGTTTCTAGTTTGAGATATTATTGGGCCATCTGGAATGTACAGAATGTTTAAGATCTACCCATAGATTTTCAGTAATCAAGTCAGGGGAGTGTGAGGGCCATATTTTGAATCATTATCCTGTTGTAGAAGCCAGTCTCATTTCAGCTTCAGTTTCTTGACTGACTGTGTCACATCTGTTTCCAGAATTTGCTGATATTTACTAAATCCATTTTTCCGTCTATCTGTGCAATGTTTACTATGCCACTGGCTGTCACACAACCCCAAAGCATAATAGATCCCCCTTCATGCTTAACAGTTGGCAAGGTGTTCTTTTCATCAAATTCCCATTATTCTCAGTCAAGTGCTGTGGACTTAATCAGTCCACTGCACCTGTTTCCAAAATGCATCAGACTTATCTAGATATTGTTTTGCATACTTCAGTTTTTTTTTTTACTTTTGTGATGAGGTTGCTGATGACTCTTCCATGCAGATTATTGTTATGCAAGCAATTCTGCACAGTAGAATGGTGCCCCACCACTTCTGTCTCAGCTAAACCTTCCTGCAGGTTCTTTGGGGGGTTTGCTTTGCCTTTCTGCCCAGCATACCAACAGTTCCATCTAAAAGCTTTCTTGGTCTTCCAGATCTGACATTTCAGACAGTGGAAATTTGTGAGTTGGAAGTACTTTGATATCTTTTTATAACCTTTCCTTGCTTTGTAGGCATCAGTTAGATTCTTTTTCAGATCATTAATCAGCTGCTTAGAGGAGCCCATGGTTGTCAAGTGTGAGTGGAGTCAGAGAATTTATTACTCCCTGCAATTATCATTCCTAATGACTATTCTTGACCTGAGTGTAAGTAAGTGTAAATCTAATGCACATTCATTATGTTAAAGTACCTTCAGTGAAGGTCAGCTGTGCTTGAGTATGCAGAGCAGGACTGGTGCCAGAAACACCAGAGTATTTTGTACTTGTTAGTTAAGGGAAAATTACTGTTAAACGTGGGATTTCTGTAGCAGGCATGTGGGCAGAGCAATGTTTGAGCATGATGACTATAGATTTATTAGAGAGAGTGTTTTGTTTAAAGATTGTATCTTCTAGCATTTTGTATAGGGTGCTTATCAACAGCAAGGTATGCACCAATTCCTTAAGTATTTGCTCTGGGGTGTTGCACTGTACTGCTGCCTCAGGCTGAAAGACTTTCGTGGGTGGGTATGGGAATGAGTCTGCCTTCCCCCAGCTTCATTGATAAGACATCTGTTCTAGTGCAGGCCCACGCTACTTACTTGACAAGCCAAATGTGTGATTCCTTGATTAGAAAATTCCTAATAGAGTGCAGTTCAAACTTTTCCCAGAAATATCACAGATCTTCTCAGACCACCCAAGTCCGCATGTCCACAACCCATGTGGCATCCATCTCTCTTCAATAAACTCCAGATCAAAGCCTTACTGTATACTGGGCAGTGTGGCAATGTCATCCTGTCCTCATCAAGGCCAATCTCACACTCATAACATATTTTTTGCTGATAAGTTTGGTATGCCCTCTGATTGCTCACAAGCATAAAATAAATCTATGATCATGAAACTTGGAATGTGATAACTATAGTGTAAAAGCAGATGGTGATAGCTTCTGTCCATTCGCTTAAGTTTATGACAACTTTCATTATACTACAACACTGTTCAATTCTGATTGGTCAGCAGGTGGTAATTTTTCTTCTTAAACAACAGCTCTAATGTTAGTTCCAGCTGCATGGCATATATTCATGTGCTTGTTCTAATGTGTCATTGTTTCTATAGTAACAATTTACACAGGGACTCTTTGTGCAGTTGTCAATATTGTGACGTTTTCTGTGAGGAGACTTTTTTTAGCATTTTTGGAAGGAGTCTCCAGTGTCAGTGCTCTGTAATGGTCAAGCTGTTTTCTTTCATTCTTATACAGAAAAGTCTTCAGGATTGTGAGCATTGCGTTTTGTGGTTTCTAACATAACAGGCTGTATGTTTGTCTAATTAACTTCATGAGAGAAAAAAGAAAGGCTGGTGAGGGAACAACTGTTTATAGCTGCTATAACGCGAGTGATAACAGGAACTAACTTGTTTCACGGCATTCTACAACATTAAATGTAACCATAAATGGATGTAATGTATATGTCATTCTTTAGTTAATAGAAAAGTGTAATCATTGGCAAATTGCCATGGTTTAAGAGGAATAAAGCACTTTGGGATGTGCTGTTATTGGAAAATAATCAACTTTAGGGTGGTAACATAACAATGCGTCCAGATGTGTTTTATTCCTTCCTTAATATATTAGTAATAGACATGAACAAATAACTAATTATTTGACAATTAACAAACATTTATAACTAACACTTCATGCTCATGTGTGTATACACTATTATTATATCATTTATAACTATAAACAAAACCAGGTGCAACCAGGTGCAATGTAAGTTACTGACAACACCCAGAAGATGATTAATTTCCATTAACAGCACATCCCAGAGTGCTATTTCTTCTTATACCACAGCAACTTGCTGACATGTTGTACATTTTATCTGTTTATAGTTATATTCAACGCTGTGGAACATCCACAACCCAAGTTAGTTCCTCTTATCTTATTATATTATAACAGTTAAAACAGTTGTTTCCTCTCCAGCCTCTCTTTTTTCTCTTTTTTTCTCTTTCATGAAGTTAATAAGACAAAAAAAAAAATGCAGCTGTCCTGAAGACTTTCAGTAGTGGAATACTTATTGACTGTTACAAGGCACTGACACTAGAGACTCCTTCCATAAAAATAAATGTCTCTTTACAGAAAACATCACAATATCAATATATAGGTCTCAGTGTACAGTACAGTACTATACAGAATAATAAACTTCACCTTATTTTATGCTCTTGTCCAGAACTGTCACACACGACATAGGAAACAGGTCTGTTTGGCTGTGTTCATTAAATAGGGCTAGGCCGGCATCTGTGGAACCCAGTGATTCTGCTTTGGATGATAACAAAATAATAAATCAATCAGGTGAACTAGAGGCCAAAACCAAGGCTGGGACAGCTGTGTAGATAACAATTTATGTTCAGAACATCTGCCAAGGATGAAACAGTGCAAGAAGACTGAACATATTTTATGTAATTTATGTCAGAGTTTGTGGAGGATTACCTTTATCTGCAGATAATTAGTTATAAATAGTGTCTGGTTTGAATTAGTGACTAGAAAGTAATCTGTCTTTAGCCAGTCACTGTGCTCACTGTTTTTCTGTTTCTAGTTGAGTTCAGTATTTCATTCATCTATGCAATGCACACTGATAAATTCACACTGATAAATTTAAGTATTTATAATATACATTTTGTTAATCCATTTATTTCTGTAAAGCTGCTTTGCGATAATGTCCATTGTTAAAAGCGCTATACAAATAAACTAAACTAAACTAAACTAAACATTCCAATATGTGTGATATTAGCATTTTACAGAAGCTCACAGAGGTTCACAGCTTGCAGTGGTTTCAGTTATAAACAGAAACCTGAAATAAAATAACCTTTATCCACACAAACAAAAGCATGAATTGAAACGACTTAATTCCTGCATTGTTTGGTACTTTTTATTTCATTTGGGTTATACCTGGTTCCACATGGTTGGAAATACACTGCAAGTATGAACCTGTCAATGTAGCCAATACAGTGTAAAAGTTGTGCTGTTGACTGGCTTATTCTGCCTTTTACACACAATTTTCACATTGGAATCAGCGTTAACCCTAAATCTTGAACCATGTTTTTGTGTTGTGATATCTTCAATGACTGTACATTTACATTTGCAGAATTTAACAGATGCCCTTATCAGAAGTGCATTGTAGACTTCATTGTCAAGGACTAAGAGTACCATCGATCTAAAAACCCTGTTGGGGAGGTTAATATAGTACAGTATATAAAGAAAAAACAAGATCCAGAGGTACAGTGGGCATGAGGTGGGAATATACACTCCCAGTCCATCACAGGGCGCCATGCACACACACACACACTCATTCACACCTAGGGCAATTTATCTTAGTTAATCCACCTACTGACATGTTTTGGAAGGTGGGAGGAAACTGGAGAACCCAGACAAAACATACACAGGGGAAAACATGCACAGAAATTCCACACAGACAGTAACCCAAGCTCAGGATCAAACCGCCGGCCTTGGAGCTGTGGGGCGGCTACCCACTGCACCACCGCGCTGCACAGCTATATACTTTTTGCCCTTAAAATGTTTCTCTTTGTTTTTCACTTGAATTTTGTTGGACGCTATATCACATTAAAGGTGGAAAAACATCTAACATAATTCATGTTTTTTTTTCTTTCTTTCTTTTATATCACAAAAACCTGCAATTTTAACAGGGGTGTGTAGACTTTTTATATCCACTGTATTAAATGGCATTCTATATGGTTATGAGAGGTGTTATTAAAATCTCACAAATGCTTGTTTTATATGCATATTAAGAAACAAACCATACTGAATGTCTGCACATACTAGGCCATACTATATATATATATATATATATGCCAAGCTCAGTGGATGTTGACAGATAGAGAGAGAAAGGGGAAGAGAGGGGGAGAGAGAGAGAGAGAGAGAGAGAGAGAGCGGAGGGAGGGAGGGAGGGAGTTCCTCTTATCTTCCTCTGTTTAGAGATGTGAGGATATGATCTCATGCTCCAAAAATCCAACCTATGTCGCTACTCTCAGCACTGCAGCCAGGATTTTCTGCTCTGCTGACTCTTACACACCACATACATACACACACAGGACAATAATGTACATAGACGAATATAGCAAACTTGTATATCAACGTAAATCTGTTTCATTTTACAAATTCACTGCAGAAGACTTCAGGACTTCACTCCACAGTCAGTAAAGGTTTTGATGAATGCTGTTGGGTCATCAAGGGAAGGGGTGGTGTGAGGAAACAGAGAGAAGCAGAAACAGACTCATCCTTTGGAAACTATCGCTCACAAAACTAGAGGAATCAATCAACAGAAAATTCTGGTTTTTGCAGTTACACAGGATATAGGGTGACTGCTTTCTTTTTGTTATGATTCTTAAAGTGCTTTGGTCCTGTGACTACAAAGCACTTTACAAAGCACGAAAAATATAAATGCACTCTCACCTAGTGCTACGCTTACAGACAGAGGTTTGTGGTATTCATTAGTGTAAGGCAGTTACCTGAACAGGCTAATTGTGGAATTCAGGAGCAGGTTAGGGTTTGAATAATGCCTGAGTGGAGAATAACTAAGGTAACTACATAAGAATGGCAGCCATCTCTGTCTCGTCCTGCTGGCGTTGTCTGTAATTTAATTAGTTTGTTGAATGAGTGTGCTGAATGCATTGCAGCATTCCATCTATAACTAGCTTGTCTCAAAGCCAGATGTCAAACATAAATAAGCAAAAACATCTACAGGAACATGTTATAAAGCTTTATACAACTGCTGAATTCTCAGTTAAGGTGTTGATTAATATTCTATAACAGCATGGGTCTGGCAGTATTTCCAGCTGCAAGCTAAATCAGAGGGTTGTGTTAGAACAAGTTCATGAATACATTATAGTTTTTATAGGAACTAGAAGCAGAAGCCTTTATATGTCACACACACACATATTACAGTACAGTGAAATTCTTTTCTTCACATATCTCAGCTTGTTAGGAGGTGAGGGTCAGAGCACAGAGTCAGCCATGAAAGAGCACACTTGCTCGAGGGCCCAACAGTGGCAGCGCTTGAACCCCTGACCTTCTGATCAGTAACCCAGAGCCTTAACCACTGAGCCACCACTGCCCCTATACAGAGAGATTTGTATAACAGATGCACCGAGTAAACAGATTTAAACCTTTTGGAAGGAGTCCCCAGTGTCAGCACTTTGTATCAGTCACAGGTAAAGCTCTAATTTTAGGTTTTCACACACACACTCTTCTGGATTGAGGGCTTTGCCCCTTCTGGTTTCTGGTTGCACTTTTTGCCAAATTAAGAGAGAAAACTGAGTGTCATGAGGGAACAACTGTTTATAGCTGCTATAACGTAAGTGTAAGGGATAACAGTAGCTCACTTGTCTCATAGACGATCCACATTAAATGTAATTATTAATGTTTAAAAAGTATGACGTTATTTAATATATAAAAGATTGTTAAAATGAGTGTTGGCAAACTGCTGTGGTATAAGTGGAATAAAAGACTTTTTTTATCCCTTACTGGTGGTTGTTTTATTTATTTTGTTGTCGCCAGAGAAATAAAAATCCCGTAAACTGTAAAGTGATTGTCTGGGTGTCATAATTCCAGCATGTATTACTAGACTGCTCTATCCCACATGTGTATGTTTGTGGTTTGTGGCAGTGCGCTGGTATGCAACTGGAATCTTTTCAGGCACTTCTTAGCATTTCTTTTGACTGCTGTTCAATAGCATCTGAGTGAATTTGAGCACATCTGTGCAGTTGTGGAGAAAAATAGTCAGTGCACGCTGAAATGTGTGCAGATAAATGATAATGAAGTTTACCAAGACGTCTAGGAATTTATGATCAATGGGCTAAATTTTGCAGCTATCATGCAGTGCTTGCATAAAAATAACCAACAAAACACTTGCATTTTATTTTCCAAGAAGTTTCACTGGCTTTCATGTGAAAGTCATGAGAAAATTCAACATTGCTAACCTTGCCCCTTGCCCTGGCCTCAGCTGGTCAGAAATGTTCACATGAGTTGGATTGTGCAAATTCCTGTATGTGCGTGATCACATTAGTGATTCATCAATTTTCCTGTGTAAAGAGTAAAATGAGTAGTAGAACTAACTGTATACCATTTATATATCTTTCATTTCTTATCATAAAGAAAAGTCTTTTGAGAAATAGGATGCAAGACCTTTGTGTGGTACAGAAGGAACCCTTGTGCTGAAGGCATGAGGAAGGGATGTTTTAAAAATTCTCTCAGGTGCTATCACCAGGCAACACTGATCCACTTAACTCCCTCCTGCTTTTTAGGTGGAATGGTCATCTCACCTGTAAGCAATGAAAATTCTTCGGGTCATTTTGTATGACTGTGTGGATGCCAAGATTTCCTGATTCCCTCAAGAATGGGTTAATAGTGAAGTGAAGTGAAGTGACTTTGTGGCCAAGTATGGTGAGCCATACTCAGAATTTGTGCTCTGCATTTAACCCATCCAAGTGCACACACACA
>CM074962.1:8631703-8645762 GCA_037577455.1 Pangasius macronema
GACCATCTCGGCTTTGTTGTCTGATTCAATAAAGTCTATAGGTTTTTGGCATCCAGAACCCCTTGTCTTTGCAACTCGTTTTCCTTATTCTGGTCTGTAGAAGTATTTGCCACGACAATGTGCACCGGAAGCGCAGGATCGTGAACGCGCATGCGCAATGACAATGTGGCCAGCGAGCACAGCGAAAAGTTTTAGGGTTTTTTTTTCTTTTTGCAAAGTGGAGAGGAGAAGAGGAGGGGCGGAACAGCCTTGCCTTCTGGGTGGTCGTGAAGCTGGTTAAGAGTTCCTACGTGCAAGTGATGGCCCACTGTGGTTGGGAACTTGTGCGTGTGCGTGTGCGTGTGCATATGCGTGGCTGTGCGGTGCTGGCCCACTCTGTCGCTTTGGCTTAATGCGTGTGCGGCACAGCGCTGGTGAAGAAGGGAAAGGCCTAGAGAGAGAAGGTGGTGATGAGGTAGAGAAAGAGCGAGGCTGCACAGTCCTGTGGCGACCCTGATGCTTGTTTTTAAAGTGCACTCCTGCCTGTTTCTCTCTCTCTCATCGTCTCCTGCCACAGTCACTTTGAAAAGTGGGGAAAGTAAACATGGAGTTGTTTTGCCACGAAAAGAAAGGAGTCGTCAGGGCTCTGCTGGACCCCACCATTTTCAGCGACGACAGAGTGCTGCAGAGTCTGCTGACTATCGAGGACGCGTTTCTCCCGCAATCTTCTTACTTTCAGCGCGTACAGAAAGACCTGCAACCCTACATGAGGCGGATTGTTGCCACTTGGATGTTAGAGGTTAGTTACTGCTCGCTTTTGTGTGTGTGTGTGTGTGTGTGTGTTTCCCATTGTTTGATTTAAACACAAAATGGTGATTGAAATCTAAAATTGACATGCATGATGTCATCCCATCCTGAGAATTAGCTCAAAATTAGGCCTTAAAGGTGCAACAGTCGATTTGTTTTATTCCTTATTTGTACAAATACCCTGGAAGATATGTAAAACATGTTTTAAAAAATATTTTCTGAAAACTTGTTTTTTTATCAAGTTTATAAAGTCGCTGAGAAAACCCGTATGGAAAACTGGCTTCCGGTCGGGAATGCTTATTTTTGTGTTTGGATGCGCCTCATGCCAGTCAGTGTACAGTACAGCCACAATGTCACACCCACCTAACTGTTAGAGACCTACACCTGGGTGGGAGGAGGAGGGGGGTTATTTTTACCAAATGGACCTTTAAACAGGTATGCAAGCCCTTCTTAGCATGAAATGTACAGTAAGTTCTTCCACTGAATCTCTGAATGTAATAGTCAAAAGCTGAAAAGACCTGACAAGATCTTACGGAAGTGATGAAAGCTCTTAGTTACATTTATGTGTGTGTTAAGTCCATATGAGGTAGCTAGTATGCAGAGTAGGCATTTAAAGTTGTTGAATTGTTACTACATTTAAAAAAAATACACCCCTAGCTCTTCCCAGCCACTGGTGTATCATCAGGCAGCACGTTTCATTTCTATAAAATCCTTTTAACTTGACGAACCACCAAAGCAGCTCGACTGTGTGGGTGTTTGCAGCTTTGCGGTCTTGTTCGACTCCATAACTTCCTATGTTGAGTCATAAATAAATGAATTGTCTTCAGTGAGAGGTTGTTTTCCTGCTTCAAGAACAACATTCAACATGACCGCTTGGCAGAATTGCAACGAGCTGTTTATGCTTTCATTGTAGAGGGTTTGTAGAAACCGGCACATAATTAGTGGAAATGAATGAGCATTTCTGTTTGTTTTGGCAGACACTATGTTGCTTGTTTCCACAGGTTTGTGAAGAAGAGAAGTGTGAGGAAGAAGTTTTCCTTCTAGCTGTCAATTACCTGGACCGATTTCTTTCTGCGGTGCCAACAAAAAAGTCGTATTTGCAGCTTCTTGGTGCTGTGTGCCTCTTCCTGGCGTCCAAACTGAAATCGTACCGGCCGATATCCTCGAAAAAACTCTGTCTTTACACGGACAACTCGATCACATCTCAAGACCTGCTGGTAAGACTTCGTACTGAATTAAAAGACTTGTTCATGTTCGTAACCTAATCTGGTTATGTATAGCTTCTTTTCCACTGTAAGGTAGAGCTGGGCGATATGGACAATATCTTCTATCACGATATATTACAAATTTCTTTAAAATGGAAAATTATGAAAAAATTATCTTTGCAAAATACCTGTGTGCATTCATGACTGGTCTGCAGCATACCTTACAGATGACCATTCTGTGGTCAGTGACTGATTTGTCATACCCGTTCCACGTCCAAATGAAGGAAGTACCTCCCTTTTTATGGACGAGTTCCTCATCTGTTAGTAGGGCCGATTCCTGGTCTGTGTCGGAGTGTTGTGTTGGGTTTTGCTCCGTGTCACTCCTCCATGCTTGTTTTTGTTACAGCACACTGCTAGTAGCTCCTAGCTCCAACCATACTGATGTCAATCGGCTACAGAAAAGTGGCTTTTGAGACATTGGCGATATAGACGATATCGGAAATATCTATCAATAGGCTTTTTTTTCCTTTCGTCTTATCATATGTAGTACCATATCACAGAGCCCTAACGTAGGTCCAAACAGTTCTGCGTGAGGAGATTCCAATTACATTTTCAAATGAGCGTGTTTAATCAAAGAACAGCAACCCCTTGCAGATAGGATGGCTTGATTTGGTAAAAATGGAGCTATTTGTGTCAATTTTTACCAGATCAAGCCATCCTATCTGCAAAATATTGAACAAGCTGCGCTGCTCCAGTGATGCAGCTGGGCATACGAGATGCATCCACTGTAAACCTTGGTGTGCAGAAGCAAAGAAAGTTGCTTTCTCTATTAAAAGATGTTATTTCAATACCATGCACTGTTTAGCTGCCATTGCTATGGTGATGTGAACAACTTATTGAACATCCAGACAGGGCAGAGGAATGTGGCCTGACAAAACTAGGCTTGCCTTCTGTTTTTTTTGTTTTTTTAAACCCAATTCCCTTTCTGACCTTATTAATATTTACACTCCTGCTGCAGTGTTAAATGTCATTTACCATCATCCTCTGAAAATGTGAAGTTGTAGACAGATAACAAAAGCAATGACATACTGTTCCTCAGTGTTCCTATTCTATCTAAACTATATAAGGATATCCATCTCACTTTGCACTATTATGTACCCCTTTTTCATTGCATGTCTTTCTATGTTCATGTTGATGTTTCTAATTCTAATGATGCTGTTAATTGAAATTGTTGCAGAAATTCTTTCAGTCCCATTAGTAACTGAAATGTGGAATTTTGGATGTACTTACTGTCTGATATATGCATCGGCCATCTAAGAAAAATGACAATTGCTATATGAAGGTTTTCAGTCATACAACTCATTGTGAAGGTCTAGTCGTAAGTCGATGTGAATGAACTTGTGTTACTATTAGTACACTACTGTGTAGGCTATGTGTGGTCCTCAGTTTCACCACAAGCAGTTGCATAGAGATTGCAGTGAGAAGCCACTTTTGAATTGTAAAACTTTTTTTTTTTTTGGAACTGTACATTCAAAGGAAAACCCAAGCAATGTATTGTGTCCGGAAATGAGAGCAGGCCACAAACACGCAGATGTAATGGGAAAATGAGAGGTTGCATGTGCTATAACAATAGACATGCTTGTAAAGCATGTTTTTTTTTTTGCTACTTAAACAAAAAGCATATTTCATGTTGGAATGTGTCTGATTTGGGCATTTCCACATGTACTGGTTTAGTGTTCAAGGATGATTGTCCACTATACCAGTTTACTATGATTAACACCTAACCATTACTGTAATTTTTAATTAAGCACTTAATAGCATCATCTTAAAGCCTCTACAGGAAATGACTACACAAGTATTTTGCCATGTCATGTCTTTAGATTGAACTGAATCTGCTATCTTGTTAGAATCAGTTCTGGAGTTAGTACAGCATTATTAGCTTTTTGCATTTAGTGGTTATAACTTTCTTTTAAATTGGGCTGGGTGGAATTACAAGAGGAAAACAACAGATGTGTCGATGGAAACAGAAAATGTGCTTAGGTTTTTTGCAGAGATGTCAAGATGCATAAGGCAATGCAGTGTCGGTATGGTGCGTGGGTGAAGTGGAGCAGTGGAAATGTGAGAGGCTGACTCAGTCAGTCCCATCCTTCTGCCAAATCTAAAAGGTCTTTTTGTATTGTTTCAACTCCTCTTCGGTTTGATTATTCTTCTTGGTTTAATAGACCACATTTTCACTCTTTACTGCCAGAGAGTTTGAATATAACTCCCAGGACCAGCTGAAAAGCTTTTTTTTTCTTTTTGTTTGTTCTGCAAACTCTTTAGATTCATTTCCACTCAAAGGTTGGGTCATAGATATTGTCATATAAAACAATGTAATTGTTTAGATTAGATTAACCAGAGCGACAAAAAGGAAGAAACTGATGCAGAAAAAGTGGTTATTCTAGCTTTATTTAGGTCGTGTTGCAAAAGCTGTGAGCTGTAGTGCTTATAAACCAGTCTGTGGAATCTGGTGAGTCCAGGAAAATGTCTGTAAATTCTGGTGAGCTTTTAATGATTTGAATTATTTAAATCAGTTTAAATTAGTGTTAACCATGGTTAAAGCCCCATTCAACAGAGATCATTGCAATACTACAGAATCTAACACTTACTCATCTGATACTGGTATATTTATAAAAATTTACAGTGCCTTGCATAAGTACTCACCCTCCTTGAACTTGTAATTGGAATTACATATAGTGAATTTACAAAAAAAAAAAAAAAAAAAAAAGTTTGTGATTGGATAGATATTTGCCTCACTACTGTGAAAGTTAGTTCTGGTACAATCAGTTGCCATCAGTAATAACATACTTTAATTTACTCCAGTCATCTAATTATCATGTAATCTCAATATCAGTACACCAGTTCATGGAAACCCTGAGAGTTTGTTAGAGAGCATAGCTAAACAAACAGCATCATGGAAACAAACAAGTTATTAAGTCCAGCACAAAGTTCTGGAAAAGTCAATCAGGGTTTGGTCTTGCAGAGCACGATTAAACCGTTATTAAAAAGAATCGAATGAATATGTTACAAAAGCGACTCCACCAAAAGCCAAGGTTATCTCTGAAGGAGCTGGAGAGATCTGAAGCTCTGATGCAGTAGAGTAGCTGTTTACAGGATAACCAAAACACGGACACTCCACAAAGCTGGGCTTTATGGACCACTGGCAAGAAGAAAGATATTATTGGAAAGGAAGCCATATGAAATCCTGTTTGAAGTTTGTCAAAAGGCATGTTGCACAAATGGCAAATTTGTGTAAAAAGGATCTGGGGTCTCATGAGACCAAAACTGGACTTTCTGGTCTTGGAGCAAAGTGCTCTGCTTAATGAAAACCCAACATTGCTCATCAGCCTAAGAGCACCATCCCTACAGAGAAGCATGGTAGCGGTAGCATCATTTTGTTGGTATGCTCTTTATTAGCAGGCAACAGGTTAGAGATGTGGGCAAAATGGATAGAGCCAAATACAGGGCAATCCTAGAAGAAAACCTGTTTCTCTCTGTCAGAGACTTGAGACTGAATGGCAAACGTTTACTTTCCAACAGGACAAGACCCTGAGCATACTGCTAAAGGTACACAGGAGTAGTTTAAAAAAACAAGAAAACCAAGAGGGTTAGACTGACCCAGTCAAAGCTCAGACCTCAATCCAAGTAAGAATCTGTAGCAAGACTTGAAAACTGCTGTCCACCAACCCCTTTTTTTCCCCTTTCTTTTCTGCAGCCAAAGGGGCTTCTACCAAGTACTGACCCAGGGGCTGAATTCTTATGCAACAAATGCCTGCTTTTCTTTTGTTCAAATATCCTTTGTATCACAATTAAATAGTTTGAAACTACTAAGACATTTTGTGGAAATCGGATGGTAAAAATCCCAGTTCATTTCCAGGCTGTGACACTACTGTCACAGTCTCACTGGAAAATAGAATACCACACCACACCACTAGAAGTTCTCATCACCTGAATACTAACCACTTCTAGTTCACCTATGCTCACCTACTGTTTATATACCCCAGTGTTCAGATAGCTCTTTGTGAAGTCTTGCCCTCATCTGTATTGTTCTTTGGATTGTTTTCTGTTTTTTTCACCTTTGCCTAGTATCTTGAATTTACATGCTGATCAGCCTTTTTTTTTTTTTTGACCGCTTTGTAATTTCTGCTTGTCTTTTTTCCCCCACGATTTTTTTCCCAACTCTGCACTTGGTTTCAGCTACTGCTCTCCATGTCATGAGTTGAAATTCAAAATGTGGAAAAGTTAAAGGGTCTAAAAAAAAATCCCATGCTTATTTATGTATCATGCTCTAGGATTGTTTGGTACTTGCCTGCAAGCTGATTGTAGAATCTATAGCAGTGTCTGAGGCATTTTAACTGAAAATAGAGCTCCAAAGTCGGCTAAGATACCGATTTCCACAGCCACGTTCTCGGGCACTGTAGATTGCAGTGGTGTGGGGCTGGTGTCATTTGAAAGCTAATAAAGAGCCATTTTTTTAGTGGTTGCACACCCATATAAAATATAACACAAGTCCATCATTGTGGTCCGGCGCTTCACAAGTGCAGATAACTCCTAGTAATGGAGTAACTCCCAGGCTCACCACGAAATAATGAGATCATGTGACCAGCATGTTCTCTATATATTTTATGGGTTGCGAAATTTGGGATCTCTGGTGTTCAAAAAGTGCAACTGCATCAGATGCATAAGTAATAGAGTGCTAATTTCCATGATATGAATCGCACATTTCCACATCATGTTTTTGCGTGATGATCATGATGCATCATTACAGCCTTAGTTACTCGGCAGGTCTGTGTCTGTTGTGCATGTTTATACCTAACTTTGTCATACTTGGTCAGTTGTGCTGAGAAAGTTAGCTAGCCGGGTACCGAACCAACAAGGATAAACTCCTTCGGCCAGTGTCGATTCTGGGAGGCGGGGCTTCATGTACATGGGCATGGATGGAAGATGGGGTCAAGGAATAAACAAAGGATTCGAATGTTCAATGTAGTTCACCTTGTAACTGCTGGACACAAATTCTGTACAGTGCACCATTAAACAACATGCACTGTTTTTCTCTGATTGCTATAGTGATATGAATGACTTTGCTAATCGGAAATTTGAAGACTGTAATCTAGCCAAGAATAACATGCCCAATCTTGTTTCAGTAAGTAGGAGAAAGCCTGGTACCATGAGACCAAAAACAGTTTAGGAGCAGTTTCACAAATAAAAACATTCTCCTTAATGCTGATAATAATGCACACATTATATATTTGAGATGACTAGCTGGGCATTGAGTGGCTTCCTCTGTGAACAGTGGCACTTCCTCAGTTAACTACTTTACAAAAAGAAAAAGCAGAAGCTGCTGATTTGCCACACTTAGTGTGTTTCCATGTATATCAGCTGTGGAGAATTTCTCAGAACACTTGCCTGTAGGAAGGAAGTGTGTGTGTGTGTGTGTGTGTGTGTGTGTGTGTGTGTGTGTGTGTAAGAGGAAGGAGAGGTTTTTTTTGGCCATTATTAGAATGAGCTGGTTTGCCGTGCTTGTTGTCCTGACTTCATTTGTCTGTGTTGAGGTTTCAGATGTTAACTGGTTATGGAATGGAAACTTCAGCCCATAGGTTTTCAAACTTGGGGTCCTGCCCAGACCTGCCCATCTCAAGTGGGGTAGCTTGAGATGTTGGCATTTTTGCCAATAATTTTTTTTATATATAATGCAGTTCTATGCATATAAAATTGATTTACACAATATGTAATAATAATTAAAACTGATTGAGACATATAAGATTATGACTTTATTCAGATTGCGCTCCTTAAGCTCCCACATGCACTAATCCAAAATGGCCAAGTGAAAACACGTTTTTTTGCAAATGAATTGAAATTCAAAACTGAAATCTCTAATTTAGCGAGATATTATTCAATAATGTCAATATAATAATATTCAATAAGTATTCAGACCCTTAATTCAGTACTTTGTAGAAGCACCTTTGGCAGCAGTTACAGCATTGAGTTCTCCTTGGGTAAGTTTCTATAAGCTTTTCAGACCTTGATTTAGGCCATTACTCCTGTTCTTCCTGCCAGTGTCTGTGAACTCCCATCTTCAAGTCTCTCCAGAGAGGTTCAAGTCTGGGCTTTGGCTGGGCCACTCAAGGACATTCAGAGGCTTGTCCGGAGCCACTCCACTGTTGTCTTGGCTGTATGCTTTGGGTCACTGTCATGCTGAAAGGTGAACTTCTGCTCCAGTCTGAGGTTGTTTGCTCTCTGGAGCAGGTTTTCTTCAGGGACCTCTTTGTATTTGGCTCCAGTCATCCTTCCACTTGTTCTGAACCTGATGCTGAGAAGCACCCCATAGCATGATGCCGCCACCACCATGCTTCAGCATAGGGATGGCATTAGCAGTTGTCTAGACATGCCACTTTGGGGTTCAATTTAAGTTCATTTTCTGTCTCATCAGACCACAGAATCTTTGTCCTAATGCTGTCAGAATCATTTTAGTGCCTGCCATATACCTTTTACTCAGGAGTGTCTTCCGTATAGCCACTCCACCATTAAGGCTTGACTGATGGAGTATTTCTGAGTTGGTTGTTCTGGGAGGTTCATCTATCTCTGTGGAGTGGCCATTGGGTTCCTGGTCACCTCCCTGACCAAGGCCCTTCTAGTCCAGTTACTGATTTTGTTAAGAGCTCTAGGAAGAGTGCTAGTGGTTCCAAACTTCATCCATTCCACAATTATTGAGCGCACTGTGCTCCTGGCAACATTGAGTTTTAGAAATGGTTTTATGCCCTTTGCCCAGATTTATGTCTTAACACATTGGACTTCATTGTTTGGTTTTTAGTCTGACATTTCCTGTAAATTGTGGTACACAATTGTGGTATACAGACAGGTGTGTTCTTTGTAAATGATTTATAGTCAATCAGATTTGCCAGAGGTTGACTAGAATTAAGTTCTAGATGTGCAGGATGCACCTGAGCTCAATTTCAAGTGCCTTTAGTCAAGGGTTTTGATACTTGGCTAATTGAGATTTTTATTTTTAATAAATATGTAAGAAATATCTAAAACTGCCAGAAATGTGTTTTTGCTTTGTCATTATGGATTACTGTGTGTAGATAAATGTATGATAAAGTGACATTTTGGCCGTCAATACAATAAAGTGTGCAAAAACTACAGTAAATAGGTTCACAGACCCAAAAAGGTCAACTACACCTAATTTAGCCTATATTTTGGACATCCAGCTCTATGCTGAAACAGATGGTTCCTTAATTCTCCTTTCTTTTATTTTCTATCTGTGTCTTTCTCTCATTTGTTTTTTTATAGGACTGGGAGCTAATAGTTCTGGGAAAATTGAAGTGGAACCTGGCAGCTGTTACACCACACGACTTCTTAGAGCATATCCTACGCAAGCTACCCTTACCTGAGGACAGAGTGGCGCTGATTCGAAAACACGCACAGACTTTCATTGCCCTTTGTGCCACAGGTACTGTGTAAATACACAGACACAGACATTCATTAATTCTTAGCATAGCAATTCACTTGGGCATATGGAATATTTACCTAATTTATCATTTTTTGTTAGTCCATCAAATCATGCAGTCAAAAAGTGCCTTTCGGAATCTTACAGAATACGTCCCTGTTGTTTATATGCACATCACACCAAAGAAGGGTATCCTGGAAGTTGTCTAGGGTACAAGGACATCCACTGACATTAAAAATAGTCTTGATCACAAAGTGCAGGTCAAAACCTGCCCTGGGCATTATGCCCTTGGGACAGCTGTAAACATGTAGAGCTGTACATGGGGGGAAAAAAGTAAAATAATAAAAATATAGTCTTCAAGAAATGAGCATACTTAGCAATTAGTAGGGGTGTAATGGTGCACCCCAGTCATGATTAGATTTGTGATACTGTCTTTGATTCAATTTGGGTCTCAGGATGTAAGCAAAATGTACTACAGGTTCACCATATCTTAAAATAAATAAATAAATTTGTTAATGCTCCCAAAATTTTATTAAATGAACAAGGCCTCTGACCCAGGGAAAATGATCAACTGAAACAGTGAGGTGTTTCAGTAAAAGTGCCTGAGGTGACATTTTATCTGGAAATAGAGCTCCAAAGTTGGCTAAAATGCCCGGCTTCTGCATTTGATCTCCCAACTTCTATGTCATTTGAAAGCTACCGAAGGGCTCTTTTTAAAGGTTATAATGTGGTCGTGTAACCATGTAACCTATAATACACATCGGTCGTTGTAGTCCGGAGTTATTGGTCACTTAACAAGTGCAGCTGGTGTGCTGAAGTACAAGCATAATCTCTATATATCTTAACTCTATAAGATGCACAGATTGGGACCTCTGGTGTTCAAACAGTGAAATTGCATTAGACGCATAATTAATTGAATGCTGATTTCCACAATGCACATACAATTTTTTGTATGGTAATGCACTGTCACATTGTCTCATTTCACCCCTAACAATTAGTCTAGACTATCCACACTGCTGTGCTGGTGGTGTTCCTGGTCACTTTGATTCAGCCAAATAGTAGCCAGATCTACTGAGAATATAATAGTCCTGAATACTTTTAGCCATGACCATCAATTTAATTTCTCATTGCAGACTTTGTAGAAGCAGGTCTGTGAAGAAACCTTCATTTTTCACACAATAAACTGGAATTGCTTACTACAGTCTCAACAAAGCATTTAATATTTTTTGTGTGTTCAATTAACAGGCCAGAAGCTTGGGGGGTGGGGAAAAACTGTGGCTGCAGCAGAAAAGAAAAAGGAATTTGTCAGAATAAACAGATTTGTTTGGAGGGGGAAACGGTGCATCATTTATGTTTCTTAATTCCCACTTTACTGCTGTGTTTGCTATGTAAACAGCTTCCAGTCAGTGGACTGCTTGTGAGATTTATAACTACTTGGTCTATAAATTTAAGTTAATTTTTGTGTCAATTATTGATGGGGCTTTGTTACTGTTGAAATGTGTGTGAAATGATGGATTACATAAATGGCGTCCTTTGGTTGTGAATGAAGCAGTGTATCAGCATCTGCTATCTGCTCCTGCCCTGTCAGTTTATGTCATGATATAATAGAACTGTAGGCTTTTTCTTCATATACACTGTCAACCTTGTAAGTACGCTGCAAAAGAGAACCAAAAAGATTGCACAACTTGGCTTGCGTTGCATCCATGCTGTAATTTTAGTAACTCTAAAGGCTTGAAAATAATTTTTTCCCTAATATGGGAGCAGAAAATTGAGGGTCCCTCGTCTTCATACAGCAAGTCTAAGATGAGTAGGAAAGTCTGTCTTTTTCTGGAGGTCTTATCTTATTTTTGTGTCAGTGGGAATAGTTTCCTGCTTTGGGTGTGTTCCTGCAGGCCTGTGTCTATTCATAAGGCCTATAAACCGAGCAAAAGACGGCCACAGCAAAGACCACGCCGCTGCTTTTGGGAGTAAATGTAAATGTTTGGGGTTTTCTTTTCGTGTTTGGATATGTAGTTCTCATGGCATGAGAGGCAGCCCACGGCACAGCTGGCTTGCTCCCTGTGTGTTTATCCAAGCCTGCCTGTCACATCCTCCACGGCCCCAGAGAAAAGAATCGCTGATTTGTAACTCTAATTAAACTAGACACAAAATTCAAACTGTGTTAAGATTAGTGATGTAACTAGGTTGTAGCTAGTGTTTGAGTCCAGTTTTAGGTTTAACCACCCAATTTCTGTCTAAAGCTGTACAGATGATGACCTGAAGAGACGTTTCTAAAAAAACTGCAAAGCCCTTGAAAAATGTGAGAGGGTGGAGGAGGAAGGACGAAGGCTCTACTCACTGTTTTTCTAATCACAGCTGCATCTTTGAGGAAAGGCAGTGATGTGCAAGTCAGGTTGGGGTTCTCAGCTGAATTCGGAGCAGATGTGAAAAACCCTGGAAACCATTCACATCTCCTCAAGCCTTGTCCTTCCCCTGTTGTCTCTCTTAGACTGGTGGTTATTAGCCTCATTGTCTGCAGGGAGCTTTGTTGATTCACAGGTGAAAGATTTTCTTGCGTGCTCTGTTTCATGTTTTCTGACGTCTCTCTTTTTAGATCACAGCTTTGCGATGTTCCCTCCCTCTATGATCGCCACAGGAAGTGTTGGTGCGGCGGTGTGCGGACTCCAGATCAGCCGCATGGAGAGCAGTGTCTGGGGGGAGAGCATGACTGAACTGCTGGCCAAAGTCACCCATATTGAAGTAGTAAGTGTGTCACACTGTCCCTGCCATTTTTACTGCCAGGGGCAGCCTTTCACTGGAAATTAAATGGGTATTAAATGAAGTTTCCTATCTGACATAGTCTAGAATTAGTTTTAATTTGTGTCTCAATTACGTATAGAGAATCATGTCTTTATAATAGAGACTTATTCTTGACACAGTCACATAGCCTGGGCTTAGCTTTGATTTGTTTATTAATTTTTACTGGTCATAAAGTAACATAGCCCAGCAATGGTCTACATTCGTATTAATCATGTAATTTATTTTTTCATCATCAGTGACATGGTAGCATATAGAAGGACATTCAGTCAGAAACACTAATGAAAATGCTGGACCAGATACAATAAACGAGATGACAAAAAAGAATGATTCCCTCAGTATCTCATTTTAAAACTTAATAGATACAAACACAATACGCAAGGATTCGGTATCAATATCATAATAGAAAATAATTGTGATATTGTCATCTCTAATGGCTTGTTGTGATTAGCCTTAATTTGTGCCTTAAACTGTGATTTTTTTTTAAATATATATAAAGAGCCATACTGATTTTTGCTAGACTATTCTGAAACTAAAGAAAGTTCAAGCGCTAGCTTTTTCTGATTTATTCACTTGCTCTCAGACTACTAACCAAATAAGCGTCAAATCAAGTCTTTGCAGTGGTTAAGTGCTGTCATTCCAGAAAACTCCTAACGTTTGAGTCTTCATGAAATACAGCCCTGATGTTTGTGCATTTGGTGACTGTTGGTGTTTCCAATAGTTGCATATTGAAGCTATTTACATTTCATGATGAGAGCCTGTAGGGTTTGGCTGTAGCTGTAGTTGGCAGCTATAAAGTGATGTGTGCATGTGTCTGTGTGCGTGTGGGCTTGGAGGTAAATTGCTTCTTGGTGTGTGTCTGCGTCTGTCGTGTGTGTGTGTGTGTGTGTGTGTGTGTGTGTGTGTGTGTGTGCGCGCAGTAGTGAAGGAATGTGTGCTCTGAGTTGCATTCTTGTGGCCAGACATAGGCCTCCACTTCTCATGGCTATGGCTTATGGCTCACCGCTGCTCAACCGAAACACACACATACACATTAGAATGTTAAGCTGCATAGCCAGCTCAGGAGAACAGTATGTACGCTTAGACACACATACACACACACACACACACACACAGACTTCCATGCCTAATTTTTTCCCATGTTGTGTTACCTTATAAAGAAATGGGACATTTTACTTCTTTTAGCGCCATAAAAACTGCAACGTTTCAGCTTGGAACCACAAACCTGCTGAAACCTGACATCAGGATTTCTAGAATGTGGCCATGACATAGGATAAAAGAGCAGGCCCAGGTAGAAGGTGATCAATAGTACAGGAATGCTCTTGGTCATATGAGAGAGAGAGGGAGGGAGGGAGAACCAAGAGATAAAACAAACACATAACTGAGAAAGCTAAGCTTATGGAGTGAGTGATTTTTCAAGTATGTATGTATGCATTATGTATGTATCTGGAATAATATTTGTTCTCCTCTTACTCCATTTTAGGAATGTCTTAAGTCATGTCAGGAGAAGATTGAGCAGTTGTTGGCTAGCAGTCTCCGAGAAAGCCAGCAGCACAAGCATCAGGAGGGCGGGGCCACCAACAAAGAGGTGGAGCCTCAGAGCCAGTCATGCACCCCAACAGATGTGCGTGACATCAATTTATGATGTCGTTTGTTCCCCATACCCAACAGAATTCCTTGATCTGGAAAAAGCAATTATATATTATATATATATATATATATATATATATATATATATATATATATATATATATATATATTTAATTTATATATATTTATATTATAT
>CM074962.1:8645862-8663344 GCA_037577455.1 Pangasius macronema
CCAACAGAATTCCTTGATCTAGAAAAAAGCAATTATACATATAGAATTTAATTATAATGATATTTAATAATTAAATATACATAACCTAAAAATCTATAATATATTCTGAGAGCTAAACAGCACAGACTTTTATGTAGTATCAGAAGTACATAAAATACACAGTGAAACAATATTTCAGAAATTAATGATTAAAAAAAGGAAAAACGTATGCTTTAGGTTTACATACATGCATGTATACTTGGAGAACTAAAATTGCATTTATTATTATTCATATTATTATTATTATTATTATTGTTATTGTTGTTGTTGTGTTACTCCATACTAGTTAAGTGTCACAGTGATTTAATTTGTGACTGTTTCTATTTATCAGAGGGAGATGAGTATTGTGCGTGTTATCTGCGTTTGAATGAACGAGAAAGCTGCACTCCTGTTTGTGTTGATCCGGGAAAACAATTTTCCAGCCTTACTTATTATAGGCCAAAGACCAAAACTGCATCCAAAACAGCAGTATCTCTGTGAATCGAGGACTGAGCACTGCAGAGCAGGAAGGTGTCTAATAAATCAGTTCAGAAGCCGTTTGTAGTTTGCAGGTACATTTTATAGTGGAAGCAAAAACGAGCTAGTCACACGGTGCTTAATAAATTTAATTTGCCTTGGTGCAGTTTGGAGGTTTGACATTTACAAAGCTGATTTCCACTGAATGATAATTATTAGTGTAGACAAAGACACTTGCCTGTGCAGATTCAGAAGAATGCAGGTGATTGCACAGGGTTAGGATTGAGCTTCTGTTGGACTCTTGTAAGTAAAAAATGTCGAGGGAAAAGAGGAGGTGAGTGACAATGAGAAAGGAAAGGCAAGTGAATGTGAGGTTGCAGGACATACAGAATCATAGTAGTGGTATTGCAAGTAAGAGGTCTCTGTGAATATTAGGACATCAGTACTGTTATGTAATATCTAACCTGTAGAAGTTAATTTATTTCAAATGATTGCGCAAGTCCAGCATCTACACACAATTGGTTGGTTATTGATTTTTTTTGGCTGTTATTGAACCTCACAGTGTGTGATGGACTAATTAGCTTTTGTTTTCTGACATTCTAAGGAACTCCTCAAAGCAAAAACCAAACTTCAATGCACTTTTTTTCATTATTCCAGAATTATTATGGTGTACAAGGAGATGAATAGAGGATGTTTTTTTTTATTAGGATTTTTTTTGTTTTGCTTTGTTTTTTTTAAATTTTAAGTTATTGTCTATTCTGGGGCTGGTTTCCCATCGTGTTAGGTATACTTGCAGGGTTTACTGGTAAGCATTAACCAAAGGTAGCTGAAAGAGGTTTGGGGGCTGCCTGCTGGACTCCATCATACCAATCGGAAAGTTATGCTAAAATGTTTCTTTTTGGCAAGGAGTTTATGCAAGTCCATGCAAGTTTAGATAGCATATTGTTAAATTTATCTATTAGTCTTTGTAGTGGTTTTATTGCTGCTGTCTTAACAGCTCATTATTGTAAACATTTTAAAAGTATATACTTGAATTTCACTCTTGCTGATTCACCTCAAAACAGTGCATATGCATCAATTTCCTTAAACCCCCAAACGTTTATAAAGAAAGATGTAGAATTAACTATACTGCCATATGACAATTCATTGTACTAATAAGCTGTTATACACCAAGTTACATTCCAATATATTGCATTATTTATGGGCTACTGTATTCTTGTGAGACCATATCAAATTTATATTGGCTTTTTTTCTTTTTTTAATTATAAACCTTTTAGCATTTTGTTTTCCTTTCGTTAGATCCTCTCTGATCATCTATTAATATGCTGCTAAAAAAAAAAAAAAAAGCTTTTTTTTCATGTACACCGATGGCATTGTCTGCGTACATTCCACTTTGTGTGCTGCTACATTTATTACATGTTTATTTTTGTATGCTAGTATGTCTTAGCTTTATTTTTTAAGGACCTATTGGAGTGGAAGGTGAAGCAGGGCAGCTTGCACTTGTGTGTGTAGCTGGTGTGAGTGCTCAGCCTCCCATTGCATGTCTTTAACTTTCCAGCTGTTACTGTTGTGTTACTGCTATGAATTGCTCTTTTGCTTCTTGGCAATAAGAAAAACACGAATGCTTGCTGCCTTTGTACTTCATTGTGTAAGTTTATCGGGGAGCTTATGCTGCCAGTTTAGAGATTTTAAGATTTAATGGTGGATATTGTAACGTTGGCTGCTGTCGTGTTTCTTGTCATTGGTTTACTATTCGCTATCAGACCAGGCCTTTTAAAGTCAATCGTCCCTGATAAGACTCTTAACGATGAGGACTGTTCACATTCCAGTCCAGATCTGGTGCTTCATGCGCAACAGGAGCAATGCATTCAGGAGCAGTGCATTCAGGAGCACCCATTCGTATGCACCATGTATTTATTTTTTTTTCCTAACTTTTTTTCCCGTATTTTTGTCCTAAATGATTTACCTAAATTACCCTCACGTGCAATTTATAGCAAAGACAAGGTTTTTTTTTTTGGGTTTTTTTTAAATAAATAAAACACCTTTGTTATAAACTTGAATTCCTGCCTATCCCAACATTCTCTTCCAACATGTTTGTGTGTCAGTTTGTGATCTAAAATAATCTCTGTTGGTGCCAAAGTACTTGTTTCACTTAAAGATAAAAATATTCTTCTCTATTGTGTTTGTCCACATTCCAGTCTATATCTAGTGATAAATATGTGATGCGGGGATATAAATTATTATTATATAAACATAAATACATTTTGCTAAAATTGATTACACTGAGGTTGTAGGCTAAAATTTGCAATTTACAAATTTTTTAGGAAAAAAGTAGATTTTTTTTTTTTTTTAACTTGTTATATGCTGAGAGTCTGAGAATTGTGCCTGTTCCCCATTCTCTCTGTTCAATAAAATTAAACAAGACACTTGTTTGTTGGATGGGTGTTTTTTTAGGGCTGTGTTTGGTATGAGGAGAACACACGAAAACTAGTGGGAGACTAAAAGAGCCAAAAAGGAAACCTTACTGAGATTAAAGGTATGCTAGATTAAGGCGTTGGCATTGTGCAGTATGTAAATGGAAGGTCCTCACAAGGACAGTAAGAGAAACGTGTGTGGCACCGTGTGATGTCCTGCCATCTAGCGGCAAGCGTGAGATACCAGACTGTAATGACACACTGGGGACTAAATTGTGTAATTAACTGCTAAAATTATGTTTAATAGCTCGGCTAGAAACCAGTCCAGGCGCTATCTAACACCACTAAGTAGTAAGACCATGCGGAAAAGTGTCCTCTGTCCTGAAGACTTACCCACATCGGAGTATTTTGCATAAATGTTAAACATGTTAAATTCATGTTTTCTCAGGGAACACGGAAAACCAACTTCTACCAAAATCACATGAATTTCTCAGGTATTATATAAATAAAATTGGATGAACTGCAACAGTGGAAAGGAATATAAATACCAATCTGTCAAACGAAGAAATGATAGCTGATTATTTGAACACTTATCGAGTTGCCTGTTCGAGGGTTTCTGCACATGAGCACTTCACTTTTGCTTCTTTGTATATTTTAATGGTGGAGACAACTTCTAATCATAAGATTGTCTTATTTTTATGCTGTAAGCATTTTCTGAAAAGACAATTTACACTATCAAATAGGATGACTATATTTGTAGAGATTTATCTATAATTGTAAAGTAGGCAAAATGCCACAAAATGTGTGCAGTTTTGTTTTACAAACAAGGAACCAACTTTTGATTTTAGCCAGTTTTCGCAGTCACTGACTTATTTTGGGAGACAGTGATCACTAAGCGTGATATGATGAGACAAATTGAAGAGAGGAGTTGGTGAAGATAGGGTGGCCATGAACATTTAAGTGCAGTTTTATAAAGTATCTGCCATTTTAAAGCCACTGAAAGTCTATAGAGAGATATGGATCTAGCCTGGCTGGATTGGATGTGGCTCACCTTAGGTACAGCATAATAATTTTTGCAAAATTTGCTTTGGTACAGGTTTAAAAACTCCTCCAAATAACAAATAATGACTAGTAACAAGGTTGAGGAGGTCTGGGGTGCAGTTGGTGTTCCAGTTCATCCCAAAGGTGTTCAGTGTGGTTGAGGTCAGGGCTCTGTGCAGGACATTCGAGTTCTTCTACTCCAACTTTGACACACCATGTCTTCATAGAGCTCACTTTGTGTACTGGGCCATGGGCACACTGGAACAGGTTTGGGCCCCTTAGTTCCAGTGAACTGTGGTGTGTCATTCGGGTTTGTTGATATGACAATTCCAAACTTGCATAAAGAGATTCAAGCTTCAGTGAAGGGAAATTGTAAAACTTGAACTGAAAAGACATCCTATACAATTGTGTATGCCAACTTTGTGGCAACAGTTTAGGGAAAGAACAAATATGGGTGTGATGGTCAGGTGTCCACATACTTTTGTCCATATAGTGCATTTAGCCTAAATTTATAAATTGATCAAATAATACTAGCCCTATATACAACTAATATAACAAACATGACCATCTTTACAAACTGCTTTTCCTAGTCAGGGTGGCAGTTTATGTGGAGCCTGTCCTGAGAACACAGGGACGCCAGTCCATCACAGGGCACCATGGCACGCGCGCGCGCGCGCACGCACGCACACACACACACACACACACACACACACACACACACACACACACACACACACACACACACACANTCTCTCTCTCACACACACACACACACACACACACACACACACACACACACACACACACACACACACACACACACCAGTCCACCTACTGGCATGTTTTCGGGAGGTCACAGTACACCGAGGACCCCAAGAAAAGGCTATACACGAACTACATGAACATAAAGAAGTTTCTTTTAATCTATCTTGCCACAAGATGTCGCATGTTTTCCACGACAAGCAGGGCTCCGTTATCTTCCCATTAGTGACGTCATCTAGCTGCGGCTTGCTTCCACATATAAACAAGGAAGTACGGGGCGCGTGCTGGATTGCTTTTTTGGCGGGTTTATTTATTATGCTTACGTTTGGCTTGACACTCGTTAGACAGTAAGTGTGTTTTTATAGTGCTGGATTAGTGCATGCATATTACTAGAGGTGAGCGGTTTCCTACGATGTCCTGAGGAAAGAACAAGGTTGTGTGTGTGTGCGAGAGAGAGAGAGAGAGAGAGAGAGAGAATATGTCTGTGTGTGAGAGAGAGAGAATCTTGAATCTTGACAGAGAGAGAATGTGTGTGTGTGTGTGTGTGTGTGTGTGTGTGTGTGTGTGTGTGTGTGTGAGAGAGAGAGAGAGAATATATGTGTGAGAATCTCCTTGAATCTTGAGAGAGAGAGAGAGGGAGAGAGAGAGAGAATATATGTGTGAGAATCTCCTTGAATCTTGAGAGAGAGAGAGTGTGTGTGTGTGTGTGTGTGTGAGAGAGAGAGAGAGAGAGAGAGAGAATACATGTGTGTGTTTGTGAGAGAGAGAGAGAGAATCTATTTGAATCTTGAGGGAGAGAGAATGTGTGCATGTGTGTGTGTGTGAGAGAGAGAGAGAGAATACATGTGTGTGTTTGTGAGAGAGAGAGAGAGAGAATCTATTTGAATCTTGAGGGAGAGAGAGAGAGAGAGAGTGTGTGTGTGTGTGTGTGTGTGTGTGTGTGTGGTGTACATGCAGAAGAGCATCTCATAAACACAAAAATCATTTTAGAATATAAACTTTTGCTTCAGTTTCATATATACACAAGTCCACTAGTAGTTTTATTGGCTTCATGCAAGATAATGGTAATGGATTAAGCAAAAGGTGTCTCTTGTGAACATACATGTTCATACTCCAAATCTGTGTATTAAAATTAAATATAAATTTAATTATTTTACTGCATGATGTTTGTTTGAGTTTTGCTAGAGATTTTGACAAGGGGTTGTAACATTTGCAGTGATGACAAGACACGAGCAATAAAACAACCCATTAAGGTCAGATTATGACCTATTATTTATTTAAAGTATTTTCTAGAAGAAGGAATTACTTCCTTGTCAAACTTTGTGCAAGTGAAATATAAAGACAACACGGACCTTCATTCATTCATTCATTCATTCATTCATTCATTTATTTAATTTTTTTTTAAGTCAAGATCAAGACAATATTTAGACCAACACCGAGACAGCTCCAAGTATAAATGACAACTAATGAGTCAAAAAAAAAAATCTCAAGGCCGCACTTGAGTGCTACAGCCCAGATTTGTCCCAAAAGGAATTTACGTTAAGGGCAGACCATGCTGTTATATGAAAATAATGGACTTCGGGGTGGTATATTTTTGTATAACTGCACGGTTGGGAGTGTGTTATTCTGCTTATACCACAGCGATTTGCCAAAGATTACAGCGTTTAATTTATTAATGAACAACACATTGTGCATTTTAATGATTTACAGTTCGAGTTAATGTTGTGGAACGTCCGAGAGAAAAGTTAGTTCTTGTTCACACTTATGTTATAGCTGCAATAAACAGTCATTCTCTCACCAGTCAGTCTCTCTCTCTCTATCTATCTCTCTCTATCTATCGCTCATTTTACCGAGAAACTGGAAAACATAACCGAGACTGAGAATGCGAGACTCTTTCCATAAATGGTTTTAAAAAAAAAATGCTTCCTAAAAACGCCACCGCATCATTAATTATGCATGAATTTTTTTTAAATCTGTTTATCATTAGTCTTAGATTATGTGGAGCGTCTGCCGTACAAGTCCCTGTGTATGAGCTGTTATTATAGAAACAGCCGTGCTGTTATACTAAAATAATGCACATCTTCTGAGCAGTCAGATTTGAGCATTCAGTTATGATGTGGTATAATCTGGTATAATCACCCACCTGTAATAAAACACTTATCCAGATGTGCTAGATTACAGAGTTTACCTTCAGCCAAGTATAACCAATCTGACTGTGATACTGTGTGCATACATTAAAATACACTCGTACTCAAAGCTCAATGTGGCGCGTTATCTTTGACAACTTTCCACTGGTGGATACAACTTAACTACCAACTTAAGTGTACTTGTTGATCAGATTAAGGCCTTGCTTTCTGTTAATTGCTGCTTGTGTCCTCTTCTTCTTCCTCATAGTGGTGAGACTCAATACAACAAAGACAAACTGTTGCAAGGTATGAGCAAGAACGTGTGAAAAAAATTTTTTACCATTTTGGCTATAAGGATATCTATAAGGTAAAAATAATATGTGGGGTGTGTGTGTGTGTGTGTGTGTGTGTGTGTGTGTGTGTGTGTAGGTCAAGGTATTGATACTTCCTTGTCCGAAATGGGACTACGGCAAGCAGAGGCTGCAGGCCAGTACCTGCAAGACCTTCGCTTCACCAATGCTTTTGTCAGCAATCTGCAGAGAGCCATCCAGGTGTGTGGGGTGTGTGGGGGTTTGCAGAGCAGAGATTAGTGAAATTTCTATGGGTTCACAAAAAATTCCAGTAGAATGTCTGAATAGGTGCAATATATTTAACAAAAAAAAAGCATGGGTTTAATTCTTTGCTATGCATAGATTTAAATAGAGAGCTTCTCTTTAGATGCAAGACATTCCAATATGTAAAGAGATTGATCTGTGTTTCCTGGGAGTTCATGTATTTCTCCCTGTTTCCCCCAGACTGCTGAGATCATCTTGAGAAACAACTTGCACTCTGCTGGCATTGAGATGGTTTTGGATCCTTTGCTCAGAGAGAGGGTGAGACTGCCAGTCACAATTCTGCATTTCCTTATCATTCTGTAAGCTGTACATGTTTTACTGCTCTACACCACAGCACAAGCCGATGCAGTGTGTCTGACGCGCTTGGTTTGGATTTGATTACATGCTGTGCAGGGATTCGGTGTGGCTGAGGGGCGGCCCAAAGAAGACCTGAAGAACATGGCGAATGCAGCAGGCCAGGCCTGCAGGGATTTCACACCACCAGGTGGAGAAACTCTCGAGCAGGTAAACTTCAGTTCATAGTGCTCGAATAAAGATTCCAGTTTGTGAAAGGACCAGGAATCTCTAAGGGTCTCTTGTTTGGTTTCAGTGTATATACATATATATATATCACATCTTGATTGTTTTATTTCAAATCCATTGTGGTGGTGTATAAAGGCAAAATCACAAAAACTCTTGTCATTGTCCAAATACTTCTGGACCTGACTGTATATACAGTCATGTGAAAAAATGAGAACACCTATTAAATATTCAGTTCTTTATTAAGAAATGTCAACATGTCAATTTCTAATCTTGTTTTAATTAGTACCTGTAGATGAAAGTCACTTTATTTTCACTTATTAAACAAAAGTAATCAACAAAAATGAGTATTTCAACTGAGGAAAAAGTCAGGACACCCCATGCCTTAATAGATAGTGTTTCCCCTTTTGGCTGAAATAACCTCAGTGAGACGTTTCTTGTAGCCATCTACCAGTTTCTGACATCGACTGGAAGAAAGTTTCCCCCACTCCTCAATGCAGAATTCTTTCAGCTGTGTGATGTTTGAGGGGTTTCTTGCACGCACAGTCCGTTTCAAATCATCCCACAGGATCTCAGTAGGATTTAGATCTGGACGTTGACTTGGCCACTCCAGAACTCTCCATTTTTTACTTTTCAGCCACCATCCCGGTTCACCACCATCCCTGCACATTTTGGTGTATTTCTATCTCTAACTCACCCAGTTCAACCTAGTTTGTTAAATCGCTGATGAGTTGGGAGCAGGTGCTCCAGGACTAGGATGGAGAAACACTGATCTTTGCCCCCCCTCATGTTCTTTCTATTTGGTCATTTGCCGATTCCCACCCATTAGCTAACGCTTCCTGATCACATGACAGCTAAAACCAGGAAAGGTGAAGGCTAGCACATGCTGCCTCCAAGACAAATGAAGCCAGCCAATGCATTTTTCCAGTCTGCTGCAATGAGATATCACAGGGCAGCTGAATACACTTGGTGGAAAGCTGTAACTGCCCTCTTCCACATAGACGCTCGCAATTGCCTAGTGTCGCTCTGATTGACAGGGGAGAGAGTAATACCATCCTTCCCAACCAGTGATGGCCAATTTTGCTGTCTTGGACTTCCGGCCACGGATAACTGTGTCATCTTCAAGAGATCATAAGTTTGAATCTCCATGATGCCACAGCCATCCTTGAGAGTGATCTGTTTTCACTACATTGGTCTACGGATTGTAATGCTTTAAGCACTCAGTCATACTTAAAATGTGGACAGCTAATTTGATTATCACAATGGTAAAAGGATACCCGTGTGTGTCTGTGTGTATGTGTACAGGTAAAGACACGTTTCCGCAAGTTCCTAAAGTCCATGTTCCAGCGCATGCTAACTGACCACTGTCCCAGTACCTGTCCCAGTTCTAGCCCAGAGTTTCCAGATTTGCCCCTGCAATCAATTGCAGGACTCGCCAGTGACGGGGTTGACAACTTGCGCACCCACGCATTAATGGTGAGCCACGGTGCATTTATCCGCGTGGCAGTCCGTCACCTGGTGGATGGTCTGCACTGCAGCCTACCCCAGGGGCTGAAGATGAGCCAGGTGTACTCAGCCTGCCCCAACACGGGCATCTGCAGGTTTGTCATCACACTTCAAATGGAAGAGAATGTCCCAAGACCCGTTGCACTTCACTGCATCTTCATCAACAGGAAGGATCATCTCGCCAGCCTCAAAGACTAGAGCTCGTGTAACAACCTAACAAAAGCTGCATAGAGTTCAGAGACACTCTAAGCTTCCGGTCATTTATAACTCTAAGAACAAGCCGTCTCCTCTCTAACCATGGCGTTGGAAGGAGAGAGAAGTTTTCTAAGCATGTGATCAGTGTCGTACTGTATTTTTTTTATTTATGGTCCTGAGATTTCTGTTACACAAGGTGTCCAAACTGTTTTATATTTACAGTGTAGAGTGAAATGACAGTATCATACATCTGCAACACTATTTACTGGGATAGTATTATGTATTATCTATTATGCATTATGTATTATGCAATGATGAGATCTGATCCCAGACAAGCTTTGAGTTTTCTCTTGAAATGACAGGATGCACTTTATATGCAATGCATGGAATTTTTCATGTGTGGGGGGAAAAAAATGACATGTTAAATTATTTTATGCCATATAGAATAAAGTGTGATGAACAGTTTATATCTGACTCGGTAGCTCACATTTTGAAAATTTGAAAAGTGCTAGAGGTAATAGTTTCTATGCATCACTTAGCCTATCACAGAGATTTAAAAAATGTAGGTAGATAAAATGTGTACATTTCACAGCTGCTATATAAGAGCAAACAGAACAACATTACTAAATCGTAACAATACACGATATCTTAATACATAATAACTGTGAATAGTTGTCCAGAAGATGGCACTGTACAACCGGACCGGGACAACTCACAAAAGCAGCATCCCTGACGGAAGGACCACGAGAGAAAGGACACGTCCTCGTCGCAGTCGCCCACGCTCTGGCCACAAGCAATCCCAGCCTCTCCCCTTCATTTTCCGTCCCTTGTTGGAAGCGTGATCTTCAGTAGCCTGTCATTTGCATGTCAGTGAGTAGGCGGTGGTCTGGTTTCATTTGTCACGCAGAGACGACCTGGATCGGTCCATAATCCTCCTGTCCAGAGAGTCTGCGGCCTCGCATTCCTGCCCTCCCACGGAACCTCCTACGGCACCAAAAATATCGGGTGCAAGACAAATCCATGGTCACATACGTCACACTTATTAACACATGCTGTCTAGAAAACTTGGATCGTTTGTTTCAGTCATTTGATGCAGCTGCACATACAAAGGGGACCCTCAGGTAAACGTATATGGCATGTGTGAGTTCAGGATTTGGCTGTACTACATGCCTATGTTGTCACTCGTGTGTACGTGTGTGCATCTATAATTATATAGTATGGCCCTGGAGTATTATTTTTGATCCTTTGGCACAGAAGAGCTGCTGGTGATTGTCCAGCTTCCGGTAAAACAAAAAATGCAGTGAAGAACACATGTCTAGGCACCCAAACAAAGTCATGTGAGCAGGATGCTTAGAGATGTGTACAGTATGTACAGGCTGCCTCCAAATTCTGGCTGGCCTGGCTTTTATGTCAAATTAATACCAAAGTAGCAGTGGTCATAACAGGAAATGGAGATCATGTAGGTAACACGACAGTTTACTTTTCTATCACATGAGCTTTGAATCAATGGCTGACAATTTGGAGGATCTCGCCATGATGCACTCGTTTACTGTATTTAGCACAAACTCTATTCAGATTTGACACACACACAAAGACATTGCTGTTTCCTAAAGGAAAGTTCCATTCTCCTATATGCTGTCTAAACACAGTGAAAAATGTAATTTTGCTTACAATAATCCCATTACACATCAAGCTTAGCGTATCCTCAGGGTCTCTTTAGGTGAATGTGTGTGTGGTGAGACTCTGAGGTTTGTGTGTGAGAAGTGGACACTTAATTCACTGTGGTGTAATGTGATGACTCTGCTGAATGCTTTAGAGGTCTCTAGAGCCTGAAGGGGTCAATATGGTCTTCTTAGGAGAAGCATTAATCACACACTATCTATATACAAGTCATACAAGTGTGAAGAAGCCTTGGCAACGTATTATAAGCTATTTCATAAACAATGGGCTGGTTTCTTGCAACACACAAAGATTGTACTGTGTTTAACTTATTGAGAATATAAAAATGACTGCATGAACAATGGAATCAGTAAAAGGAATTATGTATGGTATATAATACTGAGGAAAATCTCTCAGCGTCTTCTACATCCCCTTTTGAGTTGAAGGCATGTATACTTGAAAGGACATTAGATAACATCCGGACTGGTTTAACATGCCTTGTGGTAGAAAAGGTATATTTACAGCAGTACTCTCCCTTTCTAATGAGGGCCAATCAGCCAGCACCTCTGCCTTTAATAAGTGGTTTACTGATTGCACTTCCCTTGTCTTCTATATAAGGACAACCCCAGCAGTCTGTACAGGGCTTTTCGGATATCCGGTCGCGAAGGCTGTGTCCTAGCCTGGTGATCTTCTGACTCAGAAAAGGCCACTGGGGTCAGGTTTCCTCCAGGCTCAAAGCAGCTCTAGACTACACTTTGACCACAATAGCTGCTGCCACTGCCGTTCATGGGGCCTGAGTGGGTAGCACAGAGAGTGTACATGGGCACTGTGTTTTTCCGGAGTTTATTTTCACCCCCCTGAGTTTCTTGACATAAGTGCACACTTTCGAAGCTTTGTGGTCTGGGAAGCTGATGTGCTAATTGCTACAGGGGGCGGGGAATGAAATTTGAGCAAGAGCTTGTTTAAGACCATGTTCCTAACCACCAGCTAAGCCCTTTCACCCCTGTGAGGGTGGCAGAAGTCTTAGGGAACATTATGTCTTCTGAGCCATGCCATGACATCCAGCAAGAGCACTGGTTCCATTAAAGAACCAGATGATGAGAACCAGAACCAGAAGAGATGGCTGGTTGATGCAGTGCTCCATAGTTCCAGGTTCTGGGCAGTCATTAATTTTGCTTTCTCTACATTCCATACAAAAAATGTATACCTTAGCTAGTGAAGATGTCTTGAATAAGCAAAAAAAATTATCTAATATTAACTAATTTTCTATCATTTGCTAATATTATGAAGCCTATTTGTAGACGTACTAATTTCAAGCTTGAAACTGATTGTCTTGCTCTATTGCTAGATAATTTTGCTTCCTTCTAGAAATAAATGCTTGAAATAAACAAAAATATCTGCCAATAGAAAAAATATGATTTCTAGCTTGAAACAAGTACAAATATCTAGAAATAAGCTTAATAATTTTATATTTGTTTAAAAGCTCTAACAAAGATAAATAGTAGTAGAATGTGCCTATATTCTGTATATTTATACTAAGATATAATTTTAGTAAGTAATTTCAAAGAATGAATGAATTCATCATATTTCTGTGGATAATTAAAATCATCTATCTATCTATCTATCTATCTATCTATCTAGTGAACTACAGTCCTCGTCGTGGCTGTAGTGTTTTAACTTGCTATTTGGCTATTCATTTATTCTGAGCAGATAGCCCGCATGCAGAAGCTTAGACAAACTGTGTTGTAATGCTGCAATGCAGTGAATTATCCAGTAGAAATAATGGACTCCTCCTCCACCAGAGGGCGATACCTTCAAAAAAAGAAAACCCTTTTATACTCTATCTTTGCAAACTTTTGCTTCCTCAACAGTTTTGTGCTTTGACCTCCTCTGGTGATCCAGAATGTCTTATCTCTATCACTACCATTTTGCCTTTTGTGTTACTACCACATCAGCCATGCAGAGATTAGAAGGCATTGCTTGAAGTCAAAGGAACATGATTACTCAATAAACTCATTAACCTGGCACAAAGACTGAGGAAATGGTTTCCTATTTCTTTGCATGGTCTTTGCTGGTCTTGTAAAGTAATTAATTTGTGATTACTGTGTCCACATGATGTTAATGTGACATGAATATAAAGATACCAAGGATATGACAGTTTTGACCTTGTGGAGACAGTTGGGTGGTCCCCATGAGCAAAACTGCTTTATTATTATTATTATTATTATTATTATTATTATTATTATTTTAACAAAACTGTAGTTACTGAGGTTAAGGTTTAGATTTAGGTGGAAGTGTAGCATTAATTAGTCCTCACAAGGATAGTAAATGTAGTAAATATAAGTAGTAAATGTGTGTGTGTGTGTGTGTGTGTGTGTGTGTGTGTGTGTGTGTGTGTGTGTGTGTATACACACACTCCCCTTTCATCTGCAAAATTACCTTGCTCAACATTCCTGGCTTTCTGCCCCCACTAACCCACCCATTCCTAGCATGTGTGTCCTACTGGCACTCAAATCAGCCAGTGGGGAAAGGTGCTCATGCTTTCACACTCGCTTTTGATAGCCGCCGGCGCACTTGACGCCTGAAGGGGGTGAGAACGTGCAAAGTGGCCCACGAATGTCTGATAGAATGTCTTACATTCCAGCGCTGGTCTCAGTAGCCTGGTGTTGGGTTCCAGCGGCAGAGATAGAAGAACTGGGGTGTGCTACACACTCTTCTGAAATCTGTTCCGCAGTTACTGGTACTTTCCAAACTAACCATCATCACTATTCTTAGAATTTTGCACCATTTCAGAATGGGGGAAAAAAAATTTTATCTTAATAATTTTGCCCATGGCATGATTGCTAACAGAAAGGCTACGGTAACTCAGATTGGTAACTAACCACTCTGTACAATTGTGAAGAGCAGAAAAGCATCTCAGAATGCACAACACGTTGAAACTTGAGGCAGATGGGCTACAATAGCAAAAGATTAATCAACAACAGTAATTATATTAAGCTGAATGGTAACATGTTTGTAACACAGTGTTAACTGTCGTTGTCTCTCAATGACCATACCTGATTCAGTTAGTACAGTCCTCTGGGTGTATGTCTGTACTGTAATGTTTATAATATAAAAATAGTTGAAACCATTTTCCATAAATATCTGTGCTAGTGGACTAATATATCTAGACTAATGAATCAGGTCCGCTTTGCTTTCAGTCAAGAAACAGAAGCCTGGAGTGAAATTTCATTTCTGTGAGCTCCTTCACCTCACATTTGATCCAAAATCTCTGAATATTTTGAACAAGAAATAAAATTTGGAATTAAAATAATTAAATAATATCTCATTTTATAGCAAATAATTGATATTTTTGCAAACAAAGGCAAATTATAAGTGCATACATTGAGTCTATGATGTAGAGAACCATTTCTATTGTAAAATATATTGCATTATAAGAATGGGAAAGAGGGATTATGGAGAAATGCGTGCGCACCATGGTGACCTTGTTTCCCACACCAACTCTATGAAAAAGAAGAAAAATGTGTATATTTCCAATTCCTGAATTTTTTTGGGATCATTTCTAAGTTTTTGAGATGTAGTTGGGCTGGAAATCTTGCTGAAACCTGGCAACCCTGGCCTCGCACACTGGCAAACACACTTGCTGTATCAAACACAGTTGAACAAAGATACATCTAAAAACCACTCCAAGTGAGCTACTAGATTATATGCTGGATGACTCTATGATGTCAACACTTAACTACAGGGTTAGTCTAAAAATTCAGTAGATAGCCTATAGCATAAATCAAGTGTAATTGCCTCTCTGCTTAATTCAGTAGGTTCATTAACTTTGTCATCCTGCCCCACCAAAATCTACGTTCACAAGCCTCTTCTAGGTAAATTATTAAATTATGAAAAACTTTAATGTAAAAACTGTCACAAAAATAACAACGCATTGTTCAGAATCTCTTCGGAAGAAGTTGAATCTTCTTCAGGAGTGATTCTGACCATGCTGGATGAAGAATTGTTCATGCAGTGTAAAGCAAAGAAAAAAGTACAATGAGCCATGCATTTATTCGAGCCAGCAAAGAAAGTGATGACCTCTAGATCTGTAAGCTGGCAGCATTTATACCTGAGTCATCCCCCAGTACGTGATTTAGTACTTAGAGTTCTCTCTCTCTCTGCAGGGGGCCGATGCAGTGTGCTCACAAACCACACTTCTGCCTCTGATCCTGTCAGCTCAGTCACACTGTGGAACATTAAGACTGCTTGGCCACACAGCCAGGCTTCGAGAAATCTAACTGCAGAACATACAGCCCATTTACTGAGAAACACCACAGTCACCACCACTGTATATGTAAATAAGCATTATCATTCTTTTAGTTGTTCCTTCTATTAAAACAATGTATTTAATATGTAGATATACTGGCTTTTTCTTAGGACCACCTGTACACCCACTGATTCATGCGAGTATCCATGTGGCAGCAGGTCAAGAGCTTCAGTTAATGTACACATCAAACATCAGAATGTGATCACAGAGATCTTTGACATGACTGAGGCATGGTTGTTGGTGCCATATGGGCTGCATTGAGTATTTCAGTGGGAACAGGCTAATCAAAACTGGACAGCTGAAGATTAGACAAAGACTTGCTGGGTCTTTTTCCAGTTTTGGTGAGTCAGATAATAGGCTCAGATTCCTGTTCTTGGCTGACAGGAGCGGGAACCTGATGTGGTGGGCTGCTGCTGTAGCCCATCCGTCTCATGGTTCAACGTGTTGTGCACTCTGAGATGCTTTTCTGTTCGCCATGGTAGTAAAGAGTGGTTATTTGAGTTATCAAAGCTTTCTGGTCAGCTCGAGCCAGTCTGGCCTTTCTCTTTTGACATCTCTCTGCAGAAGTGCTGCTCAGTGGATGTTGTTTTTTTTGCACCAGTCTCTCTGTCAATCTCTGCGGACTGTTGTTCCTGAAATGCCCAGGAGCTCAGCAGTTTCTGAGCTACTAAAACCACTTTTAAAGTCGCTGAGCTCACATTTCCCCCATTCTGAGGTTTGATGTTAACATTAACTGAAGCTCTCGACTTGTATCTGCATGATTTTATGCATTGCGCTACTGCCACATGATTGGCTGATTTGATAATTGCATGATGGTGCAGGTGTACCTGGGTTCAGTGAGCGTATATTATTTTGTTATACAGTAAGTCCATTAGCATTCTGTACTTGCAAAAGCAAAAAAGAAAGACTCACAGTAGTATGCCACATGATTCCTTTAATTCTAAATTATGGATAACATTGGCCTTCTTTTTAAAAATGTATTATCACTTCATGACTCATATCTTTATTTACACATTTACAAAGGTTTTTTTCCATGAAATTAGGAAGTAGCCAGGCCCACCAGATGTGTAAATACAGTTGCCCGCCTGTGGAGTATTAAATGTTTAATGGACTTTCATGGTCTCTATGTCATGCTTGAGTAATTCCCTGCCTGCTGTTATTGCTTCTTCTCAGCTGTTGTATGTATACTGTACAACCCAGTTTTCAAATAAACCTAATGTAAAGGGCTTGAAGTTCAGTAGATCCCGTTACTCACACTTCTGCACTCCTCTGGTGCACAAAACCTATTGGTATGTCCAATTATATTTGGAGGAGGGGTTGAGAGAGACAGAGAGGAGAGAAAGAAAGAAAGAGAGAAACAGCTGACCAAAGACAAAAGTAACATTCATGACGTTCTTCCTTGCGGCCCTCAGATTTCAAGTTATGTTTGACAGCCATGACTACTGGGGAAAGGGGGGGAGGCTTCTGAGAAAAGCTTAAGTGTACACCCCGCCACTGGTCTTATTGAAACCTGGTCTATACTGTGGGGGGTTAATGCAGATTCAGGAAGACAGAACACACACTTCAGTGAATTCACTAGCTTGCTCTCTATCATCTGCACTGTCCCATATAGGACTGGCTCCTCCGTCATCTCTCTATTCCTGATATTTGCCGGCTGACCTAGTTCTAACAATGTGCATGAGCCCCCCTTGTCTGAGAATGGACATATTGTTGTTGTCTTCCAGGTCACTGTTTCTCCATCCTGGGCCTAAATGCCCTGGTACTGTACATTTTGTCTCATTATTTAGCTCAGTCACAATCTATAGCCTATATATTACATATATATATATATATATATATATA
>CM074962.1:8663444-8709479 GCA_037577455.1 Pangasius macronema
TATATATATATGTAATCAAATAACGTTATTTATATTATTTTTAAGCAATCACAAGCCATTGATATTTCATTGGTAAAACCAATCAGAGACAAATATGACATCTGACATATATGCTGGGTTATATATAAGTTTGTTTGTTTATAGCCCTTTTATTATTTTCCCCATGGATACGTTATAGGAAAAATTTTACCTTTTTCTAAGAGTTTCCCTTAGACTCTTTGTATGTCAGTAAACACCAGTAGTAAGGGATTTCAAAGCGGATCATGCCTCAGACAAGATTTGCTAATATGCACTTATGTTGAAATTGCTGTAACTGTGTCAGTGTGGCACCTTAACATGCCACGAAACACATTTTGAAGAAGGCGGCAAAAGTACAGAACAAAATTGAAAGGCATGTTAAAACCTACAGAAAAACCTACAGAAAAACCTACAGAAAAACCTACAGAAAGGGAATCGAGAGAGCAAATCAAAGTTCTTCTGACTGATCACCTTTATCCTACATGTATGAGCATTTCTGTCCTGACTCTGCCCCATCCACAGGAAACACAGGCTCACTGTATGGTTTGATGAGTACAAAAATCATGTAATATGCTGTTGCCTTCAGAGCTACTAGATCTCAACCCAACTGAATGCCTATGGGACATGTTGGAGCGATGTGTTAGACAGCACTCTCCACCACCATTATCATCAGAAAACACCAACTTAGGTTGGGAAAGGGAATATCTTTTGTTTGAAAGGTGTGTATCCCTCCAGTGCAGTTTTAGAGACTTGTAGAATAAATGGCAAGGCACATCCCAGCATCCTACTCATATGTTATACTGGGTTTTCCTTTAATTTGTCTCTATCCTCTCTAGAACCGCATTGACCAATTCTCAGCAAAATTTAGACCACGACAGTGAAATGTTAGAAATGGCGAGTTGCAAAGCGGTCCCCTCAGCAGTCACTCAGCAGAAACATACTGCTGCTTTGCCTGATGTCCAACACAGTTATCGATCTGAGGCTTAGTCAGTCTATTGCACTGTCATTATTTCCCTTTGGGCTCTGGCATCATGTTTAAGACAGCTGATGATACAGCATATGACTGTGCAGATGTGCCAGTGAAGCACCCTACTGCCATGTAGTGCAATTCCTCAGACAGGTATATGGACATTCTTCAAGTGGGCGATCTTCTGTATGCTAACACTAAAAAAAAAATTCCTTATATAATGTGAATATTAGTAAAAGGTTTTCTTAAGAGTTACTTGGAAAGCTGAAGTATGCATTTTTTATTGTATTGTATACATTGCCTGTATTCACTGTATGCGACTTGTAAGGCGTTATAACGTATTAAAACGCTGACTGAATATAACGAGATGTCGAATGCAGTAAACGTAACTAATGATGATGGCTCTTGAGTAAGTGATGTCATTGTGCCAGTGACCGAGAGATGCTGCGCTGACGTCACGGCATACCAAGCGGCGCGCGCGCTTGGTACAGCCCTGAGCAGCATCACCGCGTGACGCCGCGCATCTCCATAATCTAAACCCCACGCAATGCATTTGATTTATTTGTCGAAGAGACTTCACGCATGGTTATCATGCCATATGTTTTCATTGCGGAGAAAGAAGAGCTTAAGCTTTCACAACCTGTATAAACCTCCTCCAAAAGGCAATGGGGAAAAAGTGTCAGACGGTAGTATGAGTGCCATTGCTCTCCGGTGACAAGTGGCCTGTTTTTACACCTTCCTTCTAAATAAGGAAGCGGCCTGGTCAGCCATATGACCAGCGTCCCAAATTGGGACGCTTGTACTCCCATCCAGAGCAGCCGCTACTGCTTGGGCGCTCATCACAACTTTCTCTGTGCTCCTCCCCCTCCTCCTCCCGGCGGCGCGGAACAGTGCGTGAAGACAGAGTGATGTCGCACGTCAGGATGCTGGGGGCCTGGCAAGGTGTGATAGGTGTTCGGTGAGTGTGGGGCCACACACACACACACACACACACACACACACACACAGAGGGGTCCGGCGTGCCCCTAAAAGCAAAGAGGCGAAACATGCTAATCATTACTATCAGCACCACCACAGCCACCGCACGTCGCAGCGCGCTCTTACTCCGTCCCCCACTGACTCTGGGCTCGCGCTTCGCTCCTGAAACCCTGCTCCGTGACGCTAAAATAAGCTCGTGCAGCCATGCCGAAGGCAGGAAAACAGGAGGAGCGGTATTTTTAGCGCCGTGCGCTTCGCACCACGTGCCCCCGAGGTAAACTGGATGGCCATTGCGCGAAGGTCGCTCGTCAGTATGGTCCGCGAGGCCAGCGCGCGCTGGCCGCTCGCCGCTGTGCTCTTCCTGGGCTTGCTGACCGGGATCGGGCCGCCCAGCGCCAGCGCCACCAACGGGACTTGGCCCGAGCGCCGCTGGGAGAGCCTGCTGTCGCGCTCTGTGCTGGCCATCTCGGGCGAGAGGGCGGACACAAGCTGGGAGAGCGACTATTTGCTGGGCATCAAGCGCGTGCGACGGCTCTACTGCAACGTGGGCATCGGGTTTCACCTGCAGGTCCTCCCAGATGGCCGGATCAGCGGTTTGCACGACGAGAACCAGTACAGTGAGTTTGCGTGAAGAAATTCTGTAACGCAACACATATGCACACAAGCACACGCGTGCGCGCACACACACATACAAGCACACACGTCCCGGACGCACAGCTTTCTCACTATATATTCACATTTAGTGCATTTATTTACTAAAAACAATATATCCGTTACTGTAAAGTATCCACATGACACGAATGCTTGCATGGATATAGATAGACTGCAACTTATTTTTACACCGACTCCTTCGGAAGTCGCGAATCCGCTCTGTCCTGTCCTGAGTGGACTTCTGTAAGACGTTAAGAGATTGCTTTTGATTGATCTGAACGTGCTTTGTGCTGTTGGGAACAAAGCGAGCGCGCGCGTCCCTGCGCAACCCCTGCGTGCTGCTGTTCTTGGTGCTGCAGGACTGATCTGAATTCTAACGCGGTGTTGTGCTTTCTGCTCAGGTCTGATCGAGATTTCTGCGGTGGAGCGCGGGGTGGTGAGTCTGTACGGCGTGAAGAGCGAGCTGTTCGTCGCCATGAGCAGCAGAGGAAGACTGTACGGAACGGTAGGTTCCACTTCACCCAGCATCCTTAAAGGCAGAGTTTCTCAGTCCTCCTCCTTCTCCTCCTGTCCCTGTGTGCTGCCCATCTTTTTTTGTTACACTTCTTTAACACACAGTTCTTCGCCTCAAGGGCTTGTTGGCAGGTGTGAGAGCAGCAGGGATCACAACATTTGTGTTTTAATATTATATTTTTATTCCCAAACCACAAAGATAATGTGAGAAGAAATCAACAGACTTTATTGATTGTTGTCTCTCAAGGCTGAAACAATGAAATATCAGTGACTTCCAAATAATTTCGTGGCATAATAACAGAAAATAATGACTCACTCAGATGCTATCTACACATTTTATTTATTTCAGCCTAATAAATGGCCTGTTAATGGGCTGAAGACTTGTAGAAGCAAAATCACTGAAGTATACTTAAGTGCAAGGACTTAACATGTCCTCAAATTCTACCAAAACAAGTGATGCTATACATGACCAGTAATCAACCGCTGATTATTTTTTATATTTTAATTACTTTTCCAAAAGTCCTCATAAGAATGAAAGTCATTGGCTTTTTAAAGTGCCTAATAGTTATCACTTTCTATGTTTTGTAAAATGCAGGTGACTGAGATTTGTTAATAGGTTAAATCTAGGACCTTTAGGGCTTTTCCCTTTGGGGGAACCCTTAAATGTTCCCTACAACCGAGTATGTCCCTCTCAGAAAGGATTTCAAGCAGAACCATGTTAGGATCATGGATCAATATATTTAAATTAAGGGCAGAATTTCCACTTAGGGAAAATATGTAAGTTCAGCAAAAAGTAAATAGGCAAATAATGGCAGGATTATGTTAAAGCCATTAAATAGAAATAAGTTAATCGACAAACTCAGTTCACTGCAGTAACATGGATATTATATCAATATGTAAAAGCTACATCAAGCCATAATCACTTTTTAGAGTAAAGCTACAGTATGAACCCTTGCAGGTTTTTTAAAGTGTGTATAAGTTAGGTGGACTTACATTTATAGCATTTGGCAGATACCCTTATCCAGAGCGACTTACATTTATCTTATTTATACAACTGAGCAGTTGAGGGTTAAGGGCCTTGCTCAAGGGCCCAGCAGTGGCAGCTTTGCGGTGCTGGGGATCGAACTCATGACCTGCCGATCAGTAGCCCAACACCCTAACCACTGAGCTACCACTACCACTGGACAGGCATGTGGCAATTAAATTAATCAATATCGTGTCTAAAAACATTTACACCTGCATTTACTACATATCACATGTAAAATAATTCATGCATAAATATGCACAATTAATAAACTCAGTGTTACAGTACTCCTATAAGTCCATGTGGAAATGAAGGGTTGACTAATATTGTAAATATGAATTCAGCACCGAGGCTATTGCTGTGAAGATCCTAGAAAATGTGGAGTGGTCAAAAGTAGGATCCAGTCTTTTAAATGCAAAAGTGTAAGAAGTGCAAAGACTGAAAAACTACTTCAGTATAGTACTTGCAAAGTCCTTGTCTCCATCACCCCTGTATCACCCCTGAGTGTTTTTCACCTCATCTGTTCGCCCTCATTATAGCCTTGTTGAAAGTTTTAACATCCTTTACATGATAGTCTCTCTTTGGTTGCGCAATTGTATCCGGGTCCCTTGTGACAAACAAGTATACGTGACCAAGACAGCTCAGAGTTTCAAATGTCAGGTCAAAGGAAATCATATTAGAGCTTTGAACGTGAAAGGAAATGACTAAAGCTGAATAGTGAATAGCTAGGAAATAAATATAAAAAATATATTTTGAATAGCTGCTCTGGGATATGGGTTAAACCCCTTAAACCTAAACTATAGACTTGTATTTTATTCAGTAGCTACAATGAACCTTTTAGTACAGACAGTGAAGCTAATAGGAAAGGTTACATCAATCCTCTCACTCTTTAGACCTGAACAGTTGTCCAGAAAATCTCAACTTCCACGATTTAATTGTTGACAATAATTTCTTAATCTTAGTTTAGATGGTGCTCATAATCAGGCCTTAAACACTAGCTAGTTTTCTTTTGAAAGTATCTGAAAGGTTGAATGGGCCTGAAGTTTTTACTGTAAATATCCAGACCAAAATGCCACAGAAACCTGATCATTTTAAGGTCAGTATATGGCACAAGCAAAAAGCATGCCAAGAAACACATTAAAGATGAATTTGTTTTATTTTTATTGCTCATTTGTGCATAAAGGTCTGTACATTTGTATACGGTGGAAAGTACTAGAAATATCCATGGGGTTTAATTGCCTTTAAAAGAAACCATTAAAGTCTTGCTGCCATTTTTAACACCTTGGAGTAGCCTGAGAGTTTACAGCATTAGCTCAGTCACAAAACGTCCAAACCCAGGAATGGATTCTGCTTATTTAAACACCGTGTTGAGAAGACGTTGCTTCGCTTTGCATTTTATTAAGTGCATATATACAGTATATTGTCATTTGGCTAATTATATATGTTAGGTTAGTTTTCATTAACAATCATTCCCCTCGCCCTCTTGCTAACCCCTCTAAAATTGTCAAACACCATGACCTCGTGACGTAAAACCCACTTACGATCTGACATCATGTGCGTATTTTAAACATGCAGAAAGTTAATTTAGCTAGGTCACTAATCTAACCTGTGGATAATTGTTCTCTTTGCGCCGCATTCGGAGTCAGCAACTTAAGTTCAAGAGTTACATCAGTATGTCTGCATATTCAGATTCTGATTACATGGGTGCTTAACATCACATTCTTATTGCATATTATTAACATTACCTGCATGCAGTTCAGCTTTTTGATTCATGTCTAAACTGAACTAACAGGAAAGCACTTTCCTTTAAGCTCTAAAACAATCAGGGGATTGAAAATGTGGACTGACAGAGCATATTGCATTGTTCCCCAGTACAATGTAGCATAAAATCAAGAGACAAAAAACACACATAGTTTAGACTATTTTGCAGTAGACAAAGATTCAAATAATCATCTCATAGTAATTGTATACTATTTGAAGCATGAATTAAGGCCTGTTTGTTATGAATAGGACCTGGAAAGGATACTACTTGTAATAATGAAGCAATCACAGCAAAATTCTGGGTTTCAGCCACATTTAATGGCTGCCAGCTAAAAAATATAGCACTAGATGCAGCATATCCTATTTTTGCATAATGACATGGAAGTAGTGTTATATTTCGTACTGACAGAAAGCAGCAGAAAGCATTAAGCTTAGGCAGGAATTATGCAGGAAACCTGTATTTTTTTGCGTTTCTTATACAAAATAAATCTATATTATGATATACCTATTGCTGCTACAGTACCAAAGAGTTTCCAGTTCACAGCCCATGTTCTGTGTATTTATTGTTCTGTTCTGTGTATCGTCGAGTTATTGTCCTGCACTCGTCTCACACTGTTGTGTATTTGCACTTTATGTAGTCTTGTGTACTGCTATGTGTTGCACTATGGTCCTGCAGAAATGACATTTTGTTCTAATGTATTCAAGCTATATAGAGGAATGACATTAAAAAAAAAACAAAACACTTGACTTGACTTTAGTGTGATTGAATGCACAACTCCATATTGAGGTCATGAAATTGTAATGTGTGTGCTAATAAGATTCTTCTGATCTCCGCAGTGCGCATCAAAGTGTGGGGACAGTTTACAGGGACAATTCATAATTCATATGAATTTGAATTTCATGCCGTGTTTGTTTGTTTATTTACATAGTACAAAATGTATTTTAGAGTGAAATATTGTGATTTAATTCTGCTACTCAATCCATATCATACCGCACAAGAAAATTAGGCTTAAGCTGATAGATGGGTGACTTGCATTTTCCTTGGTAACAAGCTTACACCCTTACATGAATGAGTAGAAGTACATATTATAAAACTTTTTCGTACCTATTTTACGGACCTTTTAGTATTTGTACTGTATTGCCATTATGTGCTTTTTGACGGTAGTGTTTACAGAACATGAGGAAAATGTGTTTACATCCGCGTCATGTTTTTATATATTTATGTACATTATGTAAATCAGTTGCAAATGTGAAATAAGCACCATTTATCTTAAACATGAGACACCTCTCATGTTGATTCCAACAAAATATGATGATCAATATGATGACAGTGTTTTTAGTGCTTGTAGAGTTAGCGTACTAAGTCAGTTCTTTTCTCACTAGTACTTCTCCAGGTACTAAGACTAGAGTAAAACAGAGGTTTCTTTTCAGCCCACCTTTAAAGACGAGTGCAAGTTCAAGGAGACCTTGCTGCCAAATAACTATAACGCCTACGAGTCTTCCGTTTACAAGGGATTCTATATCGCTCTCAGCAAACATGGCAGAGTGAAGAGAGGCAACAAGGCCAGCACCTCCATGACAGTCACTCACTTCCTCCCTCGAATATGAGCAAGACTGGCAGAAGCGCTCTCGTTTTGCACATGTGGTTTGCTCTCCAACACGGGAGAATTGAAACGATGAATACGTGCCCACCAAAAACAGACTGCAAGAATACTACTCCGATAATATTTATTGTGACTTTATATATGTATATTTGGATAGCCAAAGTTTTTTTTTTTTTGTTTGTTTTTTTATGTATATGCCATTTTTGCTGCTTCTTCTTTTTTTACATTATTGCTTGTGGATATGGAGGCATTGCCAGTCTCCTCACCTTACTCGGGTGCTTAAAAGGACATAAGGAAATACTGGAACAGACAGAAGATTTCCTCTTCAGCTTTATACAGCAAAATTATTTTTATGTTTAATTACCTCAGAGCCGCCAATGGGTTAAAGGGATTTACGGAGTTATGCAGAAAATTAATTAACCCCTTTTTTTTGTCTATGCCAAAGCAAGCTTGATAGTTTCATTTGTGATGTCAGGTTATATATACTAACATATCTAAATTTTTTGTTGTTTTGTTTTGTTTATTTTTTTCTTTAGTTCCCCTGCCATGGAAATGTGAGAGCACTTAAAGCAACACCGATCCCTTTTTTGCTGCATGATGAGCTGAGGTGCCTTGGCATTCCTCCACGCTGCCCCTTTAACATGCATTCTCCGAACGCCCCAGGGAGTCAGAAATAGGGCTGACATGTTAGCCAGGGCTCTGGCGGGACTCTCCCGCAGCGGTGAGGGGGGTGTGGGGAGGGTTTGGGGTTGATCGCCGTAATCAGCTTGATTTCGCTTTTCTTTCACTAGAGAACTGGCCAGTCTATGGGCTGAGCGGAGTGAATGAGTGACTCAGTCGCTGTTCACAATGTTAAAAAAACAGTTGCAGCTTTGGTTCTCTCTTTAGTTTACTGTGTCATCTCTGAACTAGGTTTTAAAAATATGGTGCAAAGCTATCTTTTCCGGTGGCCAAGAGGTACTTTGCGCCTAGTGTACCTTTTGCTTGTGCACACTAGCTTCAGATGTTTTTTGCAAATGTGTATTTTTTTTAAGAAAAACTTGTGCAAGTGCATATTAAGAAGTATTTCCGTTCAAAATTCTAGATACTGGGACACTGGTAATGCTCGTCACTGGAATTGCTGAAGATGGTACACTTGATATATACTAAAATAAGCTTGTTTTTATAGTATGTATGTATGTGCTAGTCTACTCAACCAATGAAACTGCTGTACATACCAAGAGCTCGGCCAAAAAAAATCTGGAAGCAAAGAGCTTGACGCTTCACTGTCTGCTGCTAATGGCAAAGCGTGTTTCAGGTTGCACAAAGAAGCCATCAATGCTAGTGTCTGCTATTAGTGGTGGGGTCGGGGTATGTGAGGGTTCAGGACATATTTATTTATTCATGTGTGTAAGGAGAAAGAAAGAGAGAGAGAGAGAGAGAGAGAGAGTGTGTGTGTGTGTGTGTGTGTGTGTGTGTGTGTGTGTGTGTGATGTGGAGCGGCTCGTGGCAGTGTCCCCAGGGAAATGGGAGTGTGTGTGACAGGCTGCAAGGCTAAGCCTCTCTGCTGCAGCTGCACTGCAGTGGCACAGTGCTTTCTAGAGGCTACTGCTGCTGTTACAGACAAATAAAATTACAGGGTTGCTGAGACAGCCATGGTCCTTTTGTACAAATTCAGTATGTCTGACTTCGTTTGCTTGAAGCGAAGGCAGAGGTCACCCACTTTCCTCGCCGAACCTTAGAGAAATAGCTGTCTTCAAAGGGAACAGGGTAGGAATGGCACTATTTTAATCCAGAGGAAGACATATGGGACGCCGCAGCCAGATTTGTTTGTTCATTCTGTTGAAACTATGCGGCTCCTGACCGGGGGTGGAGACGACAGCTTCCTAAATACCTGAGCACAGTGAGCATCATCAGAGTTATTCCTGTAAAAACGCTACCGTTTGTCGAGGCCTTGAGATTCCAGCAGTAACCCAGGGCAGCCCTGGTCGGATATCGGCCCATTTTTAGTTCATGGTCAGGGTCGCAGACAAGCCCTAAACCCTGACGTGCTCAGGGTCATCAAAGCCCCTGAACTAGCCATATAATGTAATGTATAAAATGTAGATTCATATCATGTATATTCATCTTCACTTCTAATCGAGGTCTGAGAGTAAGGGTGTGACAGTACACCTGTGTGAAGGTGCCCTGTGAAAATAGGATAGCCTATACAGTAAAGAGAAGAGTATTTCTATTTTGTTAAAGGAGAGAATTTCTGTTTTGATAAACTCTTAAAGGTAGATGACAAAAATGGTCCATTTAACAAGTCTGTTTAAGAAGATATTTCTAAAAGTTTCCCTAAATCCATAATCCCTAAAAAATCATGACTGTTTTCAGTTGGTTATTGAATATGTTACAAGCAAGCAGCAAGCTGTTATATGCATTGTATTTGGCCTTTTTTATCCTGAGAGGCTGCGTGTGCTGAAGGTAGTGTGACTGTTGGTGTGGCGTTGGTGTAACGAGTAAGCAGTTCTTTTCCATTTCCGCTTCTGGTTGTTAAAAATACTGTGTTGAGCGCCACTCATGTCTCTGGCCCGATCATTTTCCATCCTTGTCCCTTGAAGAAGTCTTAGATATCGTTTGCAGGGACTGTGTCCTGTCACATTAGTGCTATTGTATGCAAGCTTCTTTCTTGCATTTGTTCTGTATTGCGTGTTGAGTAGGAAGCTTTCAATCATTATGTAAGCATAAAAAAGTGAAAAGCCAAATTACTCCATGTCCCTATCTTATCATGGTGTATGAAAGAGCGCTCGACAGTTTATATGCCATAGAGCCTTATACCATGTCATATCACTGACAGCCTGTGGAGAGTTTGTAGGCTTAGTCATGAACTAATCAAAGTGGTTGAGAATATTTGTCTGAACAACATGTGCTTAGACTTAACATGTGCACAGAAAACATGCTCTGCAAATGTGCTTAAGATTTAAGCTCTGGTTTTTTTTTTTTCTTTTAAATCACTAGCTGAATATTCATGGTACAGCTACTGTGTCTTGAAGCTTAATCTCTCTCTGAAAACATATACGTTTCTCCAAAATGTACATCACTATTTACTGAGGAATAGGAATCACTGAGGTGTTTCTCAAAAGTCACTGAATTAGAGTTGCAGTTGCTTATGTTTCTGGTTAACTCTCCTCACACAGGTGGCTGTCATTATTGTTTGTAAAAGATGCTACGTGGGCATTGTTTCTACACAGTGCGGCTTGTTACAAATGAAATTATAACAAGTTAAGTCAAATCCTGCAACACAGCGCACATCGGAGTGCACTGTGTTTTAAAGTTGCTTGGTGGATCTTTCTCTCACCCAAGGAATTTTGATAATGTGATGCAGTTCTGAGCATGCCTTTGATTTTGGACAAACGCTGGAGAGTGATTAGGGGAGTCATGGGAGCTGTAGTTGGCTTAGTGTGTAGAGTGAAGAATGAACCACGTGCATGAATGTTTGAGAATGGGAGCAATCCTGACTGTCGATGTGCATGTCATGCAGATTTATTGAGACAGCTGTAAAAATGTTTATTGGGCATGCAATATGGAAGCCAGTTTCCTGTGAGATGTGGCCTGTCAACCTCAGGAGAGCTATGAATGTCTTTGTGAATGTCCATTGTCAGTGCAAGCCCTCTGTTCTTCACAACAAGTGAAGCTCAACCCACGGCTCAGGAATCTGTGGCGTACCAGGCATCAGAATGTCATGCGAGTCCTAGGATTTGGGATGTTGTTGTCCTTTGGAGCAACAGTGGATCGCTTTTTTAAGGGTGCAGCTGAGCTTGTTGCTAGATATGCTTTCTGAGAAATACAGGGAAAACCATATTTCTGAAGATGCGTTGCTGAGAATTCACTGGAATTTCTTTTGATGCAGATGGGATTAAGTCACTTGATTTCTTTCCTTTTTTTGTAAACACTGCACCACTAACTACTAGTCTACATAGTATTTAGTTAGTATTTGAACTATAACCAATTTAATTTTCATGTCACAGTACCTCAAATTTCAGCCAGATTGCACATGCCAAATGGTGTACACATTCGGCAGAAATAAATGAACTTCAAGTACTTACTTTTTGCGCACTGCATGGAAATGTTACAGGTCATATTCATTCAAATGTGCTTGTTAACATGTCACCGGAAAAGTTATGGAGTTTGGAAACTGTGATAAGGGGGAGTGTTTGTGAAATTTCAAATCACTCTCTCTCTTTCTCTCTCTCTCTTTTATTCTTTATTTCTCCCTGTTTCCTCTTCTTTCTCATTGTGTCCGTTTCAGACCCCAGTGTGTTCACCTGCCATTCTCCTTTTCACTGTTAACATATACCTCACCTCCTGCCTTATTTATGATTTCTTACAATGATTGTGAAGCAGTAGGAAACAGACGTCTTCAATCATTTGTTTCTGAAAACCAACAATGATACGTGTGCAAATGAATATATTGGGGGAAAAAGTGGGTTTTCCTTTTATTTTTGTACGTATGTGCTGTGCACAGCAGTGTAACCATATTCCTGATACCAATAAAAAGTTTGATTTTGTAACAAGTATCTTTTTTGAGTATTTTATGCCCACAACTTTTTAAACATGTGAATTGATGATGTCCAGCTGATTAGTAAAAGTGGAGGATGATTAAATATCTTTCTTGAATAGCTATTAATTGAAAATCATAGTCATATAGAAGCAGAAATCTGAAATCTTCAGTGAAAGAGCAGCATTAAGTCAACTGACCCATTCATAAGCACATACAACATCAGTGCAACTCTTTAACCCACAGGTTCCTAACCCCGGTCCTGTCCTACGTTTATCCCTGCTCCAACACACTCACTTCAACTCAGGAAGGTCTGTTGACTAGCAGATTAGTAGGACAAGGGTACTCCAGGCCCAGTAACCTGTGCTTTAAAATCTCTCTCTCTCTGTCTGTCTCTGTCTTTCTCTCTGTCTCTCTCTCTCTCTCTCTTCTTAAATCTAACAAGACATCTATGCTGCTGTCTACAGTAAAAGCTAGCTCTGACTTGCTGCTCATATTAAACTCATTAAAAGGCAAGTCTGAACATCATAGCATTTCATTCACAAATGCACTAGAGAAAACTAAGTACAAGTTCTCTCAAAATTCATTATAAAAATGATAAGTAAAACAACCTGACAATAGGACAGTGTGACGATTATGGTCCACCTCTTTATCAACTTTGATGATCGTACTGTAAAAAAGAACTCATCTTCTCAACTTAAAAAAGCATCTGATTACAGCAGCTTACGCAACTTTTTACTGAAACATTCTGCTAGGGAATAAATCTCACTTTGCTGAACAAACTGCACTGTCGTGTTGACTAATAAAATAAAATTAAATTAATATTTAAATTAAAAAATAAATAATGATAACCGAATTCAACCAAAACTACCCCACTGGCAAAGATAAGAAATATACACTGAACAGATGTCGCTACAGTTGTGTCAACTTTAAACTGCTTGATCAGGTGATTAATATTTTTTTGTGTAAACTCAAAAGGCCTACTGTAATCAAATGTAATGAATTTTAATGCTTAGAATTCAAATTAAAATGTCGGTAAAACTCGTTTTTCCGTTACGAAAATCATCTTTACAATAAAGTAATACTTTGGAATTATTTGAATCTTTTTATTCATTTTTGCCCAACAATATTCATATAAAAATTAGAATGTTGTTTCTACTGAGATACTTCAACAGCAATTTGTTTAAAAAAATAATTTTTGTAAAAGTTCTGTGTAATATGAATGTGTAAATAACATAAGTTTTAATAAACCCATGACACAATTATACAGTTAAACAAAAAAGTGTTGCAGTGCATGAAGAACCTACAATCCACGACAGAAATAACAGAACGTTAACATGTTAAACAACTGACTCAAAAGACTAGCAGTCAAATATGTTGACTAGCTACTTCAAACAACAACAACAACAACAACAACAACAACAATTGTATTTCCATATGAGATGTCTGGTTATCAGAAACCTGATTGTATTAAAAAGACAATCGATTCGTTCTTACATCGAATGATCGATTTAATCGAACGATCGTGGGACGACCAAATAAGTAGTCTATATTAGGCTTTATTACCCTTGAACTAAAAAGAAAAGAATTAGCTGGCTGATCTAATTACTAACTAATTTATATAAGCTATGTATTTTTTTTTATTCCATTCAAGCATGAGGAATGTCTTACTGTTTCTGTAGTTATTAAGCTAGCTTGTGCTACTTAGGCCTAACTAGCTGGTGTTGTAGATGTATTTGAGCTAAAATAAATTTGTGTTTGTTTTCAAAAATGATTAATAAAATCATCTTAGACAGTTAACTGATAAGATTAATCAACGTAAATTCACTGGCTGGTTAAGGTTGACAGATTCTCTACACTGCGGTTGTAGGCTAGGCTCTCATGCTAACCACATGCACACAACGCTCGATCCTCACAACACAACAAACCTATCTTTGTTCACAGGATTGAGGATGTCACGTTTAAATCCAAAAGTAAATCAGGAATTTAAAAAATATTTTTAAAATGTCAGACCAAAGATTTAGCACAAACATATTGTAAGAACAGATATTGTTACATTTGACAAACTACTGCTTAGTTCATATAAGACGTCACGTAGAACCTAAATTTGTCTCCCTCCTTTACGCGTAGTATTTTTATCGTGATATAAATCTTATCACAAGTAAGTGTATGAATATGACATTGTATTCATTTGATACAAATTCTGGTGCACAAGGACACCAAGTCCTATTCATACACCTATATTCTAAATGCAGTGATATTTTATGTGCATTTTTGTCTGTTAATAATCATCCAAGTGCATTTATATTAATTATAAATATAAATATTCAATTTAATTTTATTTGTGTAGTGCTTTTAACAGTGGTCATTGTCACAAAGCAGCTTTACAGAAATATATAAATTGCAGACATACATTTTAAATGTATAAATGTATCCCTAAGGAGCAAGCCAGAGGTGACACTGGCAAGGAAAAACTCCCTGAGAGAACATGAGGAAGAAACCTTGAGAAAGACCAGACAGAAAAGGGAATCCATCCCATCTGGGTGACAGCAGACAGCGTGATAACTGCATACTACACAATCAATAAGTGCTAGTTGTGTTAACAGGAACATATGAGCTTATGAGCAACTTATAAGTATGAGCATCACAGCCATTTCTGAATTCATTATAGTTTTAACTTTAAGGCTGCTGTGTTAAAGTTATCAGCTGTTCAGTGATGGAAACTCGAGTGCAAATTGTTCTTAGCAATTGCAGCCCTATCCGAGAGGTTCCTTCTTGTAGGTGTCGGCTTACACAGTTTATAATTGAACTAATAACGGTTTGTGACTTCTTTTCTTTCCTATATGGTGATCCAGTGGACATGTAGGCTATTAAAACAACTCTCCGGCAGCATATAGGATGAATTTAGATATATTGGGACACTTTTAGTATTTTCTAAGCTTTCTTTGCATTACTAAAAGAAATCCCAACAAATGATGCAAATATCATATTCCGAAGACGCATGGCTTGTCAAAATAGACTGATGTTTGGTCATTTGGAACACATGTTGTCATCTAATTACATGTTTAAAACATTATTTATTTGTCAGAATGTTTAAATCATTATTGCAATAGCAGGATTTTTAAACGTCATGTCCAAACATCATATCCAGCGCACGTGAAGCGCGAGCTCCCTCTACTGGCCAGTGTAAGGATGTGAACAGCAGTGTAAACATTCCCACGATGCCCGGTTGGGACCATTAAAAAGTTGAAATTTTGCAAATTTCTTTTTCATCATCGTGTACTTTAGCCAAGGCGTCCAAATGCATTCCCTTCTATTTCAGGGTTTGAGTTTTTTTTTTTTTTTGCATTCTACTGAGTGCAAATGCAGTGAAAGTAACCAAGTGGCTAAGATAAAATGTCTCGAAGCGCACCCAATCAGTTTGTGGCATGTGGGCACGAGAAAAGTCAACACCATGTCAAAATGCAATTATGGCTTGCAGAAGCCAATTAACTTCACTACAAACCAGTAAAGAAAAGTGTATACACTCCAAACAACCCCATCCTTCCGTTTCTCGTTCATGGGGGCGAGCGTTGCGTCAAAACGGGAAACGAGGAGTGGCGCGTGGATGCGCTTAAATAGCCAGCCTTTAGGTTTGCACACACCAGAACACACAACTTTGACTCTACTGACTGTTTTATTTTAGTTTATTTTTATTTTATTTTGCCAGATTAGACTTGGCATGATGATGCGCGAAGCTGTTCGCAGCCTGCACGTGCGCGCTCTTGTGGCGCTTTGGCTCGGGATGCTTCACGGATGCAGAAATGCTGAAGCCGCCCCGAACCCTTCTTCACCGCTGCAAAGCTCCAACTGGGGCAACCCGCGGAGATACGTGCACCTGCGCACCAGCACCGAGCTCAACAACTTCTACCTGGAGATCAGCCTGACTGGACACGTGCGCAAAACCACGCACCGGGGTTCATACAGTGAGTGCGCGTTTTTACTATCTGCACCTCCAGTGTTGATTTACTTCAGGGTTGAATTACTTCATTCAACACTGAACGCGTTGTTGTTCGATATCTAACTGTTTCCTACACCACTTGCTTTCTGCAGAATTGATTTCTGACTCATTTGCATCATTTTAACAGGTGTGATGTTACTGAGAGCTGACAGCAGGGACCAGATTGCAATATTTGGAGTGAAGAGTAATCGGTTCTTGTGCATGGACGCACTTGGAAATCTTTTTACATCTGTAAGTGTCTTTGATAAAATTTGTAAACCTACTTTAATTAAAAAAACATAGCCTGTTATGCTTTTTTAGAATTAAAGTTTCACTAGAATAACCAGTCTTTTCTTTCCGAAAACCTTTTACGCACATACAAGTTGAGTTGGTAAACTGAAATTTTTAAACCATTAGCAAAATTTTTAGAAGTTTAAATGTTATCTAAATAGGTCTCATTATGTTATATATGATATGATATAATGTTAACACGTAGGTGTATGACACTGTAACACTGACACTATAGTGGGAACACTGGAGGATTATAACACAAGGAGGATAGGTTAATAATTACGCACTGTAAATGTTACTGTATTGAGTAACTGTGCGCTAAAAAGGGGAACAGTACTGTGAAGTGAAGAAAAGAAAACTGTAAATTAAGTGTTAACATTTTTTTTTGGAACCACTCTGTATAAAGGTAATGAGAGAAATTTGTTAGTAAATGTGGGTATACTGAAACTAATCCATTATAATATATCCCTAGCCTATGAAAATCCATGGACGCGCATATTTTTTTAAATATTGTTGTTATTGTTTTAACATGTTTAATAGCTAATAGAGAAACTGTTGCTTGTGCACCTCTCTCTCTCTCTCTCTCTCTCTCTCTCAGGCGGTTTGCCACAGGGATGACTGCCTCTTCCATCACAAGCTCTTGGAAAACCACCGCGACGTGTACTACTCCACCCGGAGCAGCATACTGCTGGATCTGGATGGTGTGAAGCAGGTGTACTCAGCGGGCCGCAATCTGCCGCAGACGTCCCTCTTCCTGTCTGAGAAGAGCATGGTTCCGCTGGAGCGCCTGCAGCACCGGGAGCGACGGGACCGCCAGGTGGAGGCGCCCGAGGCGCAGCGCGCACGCGCGTTCGCCTTTCTCGCCGAGGAGTCGGACTCTCGCGCCGCCCGCGACGACGACGCCGACCTCGATGTGGAGCGCCCGGAGGACCGCCAGAGCTCGCGGGAAACGCACGCGTCACCTAATGACGACGACCCGTGGGACGTGGAGCACGTCAGGAACCCCGGGAGTCCCCGGATGTCAGGGACAATGGGGTGAAGTCCCTCGTCCCTCGGTCTTGATTGGAAAATAGAAAGTTCCGACGCAGTGCTGAATTAACGCCTTCAGATAATATCAAATAATATAGGACAACCTTTTTTTTTAAATTACACAATAAATGAACTGAAAATAATTATTTACAGTGCAGCATTTTGCTAACTAGGAGAGAAGACACCAGTACACACAGTCAGAGTTTGTAATAGGGTTTCACTTTGTCTGAACCCATCAAACTTCAAAATTATTGGCTTTAACTGTGATCCAGCAACATTTGGGGTTAGATAGCTTTCTGATACGTTAATATCTTGATCACGTGACTATGCAAAAAAAAGCCATAGGCCTACTTTAATATTTGTAGACAATATTATAACATTTGCCAAACAAATTAGACCTTATTTTCTAACAAAGAAACACGTGTCCAGTACGGAAATACACACCAGTACACACCAACTGTGGTTCAGAACTGTGTGATTCAATCTCTTCATGCACTTGGGTTCAACATTGGGAAAAACTTGTGTCTTTTGTAAACTCTATGTAAAGTTTTATAACCACTTATAACAGGTGATCTGGTGAAATAACAATAAGGGGCCATATGTCTACCCAGATTCCCTCTAGATTTTTAAGCTCAAAAGCTGTGGAGGACCAAAGAAAAATTTATTCTAAGTCTTGATTTAAGATTTTTTACTTCCAAAAAAACACTTTGAATTGTTCATTCTGTGCCAGTCCATATATATATATATATATATCATTCCTAATCTGCCAAAAAACAAACCATCCACTGGTGCAGGACACCAACCCCAGGCTTGATTTGCAACTTTATAAAATATCTATGTATTTATTTATTTAATTCCATTGTTTTTATTTATAGTCTTATTTATATGAGTATAAAAATGTAATGTAAATGGTTACATTCCTTTTGTCTCCTACCTGAGAAGATGAATAGACTTTTTTCTTCTAACTTCTTGTGCCTTGTGTCCTTATTTTCCACCGCACACTATACATATACCGTATATCTGTGTGAATAGGTATGTCTGCTGCCTTATGAGTGCACAGTGTCATTAGCAGACAGTGGGTCTTGAACAGTCGTCTCGGGTTTCTCAGACATTAACCTAAAACCTAATTTTAAAAAGGAAAGCCACTTGCCTATAGAGATGAGACGCAGCAGACACATTCTCAACATGGTATCTTTCATTGCTTAAATAAATACACAGCTGTTGTATGTATGATGTCATCATTTTGTCATTTTAGAAATTATATATGAGACCAATCTGCTTCATTAATGTACAAGTAGAGTGGAGGAGAAAGGCCTAAGAAAACTCAGGATTATCCCCTTTATTGGTCACTACTACATGGTCACACACTCTTGAGTTTAAAGGCAATGTTTAATATGCCGTGTGCTTTGGTTTATAATTTCTCACACAACATACAGTATATAAACCATAGTTTCCTCTGAACAATATCACACTCAACACTGGTAGCCACATTTCCCTCGGTTACTGTTCCAGTGCTGCAGCTTCACTGAACTAAAGCAAACTAACAGAGTCTGCTGCTAACCTTGCACATGCTGGGGTACATGCATCATGCACCTGCTACATGTTGGGGAGATGCAGCAGGCATGCCACATGTGCAGAGAAAAGATGGCCTTTTGTACAGTGTATAAATACATTTTTAAAATAATTATTTACAGTGATGCAGCAGGTAGCATTGCCACCTCATAGCTCCAGGTATCCCTGGTTCAATCCTGACCTCAGGTCTGTGGGTTTCCTCTGGGTTCTCTGGTTTCCTCCTTCTTCCCAAAAACATGCCAGTAGATGGATTGGTTATAAAGAAACGCCTCTAGTTGTGAACAAGTGCGTGAGTGTGTGTGTGTGTGTGTGTGTGTGTGTGTGTGTGTGTGTGTGTGTGTGTGTGTGTGTGTGTGTGTGGTGCCCTGCAATGGATTCGCAGTGTATTCCCGCCTTGGGTTGAGTGTTCCCAGGATATGCTCCAAATCCACCGTGGTGCCAAGCCAGGATAAAGTGTTTACTGAAGATGAATAAGTGAGTGAATGAATTAATGAATTTAAACATCTGCACCCATGTGAACAACCTGCCTGGGTTTACACAAGGTCAAATGTTTTGCTATCAAATAAATCCCAACACAAAGAGTTGAGGCTGAACAAAAAACTTGCCATTAATATTAACATAATTCATTAGCTCACAATATGATCTAGAGTCATAAAGGTATAATCTCTTCAAATTTTATACCGAGTCACAAAACAAAACAAAACAAAACAAAACAAAATGTTTTGTTTTGTTTTGTTTTGTTTTGTTTGTTTCTCAATGAGACGCTGGTTCTTCATTGGGAATTTAACTTTCAGGGTTCAATTCCTGTACAAGACATTTATTTATTACTAATGGTTTCTCAATTGCAGTCTTGAGGACTCACTGACTAGGAAACGTTAAAACTGTCTATCAGTGTGTTTCTATAAATTGGAGTAAAACCCTGTGTAAGCCAGAGGTTTGCATTCATTTTATTCACATTCTTCACAAAAAGTTAGGGTGAGTTCTGGTATATTGGGACATCAGGAAACTTGGGATGGTTAACCTTAGAAGCATTAATTTACTGGCCTGATAATTGAAAGTCAAAACTTTTGTTACTAAGCCCTTTCAGTGGAAGTGCCTCATGGAAATTACTTGAAACAAGACATAATTCATGTGAAATCTTATAAGGAGGTCAGTATCAAACAGGAAGTTGACACCAAGAAAATCTTGGAGTAGGAAAAATGACATGTGATTTGGTTAGGTTATTTTTTTTTCCACAAGGATCTAAAATTGTCATGAATAATTTATTCCATATTTGTGATGCATCTGTACATAATGTAACCTAATAAGCATAGCATTATTTCAAATCATGTTTAGATACAGTATTTATAATGTAATCATTTTCATTGGTTATTTGGGACAGCATGGTTCAGGTAAATTGGGACAGTTTTATGTGCATTAAACTGTGTTTTATGAAAGATCTTAATAAACAGGGAGTAATTCTGACTGGGAAACACAGAACATTACTCAGGCCTACGACTCAATATGTTTAGATTTTTTATTCAGTGTACTGTGCTCATATCATTTTATAGATTGCTGAGATTGATATTGGTGTTTATTTTTTTAATACTGCGTTATGCTGCTACTGCAAATTTTAAAAAATACATATAAAATGTTATTTACCTTTGGTTTTCTACCTTCTATAATTACACTGATGAGTTCATGCTGAATTTGAGAAAACACTGATTATGGGAAAATAATTCCCCATAGGAAATGCTCTGATGTGCAGGTAGAGAGGCCTGTGTCCGTAAACCACTGTAAAACAGTATCCTGATCAATTCTCGCCCATAAATAATTCATGCAAAATCGAATTCAGAAGTGTCAAACATGGCAAACAAATGCATTTTGAATCCATGTTCTCAATTAAGATCATCTTTTGAAGCATACTTGAATTGGGGGAAAAAAGTAGTTATTCTCTCTTATTCCACTAGGGGGCAAAATAGAGCAATACCTCCTTCTGACAAAGTCTGCAAAGAAAATAAAAAACAAAAAATAAAATAAAATAAAAAAAATATTTAAGAGTTGTTGATGTGTTATTAGACTACTAAAGTTTTTTTTTTTTGGCCCATTTGACATTGGACTAAGTGTAATAGGAGTGAATTTGACATCCCTGGTGTAACTCTCCCTCACACCAAAATCAACCAAATTCCTTCAGGAAAAAATTCACAAATCTAGCTGTTCTTAAGTCTCAAGCCTTACATATTGCACTAGCAAGCTATTTCAAAATATGATACTATCATAACATGTACTTTTTACTAAACTAATTAATAAATACACAATATTACTAAGTATATATGAGAAAAACATTGTGGACACTTGACCATCACACCCATGTGCTTGCTTAACATCCCATTCCAGATTAAGTCCCCATTTGCTGTTATAATAAGCTCCACTCTTCTGGGAAGGCTTTCCACTAGATTTTGGAGCGTGACTGTGGGGATTTGTGATCATNACACACCATGTCTTCTTTGGGCTTTGTTTTGCTGGAACAGGGTTGGGTCTCTTAGTTCCAGTGAAGGGAAATTGTAAAGCTACAGCACACAAAGACATTCTATACAATTGTGTGCTTCCAACTTTGTGGCAGCAGTTTGGGGAAGAAGCACATGAGTGTGATAATCAGGTGTCCACAAACCTTTGGCCATATAGTGTAGGTATAGACTAGTATTATGGCAGCCTCTGTTTCCGCGCCATTGTTCTCATTTGCAAAACCGCATCAGCAGATTCGCCTCTACTGCACGCTTATTTCTGTGTTCATAGCTCAGTATTAAATATTAGAGATTTCGTACAGGACACAAATTATCTTTTGCGTCAGTCAGACATTTTGTAAAGTATAAGATAAGATCATGATTTACGCCGGATTGTTACGAATCTGTAATTTGAATCGTCAAATGACTGCTTCCAGTTTGTTTTTGGGCGGGTGAAGTGCGCAAGTTTGTGGAGATTTATGTTCATAAGTATCTCTGCAGTAATTATTTTATTTTATTTTAATTATTATAATCATATTATAGCTCGTGTGTAATATCAGTAGTAGCTTGTTCTTTTTTTTTTATAAATGGTTTCTATTTTTTAAAGTAGAGACGTATTTTAACCAACTCTAGGAATGAACTCGTAGCGCCGAGGAGCTAGCTCTGTGTTTACAAAATCCTTTAAAAAAATAAAAATAGAGTTCATTTAATTTAACACTTTGACTTGTCTGCTTTTATAGAAATGGAGCGGCCATCTAGGTTTGTTCTGATCTATTTCTCTTGGTAAATGTTTGTGAGTACTTACTTTCGGCGTTGGTGTGTTTATTAGCTGATTAACATATGAACTTTATTTGTCAGGAATAAGAAAACCGTCAATTATTCAGACTTCCTGGATGATGGAGATGGTAAGATATTGATATTTTTCTTGGTATTGTATTTACAGCACTTTATGTCCTAGCTGTAGGATTGGATTGTACTGAATGACAGAAGAAAGACACTTTGCTGGGAGACATTTTGTAAAAAAAGTCACTGCAAATTGTCCTGTGATGAAACATTTCTATCCTGATGGGAGAGGTGTCTTCAGGATGACAGTGTCCTCATCCACAGGACGTGAGGACTCAGTGAATGGTTTGATGAGTAGTTAAAGGATGTAAATCATGTCCTATGGCCTTCACAGACACCAGATCTGAACCCAGCTGAACACCAGTGAGTGTTGGCAGCTGGAGGTGATATTAGATGGGAGGGCTATAATCGATAGATAACTGAATATCTATCAATATCCTGATAGTTAAACTGTAAGGTTTGACCAATATATTATTACCTGTGGTCTCATTGATAATAATAATCATCATCATCATCATCTGCAAGTTTCTCTGGTTAAGGGCATGTGTTAAGTGCTGTAAATGTAAATAATGGGTCAATTAACACACGCACACACAATGTCTCTCTTATAGGCAGATTGTGTGTGTGTAGAAATGCTATAGAGCAAAGATGCCTTCGAAAATAATGAAATGCATTGTTTCTACATTTAAAAAAATACTGTAAAGAGCAGTAAACAGTAATAAATGAAACAAAGTCAATATTTAAAAAAAAAAATAGCAGTCTCAGGTGCAGTGTGTGCAGTTTTATAAGGAAATGGTGTAATTTAAATGTAAGTGTTACTGAGCATCTTGCAGAAGCAGCCACAGTTTTTCTGGAGACTTTGACTCTCACACTTGCTTTTCATTTCTGCAGCGAAACCCAGCAGCCTTCATTATGTTTTTTGTCTCAAAAGTGTCTCTGACCACCTATGTATCTGCTGCTTTCTTTACTGACATATAGACATTTTTATGTAACATATAATTTTGTGCTGGAAAACTAATGTTTGGAATCTAAAATGTTTTTGTACTGAATCAATAATGTAGAAGCCATAAAAAAAAAATCTGTAAAAAGGGTTGTACTAAAAAAAAATATAGGGTGCCTAAGACTTTTGCACAGTACTGTGTGTGTGTGTGTGTGTGTGTGTGTGTGTGTGTGTGTATGTATGTGTGTGTGTGTGTGTGTGTGTGTGTGTGTATAAAACATATATAACACGCTGTAGAATGGATGCTGAGGCACATTGAAGCTGTTTGGGTGGCTCGTGGTGGCCTAAAGCCGTGCTAATACACTTCATGCTGGTTTTTCCTTTAAATTGTCACTCAACTGTGCACTGTCATTCAAAAGTGCACTGTTTTCAGTTGCTGTTGCTAATTACAAGTTTATGTGTACAACAGATGAGGATTTTGCCACAGTGAAAGCCCCTCCGAACAAAAAATCCCGAGGTACTCTTAAGGAATGTCAGCAAGAGAAAAGCAGGAGAAGTGAAATTATTGATTCAACAGCTACAGCACGCAAAGAGAGGTACCCCACTTCCTTTATTAACCTAACAGTATGAAATATTCTATAATGCAGTTGTCTGAAAATCATGTTTCCTATGAATGAATGTTCCATTTGTTTTTCAGAGTGTCTCTGGATGAAAAACTGTACAAGAGAGATTTAGAAACTGCTCTCATTCTGTCTCAGCTCCAGTCTACAGTAAAGTCTGGAGAGCCACTTAGCAATAGTCTAGGTGTGTACATGTTATCATACTGATGAATCCTTGATAGACTGCAGTATCTTAGTCATCTGAATGCAGTTGTGTTCATTCACTGATTTAATAAATACTGTCTAAGTGTTTGTTTGTTTTTTTTCTGCCCTGAAGATGAAACGTCAGAGGCCCGTGAAGATGTACCTCCAGTGCTGACACACTTCAATGTAGAAGGTAGCTGCTTTGGTAACACATGATTCCATATTTGCATTTGTTTTTGGGAATGGTTTTTCCACAACTAACCGTTTTAAAAATGATTTGGTTAAAGACGATAAAAAACCTTCAAGGGCGGGAAGACTTCTGAACGGGGGACATGACAGTTTGACATCGCACCTGCAGTGGACGAACCCATTCAGTGTCAAGAGAGTTACATACTTTTCTACTTTACTAAAAGACACTTTATGGTCACTAGTTCAAGCTTCACTTTCTAAGAAATATGATCATTGTGTAATATATCATAATAGGGTTAGGGTTAGGGTTAGGGTGCAACACTTTTGGTATCGTTAAGGGTTAAGCATACTGTCTACCCCTACTCTGGGGTAGCATTTGCATACAAGTTTCCCCCCCAACCCCCCAAACAGTCCCATAATTCTGTTCACTGAAAGAGAGTTGAATTTGAACGTTGAATTGAAATGAACCTTGCTGCTCTATAACCTTAGGATTAGATCAGATCACCAGTGAGCAGACGCCCTCATCTGCCATATGCACAAAGAGAAAGTCCCAAAAAGCGACAGAGCAACAGAGTTGTGCCTTACAGGACGTGAAAGAGAACGAAGAAGACGAAGACTACAGACCTCAGAACACACCCGGTACATCGACCTGCTCAATTAACGCTTTCTCACCATGGTGTTTGTGATCAAACCCTGGTCCTCAGATGTATTGTATAGCTGCCCGATTTAATTCTGCTTTGTCCTGTATTTATCCAGAGAGTGACTCAGAGTTCAGTAACTTGGACGAGAGTGAGGATGAGGAATACACAGTGAAGAGAAAACGAGAGAAAACGAAAAAGGCCAAGAGTGAGAAAAAGACATCCCCCAAAGCTGTTAAGAAGCCAACGAAACCAGCTAAAACCAAACCACAGTCCAGAGGTTTGTATACTTTTTAATGAGATTCAGGGGCAGATAAATCAGTAGCCCAGGGGGGCGGGGACAAGCTGATGTTGTGTCTGGGCTATGTGTGTATATTTGAATGTAGTGCGTCGACCTTGCCGTGAAGCGCAAGTCAATGCTGTAACTATAACACATGCTTCTAAATCCCACCACCTGCTGCACTACACACAATAGCGGTGGTGTGATCTTCCTGACAGTAGAACGTCATTAAAAATTATACGTTTACAATGGAAAAATTAGATCACTTTATCAGTCTGTCTGAGCACTTGAGCTAAATGTTAGTCATGGCACATTACTGCATACAAAGTATACGTACTTCCAAGTTTGTGGCAACAGTTTGAGGAAGAACCACATATGGGTGTGAAGGTCAGGTGTCCACATATTTTTGGCCATGTAGTGTTTCAGCACTGAGTTTTTGCTTGAGTCTTTGCTTTATCTTTTCCTCTTCTTCTCAGTCAAAAACACAGCACACAGTCCAGGAGTCAGAAGTCCAGCTGCTGCTCAGCCTCTCTCTGCAATGAACAGGCCTCCCACCACTCCTCCTGTGACTAAATCTGCTCTCCATACCAGTCCTGCCGGGGGCAGAATGCCAAAGTGGACTCCTCCTGGTAAGGCGTGTGTGTAGAATGAGTAGGCAGACAAACTACTTGAAAGTGAATATTGTGCAGTTGATCAAAATCATGACAGACATCAATCTTTCTCTACAATGGATGTATCCTGTTGTCTGAATGTGAATGCACTGTAGGTCATTCCATTTTAGCTGTGCCCTGACACACAAACCACCTAGCAGCTGAAAACCTTTTTTTTTTTTTTTTAACCTCCTTTAGTTTTTATTCTCTAATCTACAAAGCAAATATATGGTTTACTCAAGAAATAGTTGTAGGGACTAGAACACAGATACTGAATATTAATTTCTATATGAGAGACCATAAGCAAATGTTCTGTTCTTTTTTTTTTCTCCATTGGATGTTATCAGGTCTGGTAGGAAGGAGCCCTAGCTCAAGTCCTTCTGTGAAGTCGCCTGGACTTGGTCTACGATTGGGACTGTCCCGCTTGGCTCGAGTAAAACCCCTGCATCCCAATGGCGTAGCACATTAGAAGCTTTTTTTTTTAATCCATTATATTGAACATAATCTGTATAGCTAGTGTCCTTTTTTCTGACTGTCTACAGTTTTTATTGAAAAACATCCGATCAATATATTTTGTTATGTTTTATTTGTCTTTGTGCATTTGGAGTGTGGTGAGAATTAAAGGTGTAATTTAAATCCTTGTCATGTTTCAATCTAGGTCTTTCATGACTACCAGTTTGTAGGCTGCAAAATCTGAATCAAAGACTCGAAACCTGGGTTTTGCACGGAATTAGGACGGTTCAAACATGCGGTGCAAACTGACAGCTTGAATGAAAATGTAATGTATAACATTTATTACATTCTGTGTCTCTTTCATAAGTTAGATTTTTGGTGATTTATAAAGTGGCAACAGTTTGGGGAAGAAACACATCCAGGTGTGATGGTCAGGTGTCCACATACTTACTTTTTTGCAGGAACATTATAACTATAAAGTTCCTGCACAAAGTCCTAACCTGGTAGAAACTTAATGCCCCTCCCCCATCTATTTAATCTGATTATAGTCAGTCAGAGTCCACCTCCTATTACATACAGTACTGTGCAAAAGTCTTCAGCACCCTATTTGTTTTTAGTACAAACTTTGTTATAGATTTTATGAATTCTACATTACTGATTCAATACAAAAAACATTTTAGATTTCCAAACACTAGTTTTTCAGCACAAAATTAAATGTTTGTATGTCAGTAAAGAAAGCAGCACATTACATGAGACCACTTTTCAGACAAAAAACATAATGAAGGCTGCTGGGTTTTGCTGCAAAAATAGGAAGCAAGTGTGAGTCAAAGTCTCCAGAAGAGCTGTAGCTGCTTCTGCGAGATGCTCAGTAACACTTACAGCTCATTTCCTTATAAAACTGAACACACTGTGAGAGACTGCTATTTTTTTTTAAAGCGAAGGATCGTCATACCAGATATTGACTTTGTTTCATTTATTACAGTTTACTGCTCTTTATAGTACTTTTTAAATGTAGAAACAACTAATTTCATTATTTTTGAAGGCATCTTTGCTCAACAGCATTTCTTTGCATGTGCCTAAGACTTTTGCACAGTACTGTATGGGCTGTGTAATCAACTGGCCTGTCAGTCTTGCTCTGCTGATAGTAGCTAAGTAAAGTTTGAGACAGTGCCCATTTACAAATGCTCAGTTTTGAGGTGCAAGCAGCTATAATAACCATAACGCTATAATACCATACCATAATGAGGGAAGTGGTGGCTAACTGGTTAAGGTTTTGGGTTACTAATGGAAAGGTTGTGAATTTAAATCCAGACCCTAACCCTCATCTGCTCAGTTGTATCCTGTCTCCATTGTAAGTTGCTTTGCATCAGCCAAATGAGCACATGTGAAAATGTAACCCACAATCCACCTTGAAAAACTTTTACAGTTTGACCATTCACTAACAAAACAAAGTCACACAAAATCCATATTTTATTTTATACACTTGTCATCACATGTTTTCACAGATTGATGCTCACAGTCGCAGCAACTTTACTGGAACTCAAGCAAAGACTCAACAAAAGTTAATTAACTGGAGGCCAGATTTGTACTTGTTATACATTTTGATGTTGATGTTAATTAAAACTGATTCACAAGCTACATTTTCAATGTAATATTAATTTGTCTCACTAAAATTCGGTTCTTAGTTCACACAGGTGACAAATAAAGAACAGAGACACTGACAAATGCCTTTGGCTCCTATCAGCTGTACATTCAGAACTGTAGTAAGCAGGCATGGAGCATACAGTATGTGATAATAGGGGTGGGCAATATGATAATCACGATTCTCAAAAGGCATTTCTATGAAACAGAACATGCCATCAATGCAGCAGTGTTGCATTTAAAAAAAAAAAATGTTGATTTATGTTGCCTACAAAAATATATTTTATTCAATTTTGTTTTTATATTTCGAAAATGTCATTGTATTTCTAAAACAAAAAATTTAACAGTGAAAAGGAGAACAAATGCTGTAAAAAAAAAGACTTTTAGATTAAGTACAAAATTTTAACATAAATCAAACATTAAAAAATAAATCACAAAATCCATGTTATTTCAGAAGTGTTTTGTAACATAATTTAGCACAATATCATTATACAGTACCTCCCAGTCCTATGTGATAGAAACTTACAGAAACCCTGAAGGCCAGAATTTAGTCAACTGGCCAAAACATCTCTGCAACAGTACTCCAATAAACTGTGGCTTCACTGTAGGGTTAGGTTTTTTTTTTCCAGTATGAAATTCAAGTGTTTTCTTCAATTTTCTATAACTATGGTGAATTCTGTGATATAAATTTGTTCCACTTTTGCTGCCATAAGGCCATGGCCTTATCCTTAAGCACTGGTGGCAAGGAACTGTACCTGTACACAAACAAAAAAATCAGTCAGAAATTTATTTCAAAGATAAGAAAGAGCTTTAATCTAAATCCTAAATGCAAAACCTTCCACCTGATTGAATTCATTGCCAACTCCTTCAGCGTGCCTACATTGGCACTCAGACCTCCAATTCCTACAAAGACTTCATAGAAATCATAGGTGAGTCCAGCAGTGCCAAACAAGGTGGGATCATCAGAGCTCACCACCATGGGATGTCCTTCTGACATTAACATTGCAGCAGGGTGATTTCGCAGATCTGAGACCAGCTTCAGCACCTACAATACGTATAAATCCATCAAAATGTTAGTGAAGAGGAAGACAGGTAGCCATATACTGTACACTATATATATATGGCATGACCATAACACCCATTTGTGTTGTTGAACATCCCATTCCACATTTCGTCCCCCTTTGCTGTTATAATAAGCTCCACTCTTCTGGAAAGGCTTTCCACTAGATTTTGGAGCGTGGCTGTGGGGATTTGTGATCATTCAGCTACAAGAGCATTAGTTAGGTCAGGCACTGATGTTTAGTCAGGAGGTCTGGGGTTCAGTCGGTGTTCCAGTTCATCCCAAAGGTGTTCAGTGGGGTTGAGTTCAGGGCTCTGTGCAGGACACTCAAGTTCTTCCACTCTAACCTTGTCTTCATGGAGCTCGCTTTGTGCACAAGGGCATTGTCATGCTGGAACAGGGTTGGGTCTCTCAGTTCCAGTGAAGGGAAACTGTAAAGCTACATTCTAGACAAGACATTCTAGAGAATTGTGTGCTTCCAACTTTGTGGCAAGAGTTTGGGGAAAAAGCACATGGGTGTGATGGTCAGGTGTCCACAAACTTTTGGCCATATAGTGTAGATATAGACTAGTATTATGGCAGCCTCTGTTTCCATGCCTTTGTTCTCATTTGCAAAACCGCATCAGCAGATTCGCCTCTACACTGCACGCTTATTTCTGTGTTTTTAGCTCAGTATGAAATATTAGGAATTTCATGCAGGATACAAGTGATCTTTCACATCAGTTAGACATTTTGTGTGTTTTATAGGCTTCATACATTTGGCCATATAGCACCACAAAGAAGACTATTCCTATAATACATGTCTTTAAATGCTGTTATTTTGCAGTAAATTGAAGTCACAGATTGTCATGCTAATTTCAAAAAGTGGTTTTATGGTCTAAATTAGCAGTACACCCATAACTTAAACAAAGCACCACAAACACAATAAGCGTTCATATTTTACTAAATAACTATAGGTATATTTGTGTGCAGTCTAGTTGCTTCCCTGTTGTAGACACTTGGTGCTGAGGCCATACCTGGTTGGATATAGGACACACTTCCACTGGCACTCCCATTTTTCTGGAGAGTTCTTTTGCCAGGGGATGGTGTGCCAGGGCAAAACCATGCCCAATACGTGTAGTGTTGAATAACAGAGCATCCAGAATGTTCCTGTCAACATCTGCGCCGTATAAGTCTATAAACACACATATACACTATAAACAGGATCATAGTTTATATTAAATACATGCATATCAGAATATGTTTCACAAGTCAACTATTAAATGTTTATATGAAATTAACATTAGGGGATTAGTTTATAGTTAAGTATCAAAATTCACCAGTCACAGGTGCCTTTGCAGCTATTTAAGCACTGTTTTTTTTTTTTTTTTGGACATTTTGTTATCTGTCATTTTGTTATTGCAAATCTTATAAGACAGTCTCAGATAGGGCATCAGTCATTTACATTGATGTTAAAGAAGGTGTAGATTCATAACTAATCTGTTAACAGGACCATGCAGTTACACCAATGGTAAATGCCAGTGTCAATCCTAACCTCTATGAATGTAGCCTGTGTAAGATGAGAAAACTGTACTCAATTAGCTAACACTGGAGGACTCAGGGTGCACCGTGCCAATGCCCCCATGGGGAAAGTGTGAAAGTGCCCTCTAGGGTCCCCTGCGTTAGATAAAATGTGATAAAGTGCCCTCTCCTACAGTGCCCTAATGACTGCACTTCAAATGGGAAAAAACATGATGAAATGCCCTCTAAGATGCCAGTGAATGTGGGAAAACATGATAAAGTGACCACTAGAATTTCCTGTAGAGAGTATGTGATGCAGTGCCCTATAGTGTGCCACTACATGTGAGGAAACATGATGAAGTGCCCTAATGGTTGCCTAATAGGAGTGCTTTTTAATTTTTTTTTCACTGCTGGCCCTCAGTAAGCTTGTGTCTGCCCCTGCTAACTAGGGATGCTAGGTATAGCTAAATATATATATATATATATATATATATATATATACAGTTAACTAGGCTGTAGGCTTAGTCTATCCTTTTTTTATCTAGGGTAAACCAATAAGTTGCTTCTTAGTACCAATTCTCTCCGAAGAATAGAGGCAGTTCGACAGTCTGATCAACTGTATAAGCAGGACTGTGCAGATACGCCTGCAGTGAGGGCTGCAAAGTGGATTAAGATATATCTAAACAGGCTATAATTCATGCAAAACATACCATAAATCACAGTGTAAATCACAAAGGTTCTCCTTTACCCAACCTAGTTAATGTCCTTTTAGGAGTTATAGAAGAAGATTGTCACAGATTTAGCTTTTTTTTCAGCGAGATGTGTGGTATTTGTAAAGAAATCAGAAAAAAATGTCTTCTTTTGTAAACATTTGAATATGAATTATATTCACTGTGTATGTAATGTATTAATATGAGACTTACCAGTCTCGCCTGCATGGAAAAAGTAGGAAAGGTTGGCTTTAACCTCAGTGGGAACTGACAGAGCATCACGGAAATACCAGATGGAGTTTCCAACATCCTCACGCCCAACCTACAGCAAGACATAATCCCAAGTTTAAAGTTAAATAATATCATAACAGAAACAAAAACCAGATGCATTTCTACTGTGGTTTTGAAATAAAGTCAAGTAAGGGATTTCACCAGATCAAAGCCAGCGATGATCTCTGGATGTCGTTTTTGCATCTCTATGGTATCTTTTACTGCTTTTGTGACTGTAGACAAATTCTGTAACCTGTACATGAAAGCATATGAGATGCATTTAAAAACAGCAAAACATTCACGAGATATACAGATGAGTGACAATCATCATCAACAAAAATCAACATAAACTTTATCTTCATAAAGTTTTAGGCCACTATAATCTGACAAACCAGCTTCAATGCAAACTTGGATTTACAAGTCTCTGGAATTGTACTGGAGTGAAAAACTCCATTATAAAAGATATTCCCACTGTCTTGTTGTACCAGAACAACTTGACAAATGTAATTCCATGTCTGCTTACCTATGGACAGATACAATTATTCGAATCCCAATGAAATCTGGATGCTCCAACTTGAACTGCTCAGTTACATCTTTGTAGGTTTGGATAGACCATTCTCGGTCATGGATGGTGCCATCAAGCTCATATATCTGAAGCAGAAAATCAGGTTTAGGATTTCTTTTTTTTTTTAAAAATGCAAAGGAGACTAAATGTTTTCCTGTATATTAATTTCTCATTAAAGATTTTAGCTGTGTTTCATGTGCAGCCTACTAACTGTAGTGAGCGTCATTATCATGGAGTCAATTACAAACCTAGCCTGGAACTGAATACATATTTACAAATGACTTCCTAAATAATCATACTAAATATTCACCAACCTGAGACAGGCCAGCCCTCAGCTCCAAATACATGATATTGTCATTGTAGAGCTGCAGAAGGCCTTGGTAAAGGTAATCTTTAAAAACAGGTGCATAGGTGATCAGCCCTGAGATTGAAACAAATATTTGCTCAAACTGATTCCATACTTCATCCTGGGTCGGGTATGCCACATCAGGGTCCTCAGTGAACAGCGTGAGGTTCCGCATCAAACTGAGAGTAAAATGTGCAAAAGATTAGATTGACCTTCAGTCAGCAATCTCTCGTATTCTTTACATATCTGGGCTATGGGGTAGGGTGGGGATACGGAAGCATTCAATCCTGCTTAAATCAGCCAAACCATGTGGTTAATGTGTTATGGTCTGATGAGACCACGGTATAACTTAATTCTCATGAGATCACGTTAGAGCATAATTCTAAAAGATTTGTTTGGTGCAAAAACAACATAGCTTATCACTCAAAGAATGAACCCATTGTGAAACATGGTGGTGGTGGCAGCATCATCCTATGGGATGGCTTCTCTTCAACTGGGACTGAGGCTGTAGTCAAGATAGAGTGAATCATGGATAGCTCCTAATACCAAATTACTGTATTTTGGCACAAAACTTGCAGGCCTAAAATTTTACCTTCCAGCACGATAACAACCCAAAACACAAACCTCAAGTCAAAGTCAACAAAGAAATAGCTTCAGAAGAAGAAGATCTAAGTTTTGGAATGGCGCAGTCAGAGCCCAGATCTAAATCCTATCAAAAACCTTTGGAATGACTTGAAGAGGTGTTAAATTGGTAGACTCTTACCTAAAAGACTGAGTGCTGTATTAGTTAAGGGATGTGTATAATTATGCAACCAGTTTTTTTTTGTTGTTGTTTTTTCCCCAAAAAATATTTCTTTTTTTCTTGAATTTTGTCCGTTGCTGTATCACATTAAAGGTGGAAAAAGATCTGAGATGATTTATCTTTGTTTCATTTGCATACACCAAAAAATACGAACGTACTACAGTAGATCACCTCTTGTCAAAAGCAGGTACATCACTGATGGTGGCCCTCAGGTGCTCCAACAGGGTCCATCGAGAGCAACCCCAACGCAGGAATGGTTGCCGTGCCGAGAATAAGAACTGCAAGCGGCCCGTCCATGTGAAACAAACATAGCAGTAAGGGCGATATGTTACGTTCATCACGAGCCAATCCACGCTTACCAGAGCAGTGTTGTGTATATGTAAGATAGCACCTTAAAGGAACAGATAGCAGAATAGTGTGATCAAGACCTCTGGAACCCAAAGTCTAAATTCTTAATGTCTCAAGTTTCTGAAAGCTCTGTAATCTGGATCAGGAATCATTATAGATAGTACAAATAGAACCAAAATGTGGACTTGTTGAGAGTCCTTAAGGACTCTCTGGCAAAGTGTTAGATTAGAATTATGGAAAACATTTAAAGAATCATAAAAAAATACCTTTTGGCATTTTTTGTAGTAGTTTAAACACAGGACTCTTTTGGATGTAGGGCTTTGCTTTAAAGAAGTGCATAGCTGGAGGGAAATGTGGAGCCAGTATCTCCTGCTCTTTCAGCTTATGCAAGAACGAGTCAAGTCGACGCTCTGCTGCACTGAGCTCCACTCTGCCACCGACTTGCCTGGAGGTTTCCTCTTGGAGTGCGAGCTCTCTCTGATGAGGGTCTGGTACACATTTGCTCACTTTCACAGAGGCTAAGATCAGCATCATCAACAGAGCTGTAGTACCGCATGATATACAGTAAAAACTCTTCATGGTCTGTAAGGAAGAATGGGTGAGAGAGTCATAACTGAAGCATAATTCATTACTTCTCATCCTTAATGCAATAAGGCCTTATTTAGCTCAGCCTTTTCCAGTTCACACTTCAGTCATTTATTATTTGCATTGTTCGAAGTGTACTTGTTCAGCACTGTTGCACAGCACAAATGCAAAGCCACACAAAACAGACGTATAGCAAGCTACAACATGAATATATCGATAACACGTATCTTCTCTCACGTTTTAATTCAAGTGTAGAAAAAAGTACAAGCAATAAAAGTATATAAAATGAAATATGAAATTATGTGAACAGACTTACCCTTGAAATGACAGTCTCTTCCACTAAATCTCTGTCTACTACTGAGCCATACAGTGCTGGTGACTTTGAATAGAGCAGCATGTGAACAGATACTAAACACAACTGCCCATTTCAAGATACTTCACTTCCGCAAAGTCTGTTAGCACATTTGGTCAGCTGAATAAGGTACTCCATTATTTCTCCCAAGTACGCTGACAATAGAGGAACATAGCGAGTCATAAGATCCTAAATGTGTCTGCAAGAACTTCCACAGTTGCACATTCTTCAGTTTAACATCCTCCATTTTGACTTGCACAGCAGAGAGTCAGACACTGAACAATACATGTATAGTCATCAACAGACAGTAGGACATGGAATATTCTTTATTTCTTTATATTATTTCCACATTCACGTAATCTCAGTGTTTCAACAAAAATGTTTTCTTCAGTTATACAGCACATGATCTGCACAAAAGGGGACAACAGGAAAAAAACAGTAAACATCTTACCAAAAAAATGCCATAATGCTGTAATGTATACTACAACGTAAACCAAAATATGGAGGAATGTCTTAAATACTGGAGAATATCCACTTATCATTAAGACTTGAATTCGAGTCTTGAGTGTAACCATTCAGACTCACTTGTAAACATATGAACCGTAGAATCTAAAAGCCAACCGAACAGCAACAATGAATCACAAAATACACCAAACATACACATACAGCTCATAAGTTAAATACTATGTAGACACATGAATTCAATATTTTACATCGAAGTAAAAAAAAAAAAAGACATAGAAACACTGTTTCTGTTATGGCCCTGCATGCTCCTGGAATCCCACACAGAGATGATTAATCCATGAATTTGCGATTCTGATTCGCACCAAACAGGGCAACTCGGATTTCAGGCATCATCTAAGCAGGAAAGTCAAATAAAGAACTGGGTTAGGACTTGTTGCTGTGAGAATTAGAAAATGTTTGAATGATCCTACAGTCAGAAAAAAATGCAATCAATTTAAGTGGCATAAACGTTCAAAGCATCAATATACACAATTATACAGAACTGAATTTAAGGTTTTATTGTTTGTTTTTAAAGCTCTGCAAGCTCTGCACCTTTGCTCCCTTTCCACCCCCAGAACTTCATGATATCAGCATCTAATCAGCAGTTTTTAACCATTCCACACTTTCAGAGGGGGTCAAAGCTGACTGGGTCTTTTCTGTTGCTGCTCCAAGATTGTGAAATAGTTTACCATTGTTTATAAAGTCATCCCCTTAACCAGACATTTTTAAATCCAATCTCCATCACCCAGCTGTCTCTTTGCTTTTGTCCTGTTATTGATGGTCTCTTACTGTCTCTCTATTCCTTTATTTAANGTGGTGTTTTTGTGACAGCTCTTCTCTATCATTTATAGTTCGACTGAATGTTAACAGCTAGATGCTTGGATAGTACTATACTGAGATTCAGCACTGATACTATACTGTGATTCAGCACTGATATTACAATGTATCCAGGTCTTCTGACTACTGATAAACTGGACATACAGTAAAGCAAAAACATTCAATGAAATAATTAAAATAAAGTAATCAGGACAGAAACACAAAGCTGCTCGGTGCTTTACTGCCATTACAATATTAACTCTCATTTCATTTGGCATGTTTGACACAGATAACAGGAAGTCTGAGATGGATTTTGTGGTTTGTTTGAAGTTTTGAAAGATTTTGTAAATGTCATTGTGATTTTCTTTTTTTTTTTTTTTATTCAGGTACCATGTTTATTTAGTCCGTTTTTCATGAATTAAAGAGCTTGTGGCATATACAGGACTTACCAGCTGTACCAAAATCTCTTCATGAAATATTTGGCCACACAACCATTCATTATGTGCAGTATATAAGCTTTTAGCATTATACTGCTGGGATTTTAAAGCTTCTCATTGTCCATGAAATAATACCATTTCCATGGTAGAGTTTTCATCCTTCATACTCTACCTGCTGTGCCATAAGGTCCAGCCTGCTCTCCAGAGTGTTAGACACCTTAATCTTGCCATCTGCATTATAGATCTCAATCCCACCAGAGCTATGAAGAGAGAAAGACAACACATGCAGTCACACATGCTGCTTCAGATTCCGAATACAGAAACGACTTCATCTGAACAGCGGATACACACATATCTGGAGGGAGGAAGTTGTCTTGGTCAATCCGCACTTCAAGATTGCACTTCACAGCTGCTTTGTAGATGGAGATGTTTTTCTGCACAGCAGCCTGATATTAAAGAGAGAGATATGATGTTTTAATGCATCAGATTATAAGTTACTCATCATTACTCTGTGGTTCATGCACTTCATGAAGTTAAAACTGACCTGCACCAAGGCCAAGTCCTGCTTGCGGCAACGGATGATCACTTTGGGTTCAAGTAGCTGATAAAAACCCTGAAAAACACAAAAATATCATAAGATTTTTGTGATTATCCTCACAAATTTAACCTAGAAACGAAAATGTATCAAAAGTATATGCCAGTTTGACAATGTAGGACATAAAGGAGACATTCAATTTCTGTTTATTTTAAATTAACCCACATCTAACTCTTGTTTCCACTGGCTTCAAAAGCAGGTCATATAGACAGACTGATGTTCCACAGTTCCCATTAAGAAAATTCCATTGTTATAGCAGAGATAAATAAACAGCATATATAGATGTAAATATTTAAATGGCATATACAGATACTACACCTTCCCTTTGCAACATACCTGTGTAGCGCACAAAGTATATCTGTATTCTACACCCACATTTATATTGTAAAAAACTAGGTAAATGTAATGGTTATACTTTCTAAAAGCAGTACTGGAATCAAACCCTTGTTCACATCAATTTGAAAAATACAATTATTTAAAAATCACATGAACAAGATTGTCAGTGTGTGAATTTTACCTGTAACACCAGTCCGTCCATCAGGGCTGAGTACCGGGTCGGATCTCTGGCTACATTAGCCAGCCTATGACGTGCATCATTTAGCATATCCTATACAAACACAATAACAATAATGTAACGTAACAAAGAAGCACACTAGTATGCGCGCACGCGCACGCGCACACACACACACACACACACACACACACACACACGTCAACGTCGGGTCCAAATCTGCCCTGAAAAAGTGTTACCAACCGAGATCATGTCATCACGGGCCTTCAGCACCTTCAATCTGGCCTGGTTCATCAAGTTTGACATCTGACTGTGGAACAAGAATAAAGAGTAAAAACAATCCCCATAGCAGAATGTGCAGAATGACCGTACAACTAAAAAAAAAAACATCTCTGAAAGATATTTCCAGTCTAATCCTGGAATTAACCAGGCATGTCTTTCTGCAGGACATGACTCACATTTTCTTCTGCTGCTCAATTTGCTTTTCCTTCTTTTCGTAGTACTCCATAATCTTCAGCCTCTGAGTCTGCACCAGGCGACCCTTCTCAATGTTAAACTCTTCTTCTGCCTGCGGAGAAAGACTTACTGTCAAGCCACGCAGTTAACTCAAAATTACTAAACCTTTTAAGGCTTAGAATTAGCAACTAGCAATTTAAGCTTGAATATGTCAAACCAAAAACACGCCATAAAGAAATCAGTATAGTCATTAAAACATTTTTAAGTATGTGAAGCATGTTTCACATAAGAGGATGGGGACAACTCTCATATATGTGTACCTTGGCATCAATTTCCTCTGCTTTCTCATTGGCCTCCTGCTCGATGAAAGCCATCATGTGCTTGATCTAGACACATGAACAAAGAATAAGATATTAAATGATGTTTAAATCAATCAAGTCCACCAGCTGGTGTGATGACTGATAAGTACTTCCCAAGTAACGTGTGAACGTTATCAACAAAGTGTTGTCTTGTTAAAAATGAGTTACAGTGAACGAAGTGACCCGAAAACATTTTAAATTTCGCCACTTTTCACGTGCTTTCATGTCTGCTGCATGATTATGAATGGGAAATATACTGACCTGACTATATGCCAGGATTTCAGTGTAGGACAAACATACAGAGATGTTGTAGCATTAATTCCAGAAATAGTTGAACAGAGATGTAAAATGTGTGTGTGTGTGTGTGTGTGTGTGTGTGTGTGTGTGTGTGTGTTTCAGTGATTTAACATGTCACAGTTAAATACAGAACTAAGTCTATCAATCTGGTGTTTATTAAACATGTTTTAATCCAATTCAAATATTCATTCATTCATTCATTATGAGATTTTTTTAGAAATAGCATGAAGCATGATTGAAAGAATAATTGGATTCATTCAATCCGACTAACATGTAACACAGCGCACGCGCGCGCACACACACACACACACACACACACACACACACTGTTAATGGCAGTGTCCTTCCCTATAACGGTTTTGAAGGTTAAAGCTGCTCACACAGTATACTAAATGTTAAGTAAAAACATCATAAATGATCATTCAATTTGAACGCCATAATGAGTGCAGTAATATGAGGTTTAATGACGTAACACTTCTCTCTGTATCCCATCATCACCTGCTTCTGGACGTCCGCGTCGCTGAGCGCCATGGCTGCTGTCTGCACCGGTTTTTCAATTTCTTCCAAATTCAGAAGCTGTACCACGAAGCTTAGAGCTCCAGACCCCTTTTTTCCCCTCACTTAGTCTTCTATAAATGAACTGGAGCTAATAAAACGCACTGAAGGTTAAAATCGTGACGGAGTGAATCGCCCCTCAAAGGATCAGCTGATTCTCGGTCAACAAGCGCTGGCGTCATGTGACACGCACTTCCTCTTCCCAGGACCAATCGGGATTAAGTGCACGTGACCAATTTAGTCAGTCCAGATGGAACTCTCTTCATTTGTCTTAATATCAAATGTTTATGCATTAAAAAAAGGCTAAGAATTATGTACTGCATTTCCAAAAGTATGCGGACACCTGCCCATCACACCCATATGTGTATTTGCTGAACATCCCATTCCAAAACCATGAGCATTAAAACAGATTTGTTCCCCTTTTCCTGTTGTAATAACCTCCACTCTTCTGGGAAGGCTTTCCACTAGATTTTGGAGCGTGGCTGTGGGGATCATCCAGCTACGAGAGCATTAGTGAGGTCAGGCACTGATGTTGGGTGAGGAGGTTTGGGGTGCAGTTGGTGTTCCAGTTCATCTCAAAGGTATTCAGTGGGGTTGAGGTCAAGGCTCTGTGCAGGACACTCGAGTTCTTCCACTCCAACCTTCGCAAACCATGACTTCATGTAGCTTTGTGCACTGGGGCATTGTCATGCTGGAACAGGTTTGGGTCTTTTAGTTCCAGTGAAGGGAAATTGTAAAGCTACAGCATACAGACATTCTATACAATTGTGTTTCCAACTGTGTGGCAACAGTTTGGTGAAGAACGGCTTAGGTGTCCACATACTTTTGGCCATATAGTGTATCAAAAAAAATTTAAAATTCTAATTGATGCTTGGTGTCCTGGGGAACCATAATCAGAGGGACACACCACTGGAAGAAGCTGGAGGAGAAGGCCTAGCTGCATTTTCATCCGCCATCATTGCTGTTCCACGCTTTGGACTGGACATCCTTCAAAAGCTAGAACCTGACTAATGCAAATAAAATACACTCAACATCCACTTTAAACTGTATACTTGCTCATTTTCTGCAGTTATCCAATCAGGAGACTCTTGACGTGGGTCTGCATGATTTTATGCATTGTGCTGCTGCTACATAATTAGCTGATTAGATGATGGCACAGATGAGCAGGTGTACAGGTGTTCCTATTAAAGTGGACCGTGAGTGTATATGTAGTTTCTGATGAACACTCGTAGAGGACCAAAGGCAGAAGGCAATGGGGGTTCTGTAATTTTGTAACCTTTGATAACACGATCCCATTTGAAAGTAGCATTAGCTGATGTTGCTAGTGAGCTAGGTAGTAGCTAGGCAGACTATAAATATTTCCTTATATGATGAGTGATTACGTGGGATTATGATTTGAGAAACATGATTAATCTCAAAATCCTTTCAGGTCATGAATATTCATCAATATAATTTAAAATTCTTCTCAGAAAAAATATCCTACCAAGTTAGCTGGTCTCTAGCTGGCCAGCATTTGTAGGAAAGGGCACACTTGTGCCACATGTGGATGTAATCTGGTATATCTGATGAAGATATGGCATCAGACGGGCCAAATCTGAACCCTATATCTTTTACCGCCTTTAAAATTGGTGGAAATCTCTCTTCTGGGTCACCACTGACATTGCCATGTGGCTCAGATGAGGAAACACAGACATTGGGGCACATGTGGCATGGATATGGTACAGCATAAAAACAATTTGCATGTTATTTTGTCCTGGTTGATCCTATGCTCACAGTAGCAAGTGAAAAAGTGACCTTTTTATTATTTTTTTGACATTTCCTCAATTCTGTGCAAATATGGTATGACTTGGTAAAGCAACAAATCCAAACAACTGGCTCAAGCAAACCCTTAGACATTATCCTATGGCACATGAGACATATAGAGATATGAGGAAGAAAAATAAAGCTTTGAAGGAAGTGCCAGAGATTGTTGTTGCCTCTGGTGCAAGACCGTAGATAGTACAGTTAGCTTGCTTTGCAAATATAGCCAATAAAGCTAGTGTGAAACATGGCACGTAACACAGAAATGAAATTTATATACATTAAAAGAAGATTGGTGTGTGTAAATTGTATAGTGGGCTGTATTTCTCATCGGTAATAAAGAAAAGCTGGATGTTGCACACCCACAAGCGTGCACGGTACACTTCAAGCGACTTCCTAGACCGAAGTGTGACTCTAAACCTAATTTAGGGGGATTTATTTCCTAGTTTATTTCTCAGCTATACAGACAGTGAGTTGAGTGCTGTATTACGACTGTAGGGGGCAGTCGTGGCCTAATGGTAAGAGAGTCAGAGTTGTAACCCGAAGGCAGGGATTGTAGGGATTGTAGGTTGGGGGAGTGAATGACCAGCGCTCCCTTCCACCCTCAGTACCTCAGTACAACGACTGAGACCCTTGAGCTCCGGGTGTGTGTTCACGGTGTGTGTGTGTGTGTGTGTGTGTGTGTGTGTGTTCACTACTTTGTGTGTGCACTTGGATGGGTTAAATGTAGAGCACAAATTCCGAGTCACCATACTTGGCCACACGTCACTTCAGTTACTTCATTGGTTGAAGTGTTTGTGGCAGGGGAAGTTTCTGATACTTAATAAAGTCAAGGGTTAACACTATATACCGGATTATTATCAGTGGTTTTCACAGCAGTTCTTCAGCAGGTCCATATGTTGGTTGACATACGAGGGACAGGACCATGAAGTGGACAGTCTGAGAGCTCAGGAGCTCATCCTTGCCTGCAGGGGGCAGTATCTGTGTGCTGCTTACACTAAACACGCTCTCAAGTGAAAGAAGAAGATTTCTCCTACAAGTCAGCTCAAACCAGATTTTTTTTATTAGTATTATTAGTATTATATCCTAGTACCACTTACACACAGCGGCTATCAGAATGACAAAGACAAAGACTATAAAAAGGGAAAAGATTAGTGTTGCGACTGAGGTGAGTCGAATATGCCATTCCTCAGAGAAACATGCCGCCATGTTGGCTTTATACTGATCAGTACACAGTGTCACTGTATGTGTGTGTGTGTGTCGCGACAGGAATTATCCTCATAATGTTTAGTAATTATCCTCAAAATGTTCAGTCCTCAGCCTGCAGTTTCTTGTTTTTCCTGCTAAAGCGTGGAATGGAACAATTCTGCATTTATTTTAAATCTTTATAGTGTTGCAGTGGTTTGTTTGTTCCTGTAGGTGTTTTACTGCCACCTACTGGCCGCAAGCAGTATAACCTTATAACCTTCCTCAAAGAAGCCTCAAGCAAGCCCCTGCTGAAGAAAACATCAAGATTCAAGATTTTATTTGTCACATACACGTTTATATACAGTATATAACTCGCGAAATGAAATGAAAGCCTGGCCTACTCCTCCATAGACTGTGAATTTAAATACGAAATTAAAAATCAGAAATTAATAAGAAATAAGAAAAAATAAGAAAATAGAAATAAGAAATATATGTACATGAATGTATAAGAAGGTGCACAGTATATGCATTATGTTACATGTACAATAGAAACCCTAATAGAATTTGTAATGGTTTTAATGGTTATAATGGGAATTGTATTGGTTTTAATGGAAACTGTAATGGTCCCTGTGGGNATGTTATGTCTAGTGGATACCATTCAGGACCTACATCCTTACTATGTAATGGAAACCATTTGGTAATGGTTTTAATGGTTAACAGCTGATGGTTTGTAATGGTATTTGTAGTAGCATTAGAAATTCTGTGATGGTTTCTGTTGTTTTTCAGGGACAGAAAACAGCACAATATTCTGTTTGGTTCTTCAGAGGTTTATTTAATGGCTAGACAACATATCAGATATTATATATACAAGGTGTATATCCCCGCTGAAAAATCCAGCTGGGTCTGACCGAATGCCAGCTTCCAAAACACAGGCTGAGCTGGTCAAACTGGTAGACTAAGTGTCGATACACAGATAGAGGCAGTTTCTGAATTACTGTTGCTTATGCTACATTGTAGACAAGTTGTTTTTATGAAAAGATCACAACTGTAAGGCAATTAGAAAATCTCAAACCTTTATTCATCAATTTAGTCATTAATAAGGAAGCTGGAAAATAATTACCAGAGGTCATTTTTCAGCAAGGGTAGGTACAATCAGGAAACTGTTGGTCTGGTGTGCCAAGTAGAGCTCTTCTGACTTCACTCCTGGACCAAAAAAAAAAATGGACCAAGCCCAAAATGACAAAATATTAAGCTTTACTGATCTTAACAACAAATCATTGGTCAGGAAATTAGCAAGAATTAAACAATTAGATAAAGGAAGTTAGTATGGGAAGCTTTTCCCTTTGAGTTCTTTAAATGTTTAAGCCTTTTAAGAAAAAAAAAAACATCCCGGAAGATATTGTTGGAAAACTTTGTACACCCAGACACGTGTTAGTTTGAATTTTACATTATCATGATTTTACCTTTTACAAGTCATAATTTTTTAAACATTAAATTAGTGCTAATTTAAGTGCTATGACTAGGCGATCTTCTGATGTCCCGAAAACATTGAGACACATTTTATTAAATATAACTTTTTTTTGTCCTAGATTGACCGTATTGAGGAGCAGCGATTGAAGTGTCAGGGTAGTCTGGAGAGGGCAGAATTCAGACATCGACGTGAGCAACTCTCAGATGAAGACAAGTAAGAGTGCACACTTTGAGGATGGAGAAATTATTACTAAATGTCGTGACTATTACACCAAGCCACATAAGGCTTTAATACTTGTGTGTTTCCACAGACAGGCCCTTGAGGATGAAATGGCGATCATGAATGAGAGGATACAGAAGTATGGTAATGCCAAAAATGTGCATTTTAGCCACAGAAAAGTTATGTAGTTGTAGTTGTGGTCACCTAGAACCCATGTGCAGTTGATTTAGATGTGTATGTTGCATCTGTTTCAGAGAAGGAGCTTGCAGATCTGAGAGGAGAGAACAGGAGGAATATGATGCTCTCTGTAGCACTGTTGGCCATCAGTGCTCTTTTCTACTATGCATTTGTTTCTTAAGGACACCTGCAGCCACACACTGCCTTGACCTGTCATCAGTCTTCTGTTTTTAGAAGGCTGATGGCGAAAAGCATCTTCATAAGTGCAAGCCTGTTTGGCTTAATCCTGGATATCATGATCACAAAATCATTTACACATACAGTACTGGCCAAAAGTCTTAGGTACCCTATTTGTTTAAAGTACAAACTTTGTTATAGATTTTTATTTTATGACTTCTACATTATCAAGTCAATACAAATACATTTTAGATTTCCAAACATTCGTTTTCCAGCACAAAATTAATGGTTAAAAATAAGAATGTTTGTATGTAAATAAAGATTAGCAACAGATTACATAAGAGACACTTTTCAGACAAAAAACATAATGAAGGCTGCTGGGTTTCGCTGCAAAAATAAGAAGCAAGTGAGAGTCAAAGTCTCCAGAAGAACTGTAGCTGCTTCTGCGAGATGCTCAGTAACACTTACAGCTCATTTCCTTATAAAACTGAACACACTGCACCTGAGACTGCTATTTTTTCTAAAGCGAAGGAACGTCACGCCAAATATTGACCAAAAATATTTATTACTGTTTACTTTAATTTCATTATTTTTTGAAGGCATCTTGTGCTGCAGCATTTCTTACTTTTGCAGTACTGTGTGGCTTTATACTGCATTACTGTGTTTATATATATATATGTTAATCTATTTTACCATAATTCAGAATTGCACATAAAATATATAAAAAGACAGACAGAAACAGTAAAAATAGATAGAGAGAGAGAATTTTTTAGATTTGTAAAAATCCTTTTTGTTAGGGGTGTGCAAACTTTTTCACTCCTCTGTGTCATTATTATTATTATTAGCGCAAATATATAGTATAAAGAGCTATGCAAATTTCATATGTTTCATTGTCTCATACTTGCCAAAAGCTACATTTGCAGATAACACCACATGTGGGTATTTTGATAAAACTGTATCTATTTGAGCTGCTGTACTTTGTTTTGTTTTTTTTTAATGTGTATTGTGTATACATCATTTACTTATTTTAATGAAGGACCACTTTGGGTAATGTATTATATGTTAGGTGTCTTTTTTTTTTTTTCTTTTTTTTTTATGGCAGTTTTGATGACTGCCATCTTTGTGTGAATATCAGTATGTGCTTCAACTATCTTCAGGCCTTTGTGGTATATGAAAAAAGGAATAAATCATGACAGGGCATGCTGTTATAGGAAAATAATCAACAACGAGGTGGTGTGATGCAGCAGGATGTGAAGCAGAGGGCCGTTACCAACCAAGAGTTGATTGTTTTGGTTGTTTTGTTTGTTTTTTTAACAGCACATTCCAAGAGTTTTATTCCTCTTATACCACAGCAATTTGTAAATGATTACAGTATTTAAATTATTAATGAACAACAGATCATACTTTAATCGTTTAGTTATATTTAATGTTGTATACTTAATGTTGAAAAAAGTTAGTTTGTGTTATCACTTTTAATATAGCAGAATTATAAGCAGTTATTTCCTCATCAGCTTCTTACTTATCCTCTCTTTTGTAGTTAATAATACAAAAAAATGTAGCTTGTTATGTTACTGAGAAACCGGAATGGACAGACTCGTCTGTGCTGAAGACTTTAGTGTGGTGTAAAACTTACTGACACTGGAGACTCCTTCCATAAATATCCAGTGACCGTCTCCTTACAGAAAACGTCACACTCGTTCATTATAAGTTAACAGCACATTTTTAAAATCAGATTATTATTAGCCTTACATTATGTGGTGCATCCGCAATACAAGTCTCTAAGAATGAGTTGTTATGTAGAAATAATAACAGTAGAAAGAGGCAATAATATAAACCTGTGATGTGAATTATAGCTGGCACTACTATCAGAGCTGCTGTAATAGAAACTTATATCCCATTGCGGTTGAGTTCTCGAATCCGATTGGTCAGAAGTTGTGGATTATTTTTGTATAGCTCAGACTGTGATTCCGGCTGTGACGTGAAAGTTAAGTTTATATTAATGTGCTCATTTTAATACATTCTTTCTTCTACAGTAACAGCTCATTCTCAGGGACTTGCCACATAATCTAATATTATATATATATATATATATATATATATATATATATA
>CM074962.1:8709579-8738827 GCA_037577455.1 Pangasius macronema
ATTTTTAAAATCAGATTATTATTAGCCTTACATTATGTGGTGCATCCGCAATACAAGTCTCTAAGAATGAGTTGTTACTGTAGAAATAATAACAGGAGAAAGAGGCAATAATATAAACCTGTGATGTGAATTATACGTTAAGTTTATATTAATGTGCTCATTTTAATACATTCTTTCTTCTACAGTAACAGCTCATACTCAGGGACTTGCCACATAATCTAATATTTTATATATATATAGTTTAACAAAGAAAAACATAATTGTTGATTTTGTGAAGTTATTTGTGAGGAGACATTTATTTAATATTTATGGAAAGAGTCTCTGGTGTAAGCTCTTTGTTACAGTCATGGGAATGTCTTCATGACAGAGTTTACACTTTCTGGTTTCTCTGTAAAATGACGAGCTACAGGTTTTGAGAGAGGGAAATTTAAAAAAGGTGAAGCTGGTGAAGGAAAGACTAGGAACTGACTTGTCTCGTGGACGTGCCACAACAGTGATTATTAAAGTTTTCAATGTTATCAACACTATTTCATCGTATGGTCACTACTTAAGCAAGTGTGGTGTGTACATAAGGTATATGCTATAACAAGCAAGATGTATTCGGATATTTTAAATAAAGCATGTCTAAACTCTAATCATTCTTGTGACTGCTAATGGGCTCTTCACTTACTTGTGTCACAGGGAATGATTATTACACACATGTTCAAGCTGAAATGTTAATGTTAATGAGGTTGCAGTCGTCTCCATTACACACATGAACTTGATTGTGTGACCGTGTTTGATCCAAAATGCCATAAATTACCGAATGTGATACGAACACACTCTGTCCTTACTCACTGAGTGTTTTCCAGGTAACTGTTTATTGCATTTCAACAGGACTTACATGCACAGAAGAATATTGGGACAGAAGGGGGTTATTACATCCAAAAAATTAAGATCCACCAAAAAAGAAAACAACTAACCAGCACATCCATTGTTAATATAACATTATTCCACCAGTCTTTCTACCAACCAGGGTTTTTTTTTCTCCACATTTCCTTACTGCAATAGATCAAAACATCAAAAAGCCAGTTTAGTCATTATTATGGACTGATGGTAAGACCAGTGGTAGATGGTTTTGTAGATGTAATTTGTAAATATCTTCCCATCTTGTTCCAGTTTTAGATCCAAGGAACTGTTGTGCTCTTGTGCACTACCACAATTCACTACAATTTGCTATTAAACAGAGCTAGATTGCATTCAGGTGGCAGGAATACATGTATTTTTACAACCAGAAATATTTTGTACCACCTCTTTTAATACATAAAGTACTTTCAACATAACTAAAATAGATTCTTTTATCTCAAAATAAAGACTAAAGATAAAATATTCCAAATGCATATTGGTTGTTAATAGGCGGAGTCCGATGTTGCGTGTCACGTGTCACTGACAGAAGAGGAAGAAAAGCAAGTCATTAGTGAAAACAGAGCGGAGATGCTACACAAACCTTAATACGTCCGTTAATGCTATGTTCATTCATGTGGTCCCAGAAACTGTATGGCTAAGAGCTAGACAACTAATACTTCAATGACAATATGGATCCAGTGAGCCCAGTGATATGTACCACATCAAACACATTATTTTTCTCCACAGAAAACATTACACCTGTTTGGGTTACATTACATCTGTTTGGGTTCCTCACAGAAAAAAAAAAAACAAGGCAGGAAAAAAACAAAAAGAATACACATCCACCATTGTGGATGTACAAGGATGCATCCATCAATACCTTTTTTTATGAGTTGTCTTTTTAAATATAGCCTGGAAACATTAAAATACGCACACACACATATACATTATCACTTTCACAGGTTGTAATACAACATTAGACAGAAAGAGAGAAGGAGGGATGGAAGAAGACTCTGAGGATACTGGTCTGAAAAGAAATGCACACATCCATTTCCTCAGGGTCATAGTCGCTGACGTGCTATGATGACACACACAAACACAAAGAGAGAATATCTTTCAGTTCATTTTCATAGTTCATAATCATTTTGTCTGGCTGATGAAATGATTAATAACTGAGTATTAAAAAAGTGAAGACGTATGGATGGATGTACCTGATGGTGACCTATAGGAAGTCCTTGATGTTCAGGTCAGCAAGGGGATCTTTGGGAGGAGGAGGCTTTCTGGGGCTCTGAGTCATTCCAGAAGACATCTGTAGAGGACAAAACACACCTACAGGGTCAGAGATGAGTGCTGTGTCTGTGTTGTATGGCTCGCACAAAGCGAGCTCCATGAACACATGGTTTGCTAAGGTTGGAGTGGCCCTGACCTCAAACCCACTGAACACATTTAGGATAAAAACACCGACTGCACCCCAGACCTCTTCACTCAACATCAGAGCCTGACCTCACTAATGCTGTTGTAGCTGAATGATCACAAATCCCCACAGCCACGCTCCAAAATCTAGTGGAAAGCCTTCCCAGAAGGGTGGAGCTTATTATAACAGCAAAGAGACGGACTGAGTCTGGAATGGGATGTTGTGATGGTCAGGTGTCCACATACCTTTGGCCATATAGTGTATATAAAAATTCAAGTGGATTTGCTATTTCCAAGATTTAGAAGATGTAAATGCCAAATAAATAAATTATTTTGCAATGCCTTCATTTTTGCCTAAAGGTTTTTGCACTTTCCTTCCTCAGAGTTGCTCTGAGAAGTTTCCTAAATCACTTTTAGTCCAGGACTCCCAGCTAGGACTTCTTAGGCTAAGACAGGAGCTCTCTGAGAGAATTCTAAGAAGCTTTGTGAATACAGGTCCAGGTTTGGGGCTGAAATATCATGGTACATAGCAGAATTCACAATGCCACCAATCTTCACCTGAAGCACCTGCTACAAAAGAGCACCAAAGCATCAATCATTCACCTCCACATTTTACGCTTGGTTATCAGGTGCTTTTTCTTGCATGCAGTTGTCTTTTTTCACCAATATTTGCTTTGAACACCACATGGTTCAGGCTCCATATTTGTAGAATCACTCACAGGAAAGGAATTTTTTCTGCAACTCTTACAAACAGTTGTTGTTATGGAAGTGGCATCTATTTTAAAACTTGAAAACCCCAGGAATCAAATGTTCTTTGCCTCTCACTGTGGAGGAGTACAGTACGCTTGTGTGTTCTGTTTCTGGGAAATATTCAACTGTTACAGACTTTTTATTTTGGCTTTTTCCTGATTGCATGTAATTGTGTTTTTAACCACTTGTGTATTTTAAATGTAAGGCTTAGAATAGTGCGTGTGTGTGTGTGTGTGTGTGTGTGTGTGTGTGTGTGAGATTATGGTACCGGTGCTGCAGGTGCTCCTGCAGCAGGAAACTGCGGTCTCATCATAGGCTGCTGGGGGAACATCATGGGAGCTGCGCCTGTTGCACCGGGCTGTGTGTGACAGACAGAGTGTGAGACACACGTACGCTTTCATACACACAAGCACTCGGGAAGACACACGTACACATTCTTACCATGCCATATGGCAACGGGGACCCCATAAGAGGAGAGACCATGGAGCGCATAGGCTATAATGGGTGTGTATTATAAGGGAGGGAAGTGGAAATTAATACAAAATGAACTACACAACACAAACACACACTTAAAAAAAACAACAACAACAAGGGAACACGGATCTCTAATTCAATGGGGAGGGGGTATTTACATCATTACCAACTTAGAGAGCAAGAGAATACACGCATGTTTTTTAATATGCATGACTACTAATTCAGCCTATTGTGCATGCATATTTGAATAGCTAGAGTTTAGAGAAGAGGAAAGTTAGCAAACTGGTTTAAGGTCTGATCAGCACTTAAGCATAAAAATGTATCCTTAGACTTGCAAAAAAAAAAGTACTTAGCAAGTGGAAATATCTTGAATATCTGAACTTTAGCTAGTATTTCCTATTATATGATTACAATAAACAAAATATAAGATTATTAAGCCCATGTCTGGCCATTTTTATTCATTTCAAGCTTAAATAGTCTTCTATGGGCAGATAATTTTTGCTAATTTTTAGCGATTATTTCTAGAAAGAAGCAAAAAAGAATAATCTGCCAGTAGAATAAGAAAATGTGATGCTTGAAATAATTTTTTTAATGGCTAGAAATAGGTTTAATAATCTTATATTTGGTTTATTGTAATCCTATAATAGGAAATACTAGATACATTTGACTATATTCAAGATATTTGTATTTGCAGTTTCCAGTCTGAGGAATTATGTGCTTAAGGAGACCTATGATTTGAAAACTTGCATAAAGGTTTTAATAGCAGAATGAAGAGATGTAAGAGATGTATTTAAAGTTTAAAGTTTAGTTTAAGAAGTAGTGAGAAAGTCTGAGTAATCAGAGAAAGATGTGCTGATATATAAATATATATATATATTGCTCTGATATGTAAACACAGACTGATTTATTATTATTATTATTATTATTATTATTATTATTATTATATTTTAATAATATATCACCATCATGATTCGAACTCATGATCTCCTGATGATTAGGCAAGTCCTTTTTAGCACCCGTAAACTGTCATCTTCTTTATTATATAGCGTATACTAGATAGATATAAATACTGGCAAGATAAAAATGCGTTTTTTCCTCAATTACTCTTCATTATATACTTTTTAGCAATTTTAACAACTGCTCCTACAGATTTACATAATGAATTTCAGGCTTCCTATGGCCTAACACAACTGTGATCAGCTAGTAGAAGGATCCAGGAATTTCAGAGAAAAGCCACACCACCCAAAGCCATGCTGCACTACACCATGCTGCAGAACTACACGACAACACAACATTTACCATGGGCATGCCCCAGCTAGGGGCTGCTACCTGCGCTTGCCAGTTCGCCCCTCCTGCTGCTTCACCCCTGAGACACAGTGAGAGAGAAGGAGAGAGTGATGAGTAACAACAGAGAGAACAAGGGGGAAAGAAATAGTAAATCATGTGTGAGAAACTGACTTACGGCTTCTGGGTCCCCATCCCCAGATCTGAAAGAGAGTAACATACACACATATCACAAGTTGGTACACAAAAGCTATACATTAAATGTTGATTTCCTCATTATATACTTAATGTGCCTGAAGTGGAATGTGTGGTATTTTTTTTTATTTCTAAATTGGTTTTCCCTTGTGATTTGTAAGGAATAAAACATAACAAGATGTGCTATGTTATTTAGGAAAATAATCAACGAAAAGGGTGGTGTTAGTTTGTTGTTTTGCTATAACAGGAAATGTATGTTACCAAGAAACCAGAAAGTCCTCCATCCTGAAGACACTCTTGGGTCAAAAACTTAAAGGAACAGCTTTACCTCTGGCTGTTACAAACACTGACACTGGAGACTCCTTCCAAAAATGCTAAATGATTATCACCTCACAGAGAACATCATCATACATGGTGTCTGAAAATGATCTCTGATACTAAATGGATAAAAGGTATAACGATACTTCTGACCAATCATAATCGAGAATTAAACCACACGGTGCTATAAATAATTATAGGTCACAGATGTACAATTTTTTTTTCAGTTTATGTTTTAAAGCTACAATCTGTAGCACCAGTACTCCTGCTTGCTAAATGTTTTCCTTTGTAATAACATTCAGTTTAAGTATTAATGCATGTACTGTGCTGTACTGAAACTCACTTCCAGCTAAACTGGCCATAGTAGAGTCCAGATCCCCTGCCACTGGTTTAACTGGTGAGGCTGCCATGGGTGCTGCTGCAGCTTGCTGAGGAGCCATGGCTGGCATGAGCATATCCCCCAAGCCACCGAACGCTGGAGAAATAAAGTGAGAATCCATAAAAGATTCAAAACTCAATTTGATTTCTACACCAAACTAGATACTGAGTTTTTAAAACCTGTCATCAAAATGTGTTATAACTGTACAAAACCAAATAATTCACACAGAGACCAAAAAACAGCACAAACAACACCAACTTCAGCACAGCACATTACTCACATTACAGACATACCACCATCACACCACACAACAATCTAGACACTGCTACACAATTAGATTGTAGCAGTAAAGCATATTACATAAACATTGTTTACTTTCTAAAGATACATTTCTTATACTGCACTCCTCCATTATTGTTCTCTATTTTGTGTTCTTCTTTGTTATATTCTAGAATTTATTTATAAAAAAATATCGAGCCTTCTAAACATTTAGTCTTTCCCCAATTTGTTCCTTTAATCTCTTATACAGCCCTTCAAGCTCATCCAATAAATACATCCATGCATTCATTAAATCAACACATCCATCCACCCATCCATCCATCCATCCATCCATCAGCCCATTTGTATTTCCATGTAGTCTATACAATCCATTTTCCCAACCCATCCATTCAAGCCAATACATCTCATTCAGTTTATGCATTCCGTCCATCCATCCATCCATCCATCCATACATCCATCCAGCCATCATTTCATCTATCCATCCTTCCTTCAATCAATCCATTACTCAAATGATCGATCCATATCATTTCATCCATCTACCCATCTATCCTTCTTTTCATCTCTCCATCCATCCTTCCATCCATCCATTGTTTCATCTATCATCCACTGATTCATCATTTTATCCATCAATCAGTTAATCCATCCATCCATGCATCATTTCATCCATCCATCATACCCCATCTATTCATCCATCCATCCATCCATCCACCCATGCATGCATACATACATACATACATACATACATACATACACTGATCATCTCTAGTTTCATCTATTCTATACCATCCAGTTCTTCCAACCCATCCAAACCAAGACATCCCATTCAGTTCACTGTCCGGTTCCCATTAACTATCCAAACCATCCACCCACCCATCCTTCCACACTTCAAATTCATTCATCCATCCATCCAACCATCCACCCTTCCATCTAGTCTATTCATCCATCCATGCACCCACCCATCCATCATATCACCCATTCATCTGTCCATCCATTTATCCATGCATCTACCCATCCATTGATCCACCCATCTATCCATCCATCCATTGTTTCATCCACTGCTTTCTGTATCCGTCCCATCTAATCTAGTAATTGGAGCATCCATCCATCGGCTGGAGCAGACTGTTATACACACACAAGTTTGGACATGTTCAAAACAGTCTGGCTAGTCTGGCTTGATGGCTTGAAGTCCTTCTCTCCTGTCTACTCAGTTACTGTCACAGAGCCAGGACTAAATATTTTTACTGCAATGCAGTCATGTACTGTGGAACAGCTTGTGTAGGCGCATCAGGACTCACCGTAGCACAGGAGGAAGCAAGCAATGACCCAGACCAAGATTGAAGAGAGATAGAGGAGATGAAAGAATCATGGTAGAAGCATAGAAGATGAAAAAAAATCAATAAAACAATGACACAAAAAGCAAACAGCATGGAAATGGAGGCAAAGAAAATAAAGTAAAAGAAAAATGAGAACATGATCAAAGCATTGAATAACAAAGGGAAATTGAAATTGGCATAACATGAGGAAGAGTGAACGTGAAAAAAGAGAGAAAGAGCAGTACAGAGGAATTCAGCGTTAAGCAGGAAGTATTCAGAGACTTTAAATAAACAAATGGCATTGCATATTCTGGCATGGACAGTGAACAAACAGCTTGCCTTCACCCACTCCAACACACTCTGCGATATAAACATATCAAAACCACAACACACCAACTGAAAGGTCTCACTCACACTATCCTCAGCTCTTAAAAACACCATACACATTGTATCAAGCAATGCCACTGTAGAACACACACCACACAGGTCAATAACACAATGTAATACACACACGGCACACTTCACCAGTTAGTACACAGTCACAATGACGCTGTAGCTCAAATATACTTCACAGGACACATAAAATGGAAGAATGTCACACAACTGAGTAAGAGGCAAAGGTAGAGTACCTCCCATTAAATCTCCTCCTGCAGATGTTGCTGGTGCTGGAGCTGTGGGTTGGCCATTGCCTACACCTGCAGAGTCTGGAGGACCATATCACACCAAGAATCCATGCAGCATGAGGGCAGAGAATGTTAAGCATGAGCCATCGGTGACACACTGAGAGGAAACCCCAGAGACACNTTTTTGTAACAGTTTGTAAGAGACAATTTTTTTCTGTGTGTAAATGTCTTTAAATGTCACACCAAGAATACTGTTTTTTTCATTTAAAAAAAAAAATGGAGGAGACTATTAATCGCATAAGAGATAGAAACATTAATGTGAGCAAACACATATACACACAGTTTTTACATGCAGTTCCCCAACCAACAGAAATATTTGTTTGACAGCTCAACCTGATATCCACTCACACAGAGGCAAGAGAGAAAGACATCTTCATGAGCACAAACATAAAAAAGCAAACAGCTCTTGAACAAACCAGATTTTTCATCGTACCAAAGTCTTTTACACTTCATACCTTGCGTCTACTTAATCATCAAGGTTTCCATTCCATGTGAACCCCAATCAAAACAAAGCAGCCAGCAGTTATGCTGCATTCGACTAAAAGTCGTAACTCGTAATTTCCGACCTCTGACTAGGAAAAAAAAAAGAAAGAAAATGCCTTCTCAGGTTGGGAACTCGAGATGGTCTGCTCAACCCCGAGTTCAGCAAGTGATGTCAAATCAGCATGGCTGCTCACAGCATGAACAGTAAACACAGCGACACCTCTTACCTTTAAATGAGTTATACTGTATATACAATTATTTGCTTTAGATCAATCAGCATACAGCTATAGTAGCTTGTTAAATCCATAACATTGGCTACACAGATTACTCATCACAGTTAGCTGGCTAGCTTGTTGCCAACATGGAGTCATCCATAGTTTTTTTCCCCACTTTATAGCTTGAACAAACAGAGGTTGAAAATTCAGAATTCCCACTTTTTGAGGAAAGTCGAATGCAGCAATAAAATGAACCCCAACCTGGAGCACCGAAGCCTACATCTAGAAACTCGGTACCCACCCCCGACCAAATCCAGAGCTGCACCACTGTCCAGCCAGCTCACAGGGGCCGAGAGAGCAGCAGGAGGTGGGCTGAACACATCTGCAGCATGAGCATCAAGACAGGGGTTTGTTCATAATTCGTTTCCTCTAACTCTCTGTAATCACTCTAGTAAATTGCTAAAGCAGATGGAAAAACGATCATTTAAATTAAGGCACAAACAGCTCTACAAATGCATTAGATATCTTAGAATCTTAGACTTAGGATGTGTACTGCACAAGAAGAAAAAGCTGAAATAGTTAAAGCTGAAAGAGTGTTGAGTAGATCATGAGTCTTAGGAAACCTCAAAGGGAACTGCTGAAAAGGAGAAAAAGAGATTGATGTAAACGGAGGGTGCAGCTCCATTTGGATAACCCAGGTGCAGAAGAGGAGAATTTTTAGCTCATCTTGAGCAGCCAAGAACAGAATGCCAGAGAAGGAAAGGAGTCAGTGGGGAAAAGGGATAACTGCATACCTGATGAAAACAGGTCTAGACTGGGAGCACGCTCTGATTTGGGTACAGATGGTTCAGGTATGGAATCAAAAAAACCTAGGGGCAAGGACAACCATACCATATGCACATGAACACATACTGGGTAAGAGATAAAGTATTTTAAACGCAATACAAAATAAAGGACAGCAAATGAGGTAAGGTGATTAACACAAACCAAGTCAGCAAACACATAAATCACCTCTGTGGATCTGTGTGCAAACATTATGTATTAAAATAAAACAGCTGAATCAGTCTCACATGAATGATTCATTCAGTTAGAAGTCAAACAGGAAGAGAGTCCTTTTCTTTTCCTTTCCCCTTCAAGCCTCTATGTAATTTGATTTGCTTGAAGAAAAGGATTAAACTGCATTCAAATAATATTCCCTGTAATGTTCGGTGGTGCAACATATCTAGGCAAAAACACAGCCTAAAATTCAGGCTTCGCTTACGAGCCTCCTTTAGAGAACATGTGTCACTCAGGGCTGTCATGCAGGGGCACACAGTCAGAATTTACCACTAAACAGATCTATCGTGGGAGCTGCAGGGGCTGGAGTGATGGGCATGCTGGAGGTGAGTGGGGTCTGAACTGTGGCAGGTGACACAGAGCCGAATAAGCAGGTGCTGCTGTCCACGGGCTGCATGGAGAACATGTCCAGCTGTAGGGAAACAGTCGCACAATCTGCAGCTGGGGCAAATGGGTCTTGATGAGAGGAGAAAGGGAATAACCATAACTGTAAAAAAAAAACACTGAGAAGAAACTGCAGGACCAAAAATATCCATGTTTGTATAGTCTTGTGCAAATGCAAGCTAAAATGAGGCCCAAAAGTGACTACCAAGTTTTATTTTAATCATAAACCAGTAAAAATTATAAAGCTTTAATATCAGGTGTTAAATGACACAAATACCGCCAACATGTCTAATGCGTTACCCTTAAATTATTATTTGTATGAAGATTCACCTATTAGCAATACATACTAGCATACACAGACACTATAGTATGTTAATGTACTGAAAGCTGGGCTGTACTATACACAAAACTAAAGGAGAACCACATACAGTAAGAGATAAACATTTCAAATACATCAGAGATTCCTTAAAGCAGAAAGAACTGGAAAGATTAAGAGGAAGTCAGAAACAGGAGTAATAAAAAAAATTCGTCACAGATTCCAAATATGGAAATGTTTTAAACCATATTCACACTATGCGTGTGAGTCGGAACAACATGCACATGACACATGAGTGCAACTCTGAATGTTCAAGATAGGTTGCCATGACATCGCATTATGACGATCGTCATGGCAACGGCCATCCCAGTTGAGAGGGATATCTGAATCAATAAAAGCACTTCGCACAGCCCAATGTGGACAACAGGCTGAGAATTATCTGTATTTTCTCTGTACAAACACAAGTTTAATCATCACATAAATACACAAATGACTTCCATGGCTTTATCAGACTCATAATCAAATTCACACACACACACACACACACACACACACATACACACACACACACACACACACACACACACACACACACACACACACACACACACACACACACACACACACACGCTGATGCACATTGTCAGAACCCACCATTTGCAGCAGAAGCATCAGTGGCAGCGGCAGTCGCGTTGGCTGAACCCCCTGTCTCCACAGCAGAGGCTGGTTCAGCTGCTGGGCTTCCAAACGCACCTAAAACCCCAATGACATGCAAAAATAGATGGACAAAAACAGAATATTAGAATTTCAGTAAGAAAGGACCTGCTGTGGAATAAGAAAATACTGCTTCTGAAAAACTTTCAGCTGAAGAATCTCTCCAGAGCCTGTAAATCTCCTTCCAGGACTCTGGATCACTGGTGAATAGATGAATAGTTTTATTAGACTTCAGCATCACTGTGGACTAATTATTTACTACCCTTCTGTCACTCAATTCTTCTATTGATTTGGAAGGTGTGAGCAAATTAAATTAGTGAATGAATATTAATAGACTATGAATTTATCTTTTTGCAAAATAATTCATTATAACTAGAGATAGAGATGGCACCGATCTGATACCCAGTAACTTCATCAGGCCGATATCAAGACATATCAGAGAAAACGTATCAGATATCAGATCCTGTAACAAATGACAAAAACTGGAATTAGATTTGGAAGCAGAATTTATTTCCGCAACTGCAAATGTTTACATAATCAAAAGATTTGACTGGTTATTTTTGGGGGTTGGAATTGATTTTATTATATTTACACATCATAACATTGTAAGTGATTTTTGTCTAAAAAGTGTTTATACTGTGAAGTGCTTTATTTAAAAAAAAAACTTTAAACGTTAAAGAAAAAGGTACTGAATGGGTAGCGGTATCGACTGATACTCAAGGTTTCAGTATCGGTACTGGTATCAGAAAAAGAAAAAGGGGTGTCATGCCATCTCTAATTATAACTCAAAATCAAGTCTTGTAGTTTTGGAGTGAATGAAGAAAGAAGAATGACTAAGAAAGGGTAAATGAAAGCAGGATATACAGTATGGAAAGTATAGATTTCTAGGTCAGCTCAAGTAGAGCACCGTTTTAAAGAAAGGGCTTACCATTTCACAAACGTCACATATTCTTATCTCAGGCCAAGCGTTAAACCACTATTTGGTCTTCTACAGACTCACAATAAGAGCATGAAATACAACAATGTACTGAATTGTACTGAAATTACAAAAATGATGAACCTCTCCATTATGTAGCGCATATGGAAGTGCGTGGTAAGCTTTCGCATGTGTGGTCTTCCTATTTTTTCCTCTGGCTAAACCATTCTTCACTACTGACCTCCTAGGAGATCCGCCGAGCTCGGGGTTGGGCCAGCAGAGGTAGCGGGAGGGGCTACAGAAGCAGCGCCTTCACCAGCTGGGGCACTAGACACAGCTGTCGCAGGAGAGGTAGAGTCTACAGCTGGGGTGGGGTCAGGGAGGAGAGTCTCCGTAGTGAGGGAACCGAATTCTACAAAGCCACGGCACCATCGGGCCATAACAAAACCGCAAAATAATACAATACGGCGACACAAAAAGGCGAAGACAGGAGCACATTTGAGAGAGAGAGAGAAAAAGAGATTTGAAATGAGACAAGGCTGGGAAGCAAGAAGAAAGGACAACAGTGGAAATCTACTGACGGTCTGCCTGTCAGAATATACCATCACCATATACCACACACTCACCTGACCCCAACAGATCTGCAGCAGCACAGCCCAAAAAAAACAACAAGAGAAAATATCATCAGTATGTATATATGATCAATATGTATGTATTATGCATAAACATTCTAGACACAGTTTATGGTCATATGGTCATAAGGCCTTGCAATGCTTTAGAGCCGTTTATACCATATGCCGTTTTCTATAACAGCAGCTCTGGCAGTATTTCCGGCTGCAAGGTTTATATTACATTCTTATAGGGCAGATGCTCAATATTTAAAAAAAAAAAAAAAAAAACCACATATGAGTCTTGACTTTTTCTGTAAGGAGATGCATATCAAAGGAGTCTCGGGTGTCAGTGTAACACTGTAAATGTACATTTTCCTACACAGGAAAGTCTTCAGGAAGAAGGATTTGTGGTTTCTCAGAAACATGACAAGCTCAGATTTTTTGTTTAATTAACTTCAAGAGAGAGAAAAAAAGAGAGGCTGATGAGAGAAGGACTGTTTTTTTCAGACATTCCACAAATTAAGCGTAATTATAAATGGATAGAAAGTACTCTGTGTTGCACTTTAAGAGGAATAAAACACTTTTTTAAGAGGAATAAAACACTTAGAGACATGCTGTTATTGGAAAAATGTAGGACATCTATCTACAGTATCTATCTATCTATCTATCTATCTATCTATCTATCTATAAAATAATCAAGTTATCCACTTTGCAGGAAGCATCACACCATCCTGTCTATGATTACTTTCCTATAACAGCATGCCCTGTCATGTTTTACTCCTTACACACTGTACGTCCTTCCTCGGTAGCTCATGTTCACTGAGAGAACGATAAGAAGTGAATGTGCACTCTTTACCTCCCCAGGATGTTGGAGCAGATGAAGCAGGAGGCCCTGAAGAAGACAACGGATCCAAGTCCAGCAGAGAACTAGAGAGAAGTCGGCAATGAATAATAGTAGTAAAAACAAACAAAAAAAGTGCAACATCTGGAAATGTTTTATCACGTAGATGGAGTTAGGGAGAGGAAGGGAGGTTTGATGTGAGATGCGGTCACTCACTCAGTGGCAGGCTCGGCAGGAGCGGGCGCAGCAGCAGCAGACGCAGCCTCGGTGGGAGGCGGTTCCAGGGTGGGCACAGAGGCTGCAGATTTGGAGGGAGTTGACGTTGGGGAGACATTGTTGGTGGGTGACCCCTGCAATGTCATATGAAAAAAGAGGGTATGAATGTATATGGTTGTATACGCAAGAATCTCATGAGAAGTGGATTTGAAAAGAAAACTCACCTTTGTCGGAGACCTGATGGATGAAGAAAGAACAGACAGCTGACTCTGTATTCAAGTAGAAAAATATATAGAGAATATAGCAAAGAAAACAAAACACTTACCCCTCTCTGAGAATGTAGAGAAGACAACGAAAGGAAAGAGAAAAGGTGTCATAAAATATGCAGGAATTTGCTTAGTGTACACACCCAAGCAGAACCACAGGAATGTACTATATACAGTAAAATGCTCATAAGAACAAATGTGTTCAGGCTAGAGATTTTATTTGCTGTCCTTACCCTTTCTTTCCCTCTAAACTGTTCATGTGTGTCTCCAGAGATTCCAGAATACTGCTGGGGGCCTAGGAGCATCACACACACACACACACACACACACACACACACACACAATGCTTGGTCATTATCACAGGGACAGAAGAATACTCCACACTTCCAACACACTATCAGACAGAAACAGCACGCCTGAGTGATTTCATACTTACCATGTATTACGGCAATGTTATTTCTAAGAACACTAATCATCTTGAACACTAATGACACTCCAAATCAGTTCAGCACACCATCGCACACAAGCAAACTGAGTGCACACAGAGGCCCAGCATCAGCGCTACACTTTAATTCATTGCTTCCTTTTCTTTGGTCAGTCTAGTCTGCTCGAAGTAATTGCTGATCAGGATGTAGCTGCTGTCTGTACATAGCATTGTTGTTTCTACAGTGGAGCTTGGGAAAGGACGCAGCGTACTGTAAATGTTCCATGTAAATGGTACTGAGGGTAATGCGAAAATAATCATATAAATAACAAACTTCAAAATGCAGTAGTACGGTGGATATAGCATTATTCTTACACCACAGCGATTTTACAATGATAATTTTTCATTTAATACAGAATGATGTATCACCATTCATAGTTACATTTAATGTTTCAGAACATCAGCAGGACAGGATTCTTCAGGACAGTGGAGTTTGCACTTTGCGGTTTCTTTGTAACATGACAAGCTGTGTTTTTTTCTTGTTAAATTAAAAAGAGGCTGGTGAGGGAACGACTGTACACGGCTCCTATAGCCTATGTAATAACAGGAACTAAGTCCCAGTGGGACTTATCGCACATTTGCTTACATTTAAACAGGGACCTAGGAATAGTGTATATTAGTGAATAGTGAATATTCAAGATATTGGATACTTACTTATTAAAACCCTTCTGTTTATTTCCAATTTTAAAAGATTGGACCCCACTGTGCATGATATCATAAATATATAATTATAACTCTTTTTTTTGCTGCTAAAATAAAGAAGCAATGCATTAAGCTGTAGCCCCGGTATCTCTGCTGTGCACATGATTACCGGGTCCTCTTCCCGGCAGTTGTTAAACTGGCAGTCCTCGTCGTCCGAGTCTGCCAGGTCAGCCACCACCCCAGGGTGAAGACACTGAGAATGTCCAGTATCAGGGTGACAGGAATGAAGGACAAAGCCCTTCATTAGCAGTGCACTGAATGGCGCTACATAGTCTGGTTAATGGAACATCACTAACAAATCCCCTTTGCTCAGATTTAGCTTAAGGGTTGTTTAGGAACATGACAGCTTGTGCAACTATTAGAACAGACACCATTAGATCTTTTGAAAGAACATAGCTTTAGTATGTAATATTGCACAACAGCTAATCAGCTAATTATGCCTGGCTTTGCTAAAACTCCAAGTAACATGTTTACAAAAGGTAGAGACCTGGAAGTTAAATGCTTAAATCATTTTTGAAGTGAGAGTGTATAAACGCACAATTTTAAAGAAGAATATCAGGATTAAAATAAATACAAAAATAGGCAACAGTCTGATTACAAATATTTCTGAAAACTCATGTAATTAAAGGATTATCTATACAACTCATTTTCCATTCTGAATACAAATAAATTTAAACAATCAGCATTAGGAAATACTCAAGCACATACGGTATGAAATGATCGATAAGTGAATACATACAGCAAATACATAATACAGATAACTTACATAAGATATGTCAGGAATGTCATTTTTGTCCACACCAACTTGCTGGAAGGGAAGATTTTTATTTAGACAAATAGCACTATTATTATATAGCATGCATTTCAAGAATTTTCTTAAATGTTGAAGCATTTATTTCATACCTCTGCAATTTTCATAAACTCTGAAATCTTAGTTACTCGAGTCAGAAACTTCTTATAGATCTCAAGCGACTCCTTGCAATCAGACTTCTTCATTTTGAAATATTTCTCTGCATAAAAAAACAGAGTGCACAGTTATCAACCTTTGAATGAGAGGTCAAAGAAACATAACATGGGAAAACTGAGGTTTCATTAAAATGTCTCCTGCCTAATAAATTGATAATTCCATCATTGTAGGAGGCAAAGAGTTTAATCAGGTCCTTGAAGAGAAGCATGAAAGCTGCATTGATGATGCCATTGTTCAAGTCTTTGGGATGAACCTGCAAAAAAAAACGGACAGAAAATTGTGTGACTGAGACAACATTATACAATAACATGCCAAAGAAAGCCTTCCAAACAAGCCTCCCATTATTATACGACAGGAATGTCACATTTATAATCAGACAATAAAACATGACTATGACTACTGTACACAAATCACTGACAAATAGCATGAATTATTTAATATACTGAATATGCAGTTCTATATCAGATACATCTGAGTAACAAGGATGAACTAGATCAGGGGTTCCCAAAGTTTTTAGGCAAATGACCCCAAATGGACATTATGAATCTTCTGCGACCCCAAGCCTGGACCGTTCAACAATTATTATAATTCCAGACTTGCACATTTTATTATGTCAGTAACACATGTATGTGAACACAAGTGACTAAAAACCAAAGGAAGATCCCTTGCACTGACTTACACTGATTGTGTGTGTGTGTGTGTGTGTGTGTGTGTGTGTGTGTGTGTGTGTGTGTGTGTGTGTGTGCGGCATTGCTCACACACTCACATACTGTACTGCATGTGTTTTATGTACATCCAGAAGATTTAAAAGCAGCATCTACTAGATCATTTCTAATTAGATGTAATTAATCCATTTCTGAGGGCCGTGAAGTTACTCACATCGAATTCCAGTAGCGTGTCCACTTGAGTCTGCAGAGCTGGCATAGCTTTAAGCAGTTTTTCAGGAGCCATAGTCCTCATCACTCCATCAGCACTGCACACACACACACACACACACACACACACACACACACAAACACACAACCATATAAGCACATAAAGGCCACATGGATATCAGTGAGAACAAACCCTGATAAGCAATAAGACCCAATTAGCAACAAACTGTATACTTTAATAAACGTTCCTAGTAATAGGCATAGAAATTGCCTTTTCACTATATGAGTGCAACCAAGAAAGCCTGGATTAGTTACACACTGCAGAAATTTTATATGTAAGCAGTGTGATATTACAGTAAAACTCTAAGCTATGTCATTAAAAAAAAACTGTTGCTAAGCAACAACAAAAGAATCTATATTTAACCTGTTTATTTCATTAGTGAGGGCTGTAACAGAATCAAACAGATCATAGCCAAACATCACAGCATTCTGCATTTCATCTTTTTTCACAGGAACTTTTTTCTAGATCAAAATGTTCTGTTACATTTCTCTGAACAAACGTAAACCTAGTCGAGCAGCAGGAATGATTCCAACAGCTTGAGTTCGAAAATGTGTTAAGTTTTTCCATTGAAATGCCAAGAGAAACACTTACTTGCTGTCCCACTTCCTACAGCTTGTATAATGCATAAAACAATGTTACTATTTTACAATTAACTTTACATTCTAGAGGTGTGTCTGTGTAGCTGATTCTAACCTGAAACCTTGTGGCACACATACACAACATGGTCAGCAGATAAGTTTCTAAAACAAACACCAGCCCTCTGTTGGGAAACAGGAGAGAATGACGTACCCTTTCTTGACTCGAGTGAAATCGAAGGCCATTGCACGGTAAGCGTACGCTTTCTCGTTGAGGTACCGCGCATATCGTCTGATAAATGTGGACATGTCATAGCCTTGTTATCCAAAAGACAGAACAATTTAGATTAAGTACCGACTCAAATCAAAAATAAGTTGATTCACATGTGTCATGCATGGACACTCACCATGAGTACCGGTTTTGTCGATAAAATTGCTGAGGTTGAACAGTGAATTCCTGGAGGCCAGGTACTGGATAAACCTCTGTAGTGATTAAAACAGAACTATGAACACTAAAAATCTCTGCAGAATGTTTGTGGCTTAAAACGTGGAGATGAAATTGTGTGGTTGTCCGTGTAAAGCACAGCAATTGCAGGACAATACTGACAAAAGAGACAAGAAAGAATGGGCTAGTATGGCTTGTTCTGTACTTGTCAATCACTCAAATTCTCAATCACTACAAGAAATCCTGTCTACCCTAGCCACTGACCTCGTTGCCATGGATACACATGTGGTGTGTGGTGACGAGTGCTTTGAAGACGACCACCCAGCTGGCATTCATGGCCCTCTCGAACAAAGTGTCAGCCATCTGTGGGATGTTCACGTTGGTCTCATTGGTGGCGGAGATCAGATCTAGAGAGAAAAAGACCATGAACCACTCTGACACAAGTTCATAAACGAAAGAAGAGAATAATATTTATTTTCCTGCTTTGAGAAAGTATCTGTTTACATCAGTGCCATTTAAAATTACACTCTGGGTATTTTCGTAGCTAGCTTGCCCAAAGCAGCCAGCCAGTGTTTAAACTCTCTTTCTCAGTCACTCAATCATGTGTACAGCTATCGACACTAATTTGCCTGCAAGTTGGTTTTGAGACCTACTCTTTGTAAGATTTGTTGCTAGAACTGTTAGATTAGACCTAACTTTCTTGACAATAGTTCAGACATTGTCAAAAAATTGTTCTGACACTTTGTGAGGGTGTGATTTTTTTAGTTTTTATATAAATAGTATACAAGTTATGTATTATAAGTTACTATTATAATTATATTATAATTACTTATAATGCATACCTTTTACAATTGTTTTGAATGCTGTTCTTGTGGTTAGTCAGTTCAGCCTCATTTTAAAAGTCCTTTGTATGCCAATTATGTAATTTCATAGCATTTGTACCTGATATAGTCAACTATTTCACAAGCATGCATGCACTGCATTTTTTTTTACAACAGTAAGAAACTGTATTACAGAATGCAGTTTAGACTCTTTAGAAATGATAGCAAACAGCTGGAAACAGCAGCTGCTGCTACTCTTTTACTGTAACGTCAGAGGAAGTTTTTATACAGTGTGTAGGGATGACTAGTTTTCAGACAGCCTGTTTAATAATGTTTAATCATCAGTCATAAGCCATATTTAAGTTAATCAACTGACCACGTCTGTTTTAACTTAAGCTAATCTAATGAGAAATTCATAGTAGTTTGACAAAGGTGATGTGTTCAATTAATTCACCTAAATCTGATCATTTCTATTTTAGCATTTCATGGTAGGAGTTTTGTCTATATTTAAGCTTTGTGAGTTCTGAATTATCTGAAATAGATTGCAGACACAGGAAAGTCTTCAGAATGGAGGGCTTTGCAGTTCGACGGCAACAAACTACATTTTTTCCATCATACTGACTTCAAGAGAAAGTGAGGGAAGGACTGTTTATAGCTGGAACTATAGTAACCTCCACAAAATAAAACGTAAATGTAAATGTAAACTGATAAAAAATAAAAGTTTGATTCATTATCTTGTTCATTAATAAATAAAAATTGTAACTGTTTGCTAAAAGGAATAAAACACGGATTGTTTTCCTATATCAGCACTCTCCGAAGTGTTTTATTCCTTACCTGCAGCAGATATAAATTATTACATAGTATTCCTCTGCAGCACTAACTATCCATGTATCTATGTATTGTACTATATGAAGACAGAAAGGAAAGGATACACCATGGGAAAGATTCACTACAGAGCAAAGGTTATTAGATAAAAAGGAATATGCTATAATTTTATTGGTTTCTGTAAACAGCATTGCTGTCTGTACTCCCAAGTAATCTGAAACATAAATACTGAGGTCTTGTAACATAATCTCAGCCACAAAGGGGACCACAGAGAACCATAAATTAATTTGTTGTGCAAAGAGATCAATACTGAAGGCATAATAAAGCACAGAGTTCCCCTCTGTCTAAGCCTCAGTCATTTGAGCCCCAAAATGCAGAGCTCTGGTAAGTAATGACCTGTGTTCGCCATCTCATAACTTCAACCCTGACAACGTTACAGTGCACACAAGAATGATCGCCCCTTCCTTAGGGACTCAGTGTCTAAACTGTTCCCCTGAAAGCCTTTGAAAGGTGATATAACACAAAGCAACTGCTACAAAGTTCTGTTGATCTGTGTGGTGTGTATTCAGACAGCACATCAGAGCTAGAAGAAGCTAACACATGAAGCTGTTGCTGTTACTGAGTGATATGTAATTAGTTCAATACTAACTAAGTTAGACAACTGAAGATAAGATTTTAAATATAGCTGTGGATCCAGAATCCAAGAAAGTCCCTTAAGCTTCTACAGCTCAGATTATACTGGAGGTAAAGAAGAAGGATTAATGCTGCATTTGTCTAATTCCCAACCTCTGACCAGGATAAAACAAAGAAAACGCCCCTTCAACTCTTCAGCTCAGGGTCAGGAAGTGATCACTAACAAGCAAGTGTCAAATCAACATGGCTGCTTACAGCATGAACAGTGAACAAAGCAGTGAACTCTTACTTTTACATGAGTTATACTGTATACACTAGTATTTTCCTTAGATCTATTAACATACATATTAACTTGATAAATCTATAACACTGATTACACTGTTCACCCATCACAGTTAGATGGTTAGCTTGTTGCTAACAAAATACAAACATAGAGGCTTCCACTGTTTTTTCGTACTGCTTCGTAGCTCAAACACAGACTCAGAGGTTGAAAATGACATAATTCGGAGCGCTGACTTCCAATACAGAGGTGAGTCAAATGCAGCGTGTGTGTGTGTGTGTGTGTGTGTGTGTGTGTGTGTGTGTGTGTGTGTGTGTGTGTGTGTGTGTGGTGCCAGGAATGACATGGGACAACCATTTGTTAATCAGGTCATTATCTAAGCAGCACTTATTTCTAATATTCTACAACATTTAATATTATAGCAAAGTTGAAGCAAAATATGTTTTTGTATTATTTTGATATTCTGTTCATTACTTACAGTACGTAAAAAAGATCTCATTTTTGTCACAGACTATATTATATTTGTACTGTATTATTATACTTGTAATAGACAACATTAAACACATATTGAACTAAACAGGACATAATTCTGTTCAAAACAAATCGCTCCATGTTATTTAATTGGACAATTTAAAAATAAATAATAATAATAATAATAATAATAATAATAATTTCTGCATTTAAGAAGAAGAAGAAGAAGAAGAAAACACTTTATATTGTCAGGTCTATCTTGCTGGTCCTGATAAGGTAGGTTACTCCTTTTTTTAAACGAATTTCCTATAGTGAGGACACCCACACACACACCCACACACACACACACACACACACACACACACACACACACACACATCCACACACACACACACACATACATACACACACACACACAGTCTATCAGCAGCATCTGCCCAGATGGAGACTGTTCTGCTCATCTGAAGTGATAAAAACAAAAGTGTGTTATTAGGGCAGAATTTAGTTCACTCACTCTTTGAAAACTTTGAATTATTAATGAGTAAAATGCACTTTTATTTTAATATCACGTGACCACAGTCTCTTCCACAGTGAACAGATGTTCACGTCAATACACAAGCCCTACATCACTATTTCACTCACCTTTAACCCTTTAACCTTTAACACTCGCACAGTTGGTCCTGTTTCCATGGAAACACAGTACTAACACAACCAGCTATTATTGTAATGACTACTGCCAAAAGAGACATCTGTTGTTTAACATGTGGCATGTGTGACCAGCGAAACCATTTACAGCTGGGCCTAGCAGCAGCAGCTCATGAACAGAGATTTAGATGACATTAATATTGACATAACCTTAAACAAAATAAAGTTCAGAGGCTATCCTACTTGAATTATGCTATACGCTACTTGTATTTTCTATTGACTTTCTGTTGCAAGCATAAGATTTCAATAAACAGTGTAATATTGCTCATGCAGTGCCATTCACTGACATGTAAGTAAATTCAATTTCTGTCTGCTGTTTAAACTAAAAACTAGGAAGCAAAGACATAGCACATATGAAAACAAACATTAAACTGAACTACATGCTATACTACAGCAAAAACTACGTACAGGCTACAATCTGCTACAACATACAGTAAAACAACAAGTTACAGCTCCATTAAACGTAACGTGTTATAGACTATTGCTGTGCAGCAAATGTCAATGTAAATGTAAGATAGAAATGAAGTGAGCAATGTGATTATGTCAGCAAATTAATTATTAATAATAATTATTTATAATAATTAAATTAATTAAGAATGAGAATAAGAATATGGAAACATAGGATAGTGCAGTCAACAGTTAATCACAATCAGCTCAAATAATTACTTTTACATGATTAAGTAATCGTTTTGACAGGCCTAGTCTGGAATAGGGACAAGAAAGGTTACTAATTTTTTAAAAAAATAAATCAAAACACATTTACTGTATGAACCAATACCAAAGTTTGATTTGAGGGTGATGAAAAGGGACATCATGCCCTTAATTAAAAAAAAAAAACAAAAATCACCCCACTGCCATTCTTCATTTTCACAGCTAAGATTAAAGGCAATACTGAAGCTGTCAATATTTAAATTTTTAATTTTAATGTATGTCACATCAAATTACCATGGATGTATCAAACCTAAAGCACCTATAGGGCTGATTTCCACTTCTTCAGCATTAATGCAGTGGTGTGTTTAAGGGTGTGCTGTAGTTTCAGCCTTCAGAAAAGGCATAGAGAAGAATACACAATGTGTGTATGAATACACACAGCATGTGTGGAAAACAGGTACGATAATCAATGAAAACCAATGAAAGATGTCTAGAGCTAATAAAACAGTCAATTTTGAGCGTTACACTTACTAGACTCCTCTAACCTTTTTTTTGTTTGTTTATTTTTTTACAATTTGACTACTTTTTAATTATTGTGCAAACCCTGAAAAAATAAAAATGTTGACTCTTCCAGAAATATTTTGACAAGAACACAAAAAGTCCATGGTTGAAAAAAAAATTACTCATTGATAATATAAACACTTGGACGTAGATAGACGTCCCTTTCTGTCCCAGTATTAGTGCCCTCATCTTTAGCTGTGTAAATAATGCATGTAAGCTTTGGCTGATTGATTTATAATTCAGCAGGTCTTATCCTGGAGGCTACAGTGCTCAGTAGCCACTACAGCCACGAAACTACTATGATGCCTCCTTTCGCTGCTGCAGAATCAGTCTGACCCACGTATTATAGAGATTGTCTGTGATTCTATAATTTAACAAAACTTTGCATATGGATATTACTGTGCTATGAAGCATGAAGCTCTGGATCTAGTGATTAATTCAGGTCATCTGTCTCAACAAGTGTCCTCCTACAAATAATATCAATACCATCATGCACAGAGACAATATATGCCTTCACTGCTAACATTACTCAAGTCTAATTATCATGATATCACTAATTGGAATTATGGACAATTCCATTGTTATGGATGTGACATCAAATGGACAAACCTTTGTGGGAGACTACACATTTTCTACAAAACTCCATTGCAGAAAGTGTCATATGTATAACATACCTAGTATGACTTGAATGAGTACAAAAGTATAGGTTTGAAAATATTTCTTGTCTTAGGAATTCATTATTCTCAAGGAAAAACTGCTGTTACGGATGTGACATTTTTGCGCTTGAACCAGTATGCCGTATATTTGATGTATATACAATGACATTTTCTCTATAGCTCAACCAGAGAAGTTAAATACAATGAAATGAGTGATTTTGTTCCTCTGCTCATAACTTTATTTGTCCATGGTAACAATGACATTTGCATAGACACAAAGAGAAGGGACACTTCATCCACAGTAAGGTCCACAGAACTGTCATTTTAAACCTGGGGTTTCCAATATTATACAAAAAAGACCAAGGAAATGATATGATAGATGACTGTATAAAACTGCCAAGTCATCACAGTAGACAAAACATTCCAGCATTCATGAGTGTCCAAGACACAATATTTACCAACGTCTTCGGCTATCCCATAACCCCAGGTGAACCGCCACAGTCTGGGGATGGGATTGTGCCCTGACTCTAACACATCTCATTTAAGAGGGCATCGTGTTCCCATACACGGGTACTGACAGATTATTAGGACTGCACAATGAGTATAAAACACAGCACTGCAATTCTATAACCGCATACTGTGTTGCCATTGTGATACACAGTGTTCGAGTAAACAGTTATAGTTCATAGCAGCACTTACTTCAGTTGAAAAAAATAATTTAAGATGTAACATTCCTATTTTGATCTTTGTATGAAGCATTTTGATTTCAGACAGTAAACTAGAAAGAAATAACATACCTCAGACAAACAGCTTGTATTTATTATATATCATATTCGATATGTGCTATATTTTTGACGACCACTTACACCGCTTAATTAAAGACAAAATAGCCGACATTATCGTGAGCTTCTGTTTCTGTTTAAAGGCAAAATGTGACTGCCCCATATAATACAAACTCACTGGTAACCATTCATGTGGCATGGTTAAAGATAAGTGTGTATTCATTCATAAGATTATCTGAATGCTGTGACTTGTTAAAACTCCCAAAAGACAAAACATTACAGAGCTCTTTTGCATATTGCCTCTCACCATGAAATTCTCTCTAATTATTGTTTGGTTATTGTTCACTTAAGCTTCTAAATATAACTGTAACTGGCTATCTTGTAGTGCAATATGTGATTTTACCCTCATCTTTATCCTTTTATGGCTCGGTTTCGCCCTTTCACCTGTTCTTTTACTATTGCTCCAGTCTGTTGTGAGGCAATGCTTGGTGTGTTAATTCCTATCAGACATTCCTTATTCACTACATGGCAAAGTATATTTTATGATCTTATTCTTCATAAATGAGCCTGAAAACACAGAAGAATGCCCAGAACCTGAAATCCATGTGATGCACTTTATTTATGTAAAGTGCAATAATGTACTCTAGCAGATAGAGTATACTCACATCGACAGTCCTTATATTTGTGGTTAATTGTAACTACTACTATTGCAAAAAAATGTGGATGACTGAAAACCTTAGTTTCCTACATAGTGCTCCTGATTCTCCAATAGTGGGTGAACACAGACTGGAATAAATAGTGTAACCCTAAAAGATATGGATATCAAAATGCACTGCACATTAACAATTTCCAAATGGAAATATTTAAAGACATATTTGAGTAATATGTAATAAAAAGGTTCCTAAAGGAGCCTTAAATAGTTGAGAGTTTTACTATTCCAGTTCCCTTCTCCAAAAGGGAACACTTTCTTGTAGCGTTCACTCGAAAAGGCAAACCAAAGAACTCAAGGTTTCCAGATTTAACCTGAGTTTGGGGAATAGTGAGTTTTTCCAATTAAATTAGCCCTTATGTTTTAATCTACAACACATAAGGGTTCTTTGGCCAAACTAACAACTGAATGTTCCTCACTGTAACTATCAAAGAACTCTGCGAGACCTCTTAAATGTTTCTGTTTTTCTAGGAGGGTATTGNAACGATATAAAGATATAAAGATATAAAGATAAATATTTTGCATATTTACAAATGACACTATTATTTCTACATAATGTTCCAATTTGGTGGATATTGAAATTTTTAAAAGATTAATACTGTGTAAATTGAAGGCTATAATATATTGGCCACTTACACATTAGCTGATAAAAAGAGGCACAGTGAAGCACTGGTTCTCAAAGAGGGGAACTCCCAGGGGTCCATGAAGCATAGCTTTAATTACTTTGTTAAAGTGGTGGAAATCACAACCCACCACCAATAAAGGCTATTTATTATTCTTATAGTTATTAGCCTGCTTGACTGGTCACTTCAATTGAATGGGTTTAATCCAAATCTGAATAACTGATTAACAAGTAGGTGTATAAATGACATGTTCTGTTATTGGAAATTTCATTAATTAAAAAACCTCTAGGGCTCCAATAAGTAGAAAGAATATTATTGTACAGATTTAAATAATGAGCCTAATATTTAAACAGTTGGATAATGTTCATAAAATAATTCTGTGCTGAAGTGGTCTGTGAATTTATTTTAACAGTTAAAGTCCCTAGTTCAGCTGAAGTATTTAAATTTATATACACTATATGGCCAAAAGTATGTGGACTCCTGAGTACTGAACATCCCACTCCAAAACCATGGCAATTAATAATGACTTGGTCCCTGTTTGGTGCTCTAACAGCTTCCTTTTTTCTGGCAAGGCCTCTCACTAGATTTTGGAGTGTGGTTGTTTTGGGATTTGTGATCATTCAGCCACAAGAGCACAAGAAGATGGACAGTGATGTTGGGTGAGGAGGTCTGTGGTGCGGTAAGGTGTTCAGTGGGGTTGAGGTCAGGGCTTTGTGCAGGACACTCGAGTTCTTCCACTCCAACCTTGGCAAGCCATGTCTTCATGGAGCTCTCTTGTTCCCTGGGGTGTTGTCATGCTGGAACAGTTTTGGGCCTCTTAGTTCCAGTGAAAGGAAAACTGTAAAGCTACAGCATAGAAAGATATCCACCACAATTTTGTGCTCCCACACTGATGGCAACAGTTTGGAAAAGAACCATATATGGGTGTGATGGTCAGGTGTCCACATACCTCTGGTTATATAGTGTTTATTATATTACATGCTAACATATATGAACACATTGTGGGGGAATAGTTAACATTTTAGAAGAATAATAGTGTAGGCCACAATATAGGCAGTGGTGGCTCAGTGGTTAAGGCTCTGGGTTTCTGATCTGAAGATTGGGGTTTCAGCACTGCCAAGCTGTGGCTGTTGGGCCCTTGAGCAAGGCCCTTTACCCTATCTGCTCCAGGGGCTGACCCTGAGCTCTGACCCCCACTTCCTAACAAGCTGGTGTATGCGAAGAAAAGAATTTCACTGTGCTGTAATGTATATGTGATTAATGAAGGCTTTCTCTTCTTTCATCGGCTATTGATTAACCCTACATCATGTATCTTGTGTGTGTGTGTGTGTGNACACACACACACAGTCGCCCCCTGTGTTTGAGAGTGTGTAGAGGACACTACATCTCAATGGCGTGGTGCTGAAACGGACAGCGCCAGAGCTCAGCCTGCACAGTAAACGCTCTGCTGCTTAAGACATATGTACTATGCGAATTATTTTGGTCCATACTGGTAATGCAGAAACAGTGCTACTGAAAATGTCCACTTACAGTCCAGGTGCTTCTTCTTAGGCGCCATCACCTCGTGTGTGGTAGCTTTACACACAGCTCGAGCCACGTCCGAGCCGGTGAGCTGGTACTGCGCGGCGGCGATGCGATCCGTCAGCGTCTGGCCCGACATGTTTTTTTTTTCCTCACCAATCCGTTTCGCACTAAGGAATGAACCGACGGAGTAAGAACATAGGCTATTGGCCGACAAACAGAACCTGGATCCAAACCAAGCAGCCTAAATAATGGTGCACAAATAACAAGAATAGATATGCGGCTCTTCTTCAGATCCTATAATGAACACATAGGTGTGCGTCTTGACATGAGGGATTTGGCGCACGGTTGCGCTCCTAGGTGTTACGTAACGCGAGAGGTTACGTCGATGACGTAGGCTACCGGATTTTCCGGATCTCAATAGAAATTAAAAAATAAAACAAATTCTAAGAATTTGTTGCACGATTATGATCCGAAATGTCCTGAATGTGGTAGAATAAGGAAATGCAACCCGAAATGGCCAAAAAAGCTCCCTTTTCAGGATCCCTTGTCGCGCGCGGTGTCCTCTATCTGTGTCCTTTGCTTCACCAAAGAAAAGATGCTCTTGTGCAAAGGCTGTTATCTGTACAGCTGGTGATGAATTGCGACTGATATTTCCTAGAATTAGTATTCAGGAACGGTATCGGTTATATTCCCTAAACCGTCAGTAAGAGAGAGAGTCAGTGTCCTGTCCTACTCGGTTGTCAGCGGTTGGCGGACACGGTCACGTGACCATCAGCAACCTTAAAGGAAATGGGTTTGGGGAGACAGAAGGCAGGCTTTAAGGGTTAAAATGGTAGGCTACGACAAACACAACCACTGCATAATACAGTGCTAATGAATGTTGTGCCCGTGTGGAAAATGGAGTGATGTTGGAGTCTACTATTAATAACAGTTTGTGGTTTATTTTGTGGTCTTGGTAATATAAATACCAGCAATACAATTCTGAGGAGACATGTAGTAGTACTGGTACAATCTATCTACATTTAGATAAATGTTAACGTTTGTCATGCAAATATACTTAGAAAACACTCTATACCATTCCCAAAATAGGAGGAGCCTGTAGTAAGTAATATTTAGTATTAGCAAAAGTAACAGAACTACCTCATGACACTTTCGTCAAGCACCTCTACACTTTCTTGCACTCATCTAAGCGCTTTGTTTGCAAGGTCTGATTATACACTATACAGCCAAATGTATGTGGACATCTGACCATCACACTCATATGTGGTTCTTCCCCAAACCGTTACCACAAAGTTGGAAGCACACATTTGTCTAGAATGTCTTTGTATGCTGTAGTTTTACAGTTTTCCTTTCACTGTAACTAAGAGACCCAAACCTGTTCCAGCATGACAATGCCCCTGTGCACAAAGCGAGCTACATAAAGACACGGTTTGCCAAGGTTGGAGTGGAAGAATTAAATAGAGTGTTATTATTGTGTTGGCAGATAAACTAAATGCTAGCAATCTGCCCAGGATTAGTTGTACTGAGTATTAGTTAAACTGGGGATTTGGTTATGCTGAGGATTAGTTAATTAAGTATTACGTATACTGATGATTACAATAAACAGTCCTGTCCTCCAGAGGTGAAGCTGGAGAACCACACTCAGTGCACACCCTTTTATAATTGGGGAAGTGCCTGTGTTCAATCTCATGTACAAAAGTAATTATCATACAGCTGCCATCAATGAAATTATTCTGATCAACCCCAAATAAAGACCGTCTGTTTCTGTAGGATTTTCTTCAATTCAATTCAATTCATTTTTATTTGTATAGCACTTTTTTACAAATGTCATTACCTCAAAGCAGCTTTACACAAACAAAAGTATAGTGAAGTGTGTGTGTGACGTCTCTGATGAGCAAGCAGGGCGA
>CM074962.1:8747936-8771875 GCA_037577455.1 Pangasius macronema
TATCAGTTTTGTAGCATTTGGCTGAATGTGAGCAGAGAGTATAGCCCTATACACCTCAGAATTCATCCTGCTACTTCATCAGCAGTCACATCATCAATAATCACCAGTGAGCCCGTTCCATTGGCAGCCATTCCATAGTTTTTTCCTCAACATTGAGTGATGCCATACTTTTTTCCTCTACTTGATTTGGAAAATGACATGCTATTAATAAAAAAAATGTTACTGAATTTTTTTGCTGTATGTTTCACAAAGCCAGAATGTTAAGCTATTGAACAAAATCTTTTTGTGTCATAACTGTGATTTGTTTGTTTGATATAAACTAAAAAGGCTGGGTGAACATCCTCTAAGTGTGGTGATTCCATAATTTTTGCCAGGGGTTGTAGAATTTCACTTGTTGGAGTGTGTGTGTGTGTGTGTGTGTGGGGTGGGTTTGGTGGATATGTTCTCCTCCTTCAGCACCTCTTTGTGTGGTGTCTTCATTCAGTCAGATTGCTTTAGTTAACATACGGGTTCTGCAGTAAACACGTGTCGTCGCTCAGCTGCTCTCACTGGGGACAAAAGAGCCAAAAAAATGGGTCAGAGCCGTGATCAAGCCGAGATCATTGCTTTGGATCGACTCACGAACGCAGATTAACGCAGTACGTTTAAACGCGCGCTCATTTGCCCGGTGCGTGTGTTTTTTGTTTTTTGTTTTTTTATCTGTTTGGTGTTGCCTCATAGCTCGGCGCGTTGTTTCCTGTCTCTGTCTTTTGTGTGCACAACGGGTAGCTCAACGTTTGTTTGTTTTTTTATTCAATAACGTAAAAAAAATCTGTATTTAATACGTGGTGTTTGCATCGTGTGAGAGCTCTCAGTGTGATGCAGTGCCTGAAGACACCATTTTAGACCACAGTCCTTGTGAGCATCTTTAAGGAGCTCCATGAAGACCTGATCTTTAAGTAGGATTTCCAGGTCGTATGAAATCTGCCTGTCTAGGATGCCTAAGATCATTTTCTGGATGACGATGTTGACTGTTTCATCCCCCTGGGAGCTAATTTGCTGATTTCGGTGAAGGTAAGTAGCCTGATTTTTTTGTATTTATTTTCATTTTTTATTTATTTATTTGATTTACAGAAGGCCAACGACGATGCTTGCAGGTGTTAGAAAAGCCTGAGTTAATTCAATGCAATTTTAACGAACAAATCAAGCCTCAGTTTGGAAATAAACAACGTGTAAATTGGCTATTTGTTGATTTCATTATGATTGCATCACAGTGATGGTCTTATAACGGATGATGCTTCTGTATCCTAGTGACGAGTCAACATCAGCACCAGTGTGCTGTTGCATCAAACTCCTCATTTCCCTGTGCTGATCCTAGGTTGCCTTCAACATTACCTCGCCTTGCATTTTGGGGCAGTACCGCTCACATACCTGAATATAGAGAATGACCAAAAGTTTGTGGACACCTGACCATCACACTCATATGTGGCTCTTCTCCAAAAGGTCGCCACAAAGTTGGAAGCACACAGTTGTATAGAATGTCTTTGTATTACAATTTCCCTTCACTGGAACTAAGAGACCCAAACCTGTTCCAGCATGACAATGCCCCTGTGCACAAAGCGAGCTCCGTGAAGATTTGAATGATCACATATCTCCACAACCACGCTCCAAAATCTAGTGGAAAGCCTTTCCAGAAGAGTGGAGCTTATTATAACAGCAAAGGGGAGAAATAAATCTGGAATGGGATGTCGAGCAAGCACATATGAGTGTTATGGTCAGGTCTCCACAAACTTTTGGCCATACTGTGTACCATGTGCAAGTATAAATTATAGTATAATTAAAATAGAAATATAAATTTCAATCATATTGAAAAACTCCAAAATCTTAACATGGTGAAATGTGGTTGTATTTTTGAAAGCATTTATTTCATTTCAGTTCAACAACATTTCTGCAAAAATATTGGTCTCTCTTTGTAATAATCCAAAAATGAGTAACAAAGGTTAAAAGCATAATGAAATAAATGTTAATGTTAATAGAACATGAGTATACAGGTATAACGTATCACGTTACATAATAAAATGAACATACATATACATCAGGATCCTTTCATATAGTATAAAGTACTAGTGCGGTAAATTTTTTCTAAGAATATCATAGTATTGAAGTGTCAAACTCATTTAAAGTGTTACAGAAATGATTTACAACATAGGCATGTTAAATAAGTCTGTTGTTGTTAATTGCACATAATTGCATTTCATTTCTGTTAACACCACAGTCGGGTGTTTTAGTTTGGATTTTCTCTTTTCTCCACTCTTCCTTTTGTTTTCCCAAAAATCTTGTGCTTTTGTATGTGTTAGACGCACAAGCAAATAACAAACGCTGTTTTCCCCATGGGATGGTGACAGTGCCCTAAAATGCAATGACGTAACTGTCACTTTGCAAGCACACTAAGTTGGCAGTTTATTAGGCACAACCCAGACATACACACAAAATTATACATTCCAGCAAGCCATATGTCATGTGACCTCATATCCAGTAAATGCGTAATATAAATCCGACAGACCTACTTTGTAGACTTCAATTCATCATTGTAATGAGCCAAACAGTAACTTAAGTGACACTGAGTGCGGCATGAGCACTTCCTAAACTACTACTGACCAGCAAAACACTGTGTGGATCAGAGGGGTCAGCGAACAGCCACAACCAGGGAAATCACAGCCAAATGTAAGATTGGTATGCAGAAAGTCATATCAGAAAGCACCACTTATCAATCCTGAATGTGTTCCAACCGCCACAGATCATTACCAATATTGTCAGAGAGAAAGAAGAAATCTGACACTGGGGAGTGGAAAGAGAAGTTACCAGGTTGGGTGAATTCCTATTGCACCTATATTTAGTGCTAGCAAATCCATGAATCATCACCGAATGGCGTCAGATGCATGATAGCTGTCATTAGTGGTCTGGCCATTTCCCAGATCTCAGCCTTATAGCACATCTTTGAGATCAGATGGAAAGTACTGTTTACAGCAAGATTGTGGCTGTTTTATTCTCAGTAACTGTGTGATGCAGTACTTCATGTGGAGCACCAGGTTAAATCGATGCCCCATTGCATTTGTGATGTTCTCAAGACCAGAAAAGACACACTATTAAATTGGTGTGCCTAATAAACTTGCAACTCAGTACATATTAAAGGGTACTTAAGACACTTGAGGAGATGATTGGAGGTAACACTTATTATTTTACCATGTAATAGGGCCTGTGGTTGTGACTGGGATGCTCATGGTGTTCTCCAACTCTGGCAGCATGCAGTAAAGCCAAGAAATCACAACACAGACCCAAGATTTATACAAGTGCTGTGCAGTATTGTCAAGTATACAGTAGTATTTGCTTTATTTTTTAAACACCTATAAACATTACAAACTTTAAAACATCCAGTAATACAGCTATAAGACCAGTACAACCAGTTAGGGAATCCAAATTTATATACAACATAGTCTTATTCACAGTTTTATACCATTAACCCAAAACTACAATAAACAAGTAAATACAGTAACAAATACACTGCAACTTATCACCCAAACTGATAACTAACTACATTTACATTTTTACAAGCTCTTACAGTAACATATGAAATATGTTTCAGACAAAGGAGCAAAGTCCTACTGAGATAGATGACTGTACATGAACTGTGGACCCAAAGGACTTGAGACCGTCTAATGGCATTGTACAAACACGTACAAGGAACTGGTTAGTACCTGGTTTCTCAGATTAATTTAGATTTATCTTTTATGTATAAGTAATGTTATAATGCAATGTGTACTATTACTAATGCAAACATTTTAAAGGTTTATATTTTCACTGTTGCGTGACCTGTATGATCTGTATGCTTGTGGTGTAGTTGTAGTTCGGTGTGTACCGTTTTAGTGCAAGGAACTGAATTACGTTTAGGGTGCAGCAGGTACTTGAGGTCCTTTGGAACCATAAAAATAAGCAAAACACCCATAAACAAAGCATGACTTCAGACAATATATTGTTTTAATTTACTGTTTGGGTGTAGGAAAGGCTATCTGTGGCTAAAGTGTCAGACGAACCCTTGGTTTTCCTTAATAAACGTTACCAATTGTCATCCAGCAGGTTTTAATCCTTTCCCATCAGGACTCTGAGAAGCCTGTGGATCTCCTGAGCTCTGAAAGCCATGTTCCCAGCCCATCGCCACTCCTTCGGGGCAGCTAAGCTGCTTCTTGGGGCTCTGATCTTTCTCCAGGCTTGCAGTTGCGCTTTGAGCTCCAGTGGTGAGACATGTTACTCCAGACAGCATCGAGATACCATTGTGAATGTGCGCAAGGCTCTGGATCATCAAAAGACCGTAATGGATGTCAGGAAGAAAGAAGCAGAAAGAGACTGCATCCTGGCCTGTTGCTCGAAGGAGCTGAAACCAGGTAAGGTGCTGCTTTTGATTCCACCATGAGCTGAGGTATTATAGCAAGAAATTACAACTAACACAACTATAGCAAGAGCTGATTTGACTGCATTAAATATGGATCATTAATTGCTAGATAAAAGTACATACATTTTTTTTGGTTAATTGACTGCTTCATTTTACAAACATTAATCAGAGTCTTTGTGATATGGATTGGTTTGTTGTGACCTTTGCCTCCACAGCTTCAACATGCTGAATTATTTGTTGTAAGATTAGAGTGAATTGGGGTAATATCAATCACTAGATGGCTGTTTAGGTTTTGTTTTTATATTAAAGCCACAAGGACATGGTAGTTACACTTTGCATTTTTGATCAGGTCATATATACATTTGTGAATGCAGGTGCCTTTAGTATGAAACTTTAGGGATCAGCCGTTTTGTGCAGAGTATGTGCCCCACAGCCATGCAGTAACTAATGTTCTACCTCTCTCACAGGTATAAAGTGCAACATGGTGGTGTATAAGCCATCAAGCCAAGATAGTATTGAGAACTGCTACCTGTTTCATTGTGAAACTGAGCAGGACTGCCCTTTGATGTCAGCCAAGCCTGGGACTAACACTTATGATATATTCAAAGGTAATGTTTCTGCAATAAAAGCAAAACAGCACATTATTGCATTGGTTCTTAGCTCCAGTCCTGGGGACCCACTGCCCTGCACAGTTTAAAGTTTTCCCTACTGTATTGAGGATTGGGAAAACTCATAAAATATGCAGGATGCCCATGACTAGAGATGAGGACCCTTGCCTTATCAGTACCTGGGTCATTTTTAGATTATCTGTTTTAGATTAACTCTTGATTTTGATGTCATCCCTTTTGGTGGTGATTACTACTAGCACCCTTGTTAACTGCCAGGGGTATTCAGAGTTACTTCGATACACTGTGCGCGTGCACACTGCATAACAGCACCTTCCACCAAAGTCACAAAGTGGCGTATGATTCAGTATTTGCAATAAAGTTATCCCTATAGAGCATAAAGTTATCCCTTAGAGCTTTCTCTGCCTTATTCTCGCCTCATGCACATGTCGGACAACGCATACACCGTATAGAGCTATCCACTGAGCAGCTAGTGGCTATGGTCAGAGCTACAGGTAATCTGTCCTCCAAAGCTGGCAACAAACTCCTATTATTTATTCTGCTGTGGTGAGAGTATATTTATACATTGGAAGTGCCTTTCTAGTGTAACCCTACTATAGAACTCTGGCATCTTCTAGCTTCAAGTTGGCTTTTTCCTTTGTTAGCATCGCAAACGTCTCAGTTTTTCAGCAGGGTTGGGTTCTCCCTCTGCATTATCTTTCTGCTCAGGATGTTCCAGATCCCCCAATATCTAGCCGAGCAGCTATACCATGCCCTGTAAACTATTAAATTTACTAAGTTGGTGTTTTTCTGCTAACACATAGCCCTGGAGCTGGAGTTGATTCCACACAATAGACCCCTCATTCTTTTCACAATACACAAAGTGGTTCACCAATCCATACCTGTGTAGTCAGTGTATACATCCCCTGAAGCACAAGGTATGTGCTGACTGCCTTGACATTGAACGTCTGACTTACAATTCCCCTGCAATGAGATGGCATGCTTGGCTGGCAGATTTATGCCTGTAGTGTGTTCTAGGTAATATGAAGGATCACAAGCTGTCAGGTTGGGCCACATGCCAACCCTGGCAATACGTTAGCCAGATTTTTGCTAGGGTTGGAACAATCATTTCAGTTTGCACAGGTTGATCCTTTTGTTGAGGCTGGATGTGTGCAAATCAAACCTCTGTTTGGCTTGCCACTAAAGAGGCCCTGGAGAGGAGAATGCAGGTTTCAGAATCATAAACCTAGCATTGTAGGTATTTTAAGGTCACTGCAAACCGGTCAAATGCCCACAAAGGGCTTTCCTACATTGCACACAAATGCCCACAAAGGGCTTTCCTACATTGCACACAAATGCCCACAAAGGGATTTCCTACATTGCACAAGCCTTAAGCAGGGACATCAGTCTGACCACCCCCACCCACCCCAGTCCATCTTGTGGGACGGGAGCTATATACCTTCCCCCACCTTCCATTAAAAGCTTCCAAAACATCCAGAAACATTGCCCATTGAACAGAGACTACATCAGATCAGTGAGTCCTGATTTCAATGTCAGTTCTGTAATCAGTATCAGACTCAAACCAAGCTGTTTCTCTAACACAAGATGTTCATTCTGTCCAGAAGAAGGGCAACAATGTTGTTGATTCATGTTGGTAGACTTGTGGTACACCTATTTTTTTTTTTTTTTTTACAGTTTTCCCATATGTCCCCATTGTTTAAGTGCACAGATGATTTTAATGTTTGATTTTAAAAAGGTCAGTTTCTACCCTTTGCCTGATTCTAGCACCACGGGTGTTATTATGATGTATGCAAGAGATCTTTGTCTACCCTGATGGCCAGAGGCATCAGGATGCTACTGTACTTCGATGACTGGCTCCCATAAAGGAGCNCCTATGCAGAACACGTTGTGGCTCACTTAGAAAACACACTTTACCACTGAAACAGATCTCACAATTCATCAGTGTGAAGCTGGATTCACTAAGAATGCTAGCCACCCTGGCAACTTAAAGTATGGTAGACGTTATTATGCTTGCCAATCATATTTAGACAGGCTGATATGTGTGGTACTGTTGAGAGTGCTAAAATTGTTCACAGCAGCCACAACAGTAATTCCTCGGGTTTTCTGGAACTACAGTCTTTTCAGAAGTGGATTATCAGCCTACAGCTGGAACCCAAATTCCATAAACAGAGACGTGTCCTTTTTTCAGCGTGAAGGGCATGACCACAGGCCCCTGTCATTCATCAACATGAGGAAGCTCCTTCTGAATGAATCACCAACTGACAGTGGTATTTATTGCAAACACTGTGTCCTACATCTTTTAGTGACATATTTGTTGGAAGGTTACGGCATGTGTGTGCATGCACATAAGAAGGTACATAGGTGATTCTCACTGTCTTCACATGTGTTCATAGAACCACAGCTGCATATGTAACTAGTGCTAATGGTTTATGTTTTTAAAAGGTTTGACACACCCTTCTGCAAAAGGAAAGGAGAGGGTACCCACAATGCCCATTACGATAACAAAACAACCTACTACTATTCAATCTACATCAACAACAACGACACCAACAACCACAACCCAGCCCACCACTACGACAAGTACCACACAGTCCTCTACAACCACATCTCCGACTACAGCAACCACCTCCATGATAGCACCCACAGAGCTGGCAATTATCCTCCTTACGATGCCTGTTGAAGTCATACCAACCACTACATCAACTACAACAGCAACAACAACACAATCAACAACTACAACCACAAAGGAACCTTCCACACCGAGCACCACAACTACACATCCAATCCAACCACCACAGCCACCCCCAAATCCAATCAGATCCAATCCTTCCAAAAAGCAGATCAGGCCACAAAAAAAGCCAGAGCCCCATGGGAAACCCAATGCTAAAGTAGTTGAGATTCCGACCTTACAGAAACAAGCCATACAGAAAACTATGGTACCTACTACTGCTAAACCTAGTACAACTACTACTACAACTACAACCACAACTACTACAACTACAACCACAACTACTACTCCTTCTACAACCACAACTACTACTCCCTCTACAACCACAACTACTACTCCCTCTACAACCACAACTACCACTCCTTCTACAACCACAACTTCTACTCCCACTACAACTACTAGTCCCACTACAACTACTACATCCACTACAACTACATCCACAACTACCACTGAAAGGACAACAATAGTCGTCGTAGAGATGGAGAATGATCTGAAAAATGGAGATTCAGGCCCTGACCCTCCAACAGTAGGTTCTGCTTCGGATAAGGCTAAGGAATCACATTTGATGTGGAAGAATAGCCTGGCTTTGCTGGTCGTGCTCACACTCATCATTCTCATGTTTGTCGTGGCCGTCTTGGGCCGCAGAGCCATGGAATCCTTTGACAGGAGACACTACACGAGACTGGAGCTTAACGACCTTCACTATGAGATCTAAAGCTCAACCAAATCCTTGATGATCAAAGAGACAATCCCATTCAATTTTGAAATTTATTTTTTCCCTGTCAGCTCACTAAAACAAAATATTTTGATATGTATGACATTTTGGGTTGAGAAAATCACATGTTCCCCACTCATAAGATGTTGTAACTGCTGGAGGGGTGTAACAGGATGGAGACTAAGCAAGAGTTTAGGGTTGTGGGGAATGAAAAGCAATACAAAGACCTCAGGAAGCTTAAAAAATTTAGGACTAGAATACTGTTGGACATTCTTTGTTATGGTAATGTATTAATCATTAACATTTCCTCTGTGTAAGACCAGTCAATCAATAATTAAGCTGATATAAGAACAGCTGCATAATCAAGTCACTCCTTTCTGAGGCTTCATTTGTTCAGTCACTTTGGCCTGTTTGCGTATAACTTGATTTAGGTATGAAGTTAAACCATGCCACTAGCAAACCAGTACTCCACTACTTTAACTAAGTCAAAAATAGTACTCAGTTGCCTATCAGATTAAACATATTTGTTGTCTTTGGTTGGGAAGTAGTACAATTTCAGTGAACAATGCCTTTATTGCAGGGTGTTAATAAAGGAATAAAAGACAGGATATACTGAAAAAGATGATTCTGTTCTTCAGACTTTCACAAGCACCTTTATATGGCCATATCTATTCAGGACTTCCTTACCGAAAAACAACAGCTTTTCAAACTGTATTTACTTGCTGTACATTGAATCTTTGTGATTTTATTTTCCACTATGTTGTACTGATGTATTTACATTTATTACACCGATCCATAGGAAAGTCTCTCATGCACTGTTCACATTGTGCCGCACTTCTGTTTCGTGTCTAAACAAATACTACTTCTTGGTGGTAAATTACATTGGATGTGCACTATTTTCACATGAATACTTTGATAACGAGCAGGCCTGTGAAGGTGTGTGCAGACGTTTGTGAGGTGGTCTAATCTAGTTAACTGTAACACTTGCTAAGAGCATGCATGGACAATGCCATTTGCAATATTCGCTGTGTCCCAGTATGGTTTTTAACATGCCTTTGTGGACTTCCACCTATTATTTGGGAGTGTGTATCAACTAATTCATACAGCTTTCAGCACTACCTGTTTAACTAAAGCATAAAGCTAATATTATACTTTTAAAATACTAATACGTATTATAAACTACTACATCCATTTAAAGGTATTTGCAAAGCCAATTGCCAACTGACAAGTTCTGCTACTGTAATTTATAGATATTGACACAACTCCTATGGGGCCCAAACTCAGCTAACAGACTTCAGCTAAAGAAGTACTACAGTGGGCCTTATGATGGCGACTGGGACGAAGAAGGGAAGTCAAACCAGGGCTTGTTACAAACTGTTTTAAAATGCACCTGGCATATATCGAAACATCGAATTAGCTGTAATTGCAATTTTTGACCAGAGGTGGCAGCAGTCACTCAGTTGAACCTGCAGCCACCTTCCTGCTCCTGTGCTCCATTTTAAGGAACTCTGTTAAGTTGCACAGATATTTTCATGTTTTTCTTGAATTGCTTTTTGTATTTTAATATCACTGTATATATAAGATGGTGATGGTTTGGTCTTGTTTTTGTGAGTGGTTGCTTTTAACAATTCAAATTTACTGTAGGCTACTATTTTCTCTGGCAAAAATAAACCGTTAATTCTTTGAAGAAATGTTTGAAGGTTCTGGTAAAAATGGCAAAACTACCAATAATGCTATGTTGTAGTAGTAATAATAATAATAATAATAATAATAATAATAATAATAATAATGTTTATTATTATTATTATTGTTGTTGTTGTTGTTGTTGTTTGGTGGTGGTATTATTTTTATTATTGTCATATTCAAACAGTACAGTATATACTGAATTATAGGATTATACAGATATTAAAAAAAAAAACAATAATTTGTTAGACTTTGTAAATGCCAAATACTAAGACTGAATAAAATATATTTCTCTTTACAAATAAACAATAAGGTAATAAGTTAAATGAATAGTGTATATAAAAAGATTTGTATATTTTGGTTTACTGGAATAGCAGTAAAGAGAACAGGATATTGTAGTGATAATGACTAAATCCAAAACTCATATACATCTGCAGGTTAACTTGTGGAGTCCTACATCTTGGTAAAACACATTTTGTCTACTTTCTTACTATATGACAAAATATCATAATATTATAATATTATTAATACTTTCTTAATATATGACACTTTATCACAAAATAGCTCCAACTTTAAATTATGCGAAAAGGCATGAATATATGAAGCCTAACTCTAACTTCCAAGTAGATATGACTGGTGTTCTTACAATGTGCTTTAATATAGACTTAATGTTATAAACAGATATAATATCAATACACACTGATGAACCGTTACATGGTTGAAGATTGGCCAACATTATTTTTGACCAAAATGATTTTGTAAGAGAATGTGGTTGTAATTAAAAAAAAAAAGCTCATATAAACACACCTGTAGCTCTGTGCTTGGTCAGGATCTCCCACCACCCATTTATATGATTTACTAAGAATTCATTGCATATGCCACTGTATGAGATATCAGTAGTCTATACTCCACCAAATGATACAATATATATCCAAACGTTTTTGGATAACTAACCATCGCACCCATAAGTGCATGTTGAACATCCCATTCCAGATTAAGTTCCCTTTTGCTGTTATAATAAGCTCCACTCTTCTGGGAAGGCTTTCCACTAGATTTTGGAATGTGGTTGTGGGGATTCATGATCATTCAGCTACAAGAGTGTTAATGTGGTCAGGCACTGATGTTGGGTGGGTGTTCCTGTTCATCTCAAAGGTGTTCAGTGGGGTTGAGGTCAGAGCTCTGTGCAGGACACTCGAGTTGTTCCACTCTAACCTTATCAATCCATGTCTTCCTGGAGCTCGCTTTGCGCACACAGGTACCGTCATGCTGGAACAGGTTTGGGTCTCTTAGTTCCAGGGAAGGGGAACTGTAATGCTGCAGCAAACAAAGACATTCTACACAATTGTGTGCTTTTAACTTTGGGAACAGTTTGGGGAAGAGCCACATACGAGTGTAACGGTCAGGTGTCCACATACTTTTGGCCATATAGTGTATATTGTTCAGTGTATAAAGTACAGGTGATACAAACAGAATATGTTTCATGCTCTATAAAAGATGTTCATAAATCAATACATTATATTTGTACATTTGAACTAGATGACTAGACAAAATGCTTATATAACAGTGTAATGATTATGTTTTGGGACTTAACAGAACTTTGCCTTGGGTGATATTCTGTATGGCTGCACTAGCTCATATTTCAAAACATCTCAGTTTACTTCATTTCATCTGATGGATTTTTTTAAAAGAAAGCAATCTCAGAGAGCACCATCATAAACATTCCTCTATTCATTTATACAACAGAGAATTCAGTAATTTAACTCCTAGCACTGCCGTGATCACTTCAAGACACACACACACACAGTTAGCAAGCTGAGCTGAGGTGAGCCGCATCTCCGCTCATTCCGTGAAAAAGTAGTCCCGCTGGAATGCGTCTCGCGCTATTTGAAACGTCCCAAAAAATTAATAAAAAAAACTAAATATGATTTTTTTCTTGTGCTGCAGGATTACTCTTAGTGTTACTGAAGAAGAGGAATAAATAAATACCCAGCAGTACAACAATAGCAGGCGTTCGAGTGTTTTCACACAGAGAGAATAGTAATGGTGGAGGGGGAGGAGGAGGAGGAGGGGTGCCATTTTTTTCCTTTCCCGGCGGAAGGATACGACTCGGAAGCGGCGCAGCGTCAGGGAACCATTTCGGAATCGCAGCGCCACCACACACAGAGAGAGAATGGGAATGGGAATGGGAATGGAGCGGAGAATAATCGCGTCTGCGTTATAACTACGGCGAATTCCTACAACTGGAAAGGGAAAGAAAGCACCAAATCCCGAGTCATATAAACCTGTGCAGGAGAAGAGAATTAAAAAGGCAGCCATGCGATGAAACCCAGGGAGCACCGGAGGCGAGAAAACGGGAGGAAAAACATGGGCGCAGTGCTGCGGAGTCTCTTTTTGTGTACTTTTTGTTTGCATATACGCGGTGAGTTTGGACTGAGCTCGTCTTGGTATTATCCTGGGAAAGTTGAGAAATAGCTGATAGGTGTGTTATAGCGAGAAGGAGGCTGTTGGTGAGCTAGCATGCAGCGTTTTTCTTCCTTCTTGGCTGAAGCTGTATGAGAAGAGTTGCAGTATCCCAGTAAAAAGTCTGCGTCTCCTCTTAGGCTCGCTCGCATGTTCTCGCTAAACCGCCTTTCGCTCATTCTTTCTCTTTATTCTTCTTGTTACTTTTACCTCACGGCGTAATTATTGGTCTTTTAGCTACTTACATTTTTCGGTAATGCTATTAAGTATTTCCGCTGACACTTTATATCAGTCCGGTTTCTATTGGGAGTGCTAGTTTTCATTAGCCGCGCTGCATTGTTGTGAATCGCTAGCCTGCTCTTACTTAGCGAGCTAGCATTACTGCTGCACTTAAACACTGGTTTACCTTACTGCTTTGTCTTTCAGCAATGAAGTGTTTTTAATTTTTTTAAATTATTTTTATTTATTTTAAATAATTTGACATTGTGCTTCTGGATTTGTGTTCGTATTTATTTCTTTATTTTTGCTGTGTGTGAGTGAGTGAGTGATTTGGGCCTGTAGTTTGAAGAGGTTAAAACTATGGCGTGGCTTTCCAAAAAACTTTAAAGTTTAAAAAAAAAAAATAATAATTAATAATATTTTTTTAGTGTTCAAGCTACACAAAATAGATAATATTTCTAAAAGTTTCTTTAGGGAGCTGTTTAAAGAAACTACACCAGTCATTTGTGTATTTTCTGCAAAAAGTAAAAAATTGATGAGCCCCCCAATAAATAAATAAAAATAAATAAACACCACTGATAAAACAGACCTAGTACTCAGCATACTGGTTGTTGGTTATTGTGTATGTACATATGACCTGAGTGTAAAGTTGTGTGTTTCTAATATTTTGTCATTTGTTAAAAAGCATCTACATGATCACCGAATGATGCTTTACTCATATAAAGTGGTCATTTATTCATGTTTCTATGGCAACTAGGCTTAAGTGTTTGCAATCAAGGCACTAATGAGACATCGTAAATATTAAGATTTCTTTCTTTTTATTTTTTTTAAACTAATAATATCAATCTGTTTTAATTGAGAGATAGTTTATCCACAGAAGTTTCCCTTCTCTTCTCACGAAGCAGGTCTAAAACAATCCCAGACTACCTGTGTGTGAACATCTGATCTCGAAGGTTACAAATGTGCTAAGGGTGTCTCCAAAAAAATAAAGAAGAAAACTTGATATTATCAGCAGCTAAGCATTAAGTATCCCCCCCCCAAAAAGGGCAACGTTTCCTTTATTTACACTTCCTCGAGTGAGCGAAGGGTGTTGGATGGACTTCAGTGAGCCGTCCTGCTGTTCTGCAAATTTCTAAATATTTGGGAAAGGAAATTCCCCATGTTTAAAAAAAAAAAAAAAAAGAAAAACATCCTAGCAGCCGGAGGCCAGGAGCTCAGGGTTTGCCCTCGAGAGCGACGCACCGGCGTGCAGTGGTCGATGTGTCAAACTGAGGTTTGAGTCTGTGCCAAAAGCCCTGCGGAGGTACAAGCTACAGAGCCGAGGAAGTTCTTGAGGTCAGACTGCTTCAGAGCTGAATAAATACGAGCCGAAAAAACGGAGACGGAGGAAATAAATGGGCCGGGAATGGCTTTCAGAGGAAGTCAGGCAGTTGTTTGGTGACTTCAGCGAAACTAGTTATGAGAAGGAAAGTGTCCGCTTTAGTGGACCTTTACTGTTGTCTCCGCTGCGCTTGGTGACTCGCAGCGTGCGAGTGTGTAAACTTTGTTGGCGCCCGGGTATCTTCACCACTCATTAGAGATGTTGAGTAAATAGATATGAGCTACACAGTGTAGCACTTTGACTGCCATCAGTTTACACTTTCTCATATACAGTTCTTATTTTAACTAAGTGTTACAGATCAGACTAGAAGTAATACTTTACATTTTTTCCCCAAACACGTTCATGCTCAGGTCTCCGCTAATTTGGAAGAGTTACTTAAATATCATAGTATAATATAGTAGTCATGAGTGCCATGCCTTTTTTTTTTTTTTTTTTTGGTAAATAATTCATGCTGCTGATGCAGGAAAAGTAAAAACAAACAAATGAAACTAAGTTAAGTGGCCCACTCCTACAGTGAATGAACTTCAGTTCATCATCATTACTGGTTGTGGTTTTATTTTTATAAATGAAAATAAATATCACATCATGCAGAGCGAGCAGCTCACCAGGTTTTTTTTCCTAATTCTGAGTGAAACGGGATTATTGTGATAAGTTGTGTATAAAAGCTCCACAATGGGACCACAGTACAGACTGAGTTGCGATGATATGATGTGTGAGAATTTACTGAAGGAAGTGTTAGGAGGGAACTTATGCCATGAACTGAAGTGTTGCGCTGTTATAGGTTTGTATATGATGTTCATGATGTCCACATTTATCCGTCTTTAAACAGTTTGTCTGTTAGCTAGGGAGCAGTGACTGAATTTATGAACAAAAAACTGATGCATCGAATATCAGCTGGACAACAACCTGGAGCTGTGTCTCTGAGTACACCGGGCCAGTTAAAATCTTTCATTATGAGCATGGTTGGTTGTGTGAATGTTTTCTTTCTATGTTATTTTCTAATCTTTATTCTTGTTTATTAGGTTTTCTGCAGCTTTAGTGGATGATACAGCCAAAACTATTACATCACCATGTTTCAAGGCATTGCTGTGACACACGATACGCATCTCAGTGTCTAGGTTTCCTAACAAACTGCCAGCTAAACTGTAGGGTTACATTTAAGGAAAAAAAAAAGATATCACAACAAATCAGAAAAGTGTATCATGACATGATTCATTAGGATATCGATATTACATCATCGTCTCGCCCAGCCTTGCTCAGCACCATTATATCTGATTTTTAACTCTTAGAAGTAAAAAAAAAAACTCTTATTAAAGAAGCAAGATTTCATGAGCTGTTTCATGTTTTCTAGCTTAGAAAGAAGAGAAATGAGATTTGTGTATCGTTCACTTTGTGCTCACACTGTTGTGTTGTGTTGTGTTGTCTGCAGCCGTGCCCCTCCTCCTGTACGCCAACAGGCGCGACTTGCGGCTGGTGGATGCGGCCCAAGGACGCAGCGCCAATGCCACGGTGGTGGTGAGTGGCCTCGAGGATGCGGCGGCCGTGGACTTCGTTTACGGCAGCGGTCTGATCTACTGGAGTGATGTGAGCGAGGAGGCCATCAAACGGGCCGTCTTCAACGGCTCTGGCTCCGGCGCCCAGAGCACGGTGGTGTCGGGTCTGGCCTCGCCCGACGGCCTGGCGTGCGACTGGTTGGGGAATAAACTTTACTGGACAGACTCAGAAACGAACCGCATCGAGGTAGCCGAGCTCGACGGGGAGCTCAGGAAAGTTCTTTTCTGGCAGGACCTGGACCAGCCGAGAGCGATTGCTCTGGATCCACGCAGAGGGTGAGTGGGGAAATTATTATTATTTCTGAATTGTAATCATGCCGTTGCTCTGTTTGTGGTTGAGTTACAAATGAGATATTGTCATGTCCTGAGAAGGGTGAATAGTGATTTTGTAATGCTAACAGTTCTAGATAGGGTTTATTCTGGGCTAAAGATGTGCCTGTTATGAATGAAGTCGAGCAGACCGCTGTGATTTCAGATTGTTCTGATCGCTCAGGAAAAGATTCAAGCTGAACTTTGTGAATGCTTTGTATTGTCAGCTGGTAGTTTACACTCAACAGCCTGACGGCTCTATGGTCTTGGCGAGGCGATCGTTGTTTTGCTTGAAATTGCAGTAGCTTGTTTAACTGTAGATGTGATTTACTAATATGCTTGAAAACGCATGTTTTTGTGTAGAACGAGCTTCTCTTGTCTGGTTTTTCCAGGAAGCTGCAGGTATGTGGCTGTCTCATATTCAGCCATACCACAGAGTCTCTTTGAAGCGAGTCCTACTTGATGTAAGACTTGTACAGAGTGATGTGAACCCAGGTTTGCAGTCTCTCAAGTTTGGTCAGGCTTGTGCAATAAGGATTTTTTACCTGATCGATCGCAATTTTCAATTGTAAAATATCACAATATTTATCAGGCTTTCTCGCCTGATAAAATAATATAATTGGTGATGACCGTCGCTGGAAATATCCATGACCTGATTTGTACTGGTCAACAATCCTCTCTCTCCTGTTGTTTTTTTTTTTTTCCCCCAAGAGATTTTACATGTGTGCAACTTCATATCAATACCTCAAGGATACAGGGCATAGGTAAAGGCAATAACAGCGTTCCTGTGGAATGAGAGCTATTAAAAGAGAAGTTGTTCAAGAATTACAGTTTAAGACATTCCTTAAGGGTATCAGTAATTTGGGTGCAGATATATTCGAGAATAAAATAGTACTATTTTAAAAGTAGTTCCAAAAGGAATGATAAACTAGTCAAATGATTTATCATATTGGATAATTAATAATAATTGTTTGAGTATATTTTAATGAAGGGTGCCAATAATTCTGCAAGGCACTGCGTATTGGGGGGGAAAAGTTTTCATGTTTTTAAAGGTGGAAAAAGAGCGATGGAAACTTTTTTTTTGATCATGTAGGGGACACAAGCTATGTATTTCAGAGTTATGTCTAAAAATAATTAAAGCATCAGACATCACTGGAACCCTGAGCATGATAAAGCGTCATGCATGAACACCACATCTGTCCTTTACCCTGCTGTTTAAGAGCTTACATCTTCCTGTACACAGGTGAAAAACAGCAGCACACCTTGGATATTGTAGTCTTTTCTTCCTTAACACTTTGACATCATCTGTTTTAGGTAGAAATCGTCTCGAAGCGCTCCATAGGCACTGTAACATTCAGAAAGACATTGTGGTATTATTATAATCAGTGGTGTTATTATGTTTTGACAACGAGTTTACGGAACTTCGTTACGGAAAGTCCTTTTTTTTTGTTTCTTTCTTGTTTCCTCCTGATAAAGAGGAAGCACCTTTTTCAGAGGAAGGAGTGTGGGAGTTAAAATTAAGCTGAAATGTTTATTAAACCTCATGTGCTGTAAGCAGGATTTTATGATGAGTAGCGTACTTGTTGAATGTAGCGTTTGATGCGCAGGCGTATAGAATTGACCAGTGCGATATGATCTGCCACGTTATTAAATCTCTAATAAGTATGATCAACTGTATAACAAGTTGCCTGGAAATGAAAGCAGTTTAGGGATGTGTTTTAACCGAAGGTGTCAAATTAAAAATGTGTATTTATAAAGAGCGTCTCCTAAAACCAGCCGCCGTTTGGTGCTTGTGATTTACCTGAGCATGGAGGAGCACTGCAATCCTCGGGAACCGGATGAGTGCAGATGTAATCTGAGTGTTTCCCTTACCACTCCACCCCCCACAGCAGAACAAAAGCCTGATGGGTAACCTGACACTGCTGTCTAGTGGTCCTCTCAGACCTCCCCCACCACACACACACACACACACACACAGAGAATTTGACCAAAATGCCGCTCTGTTGCTTCCAAATGCCTGTTTATACTTGATGCATGACTTTGAAGAAGCAGTGGCATTGTTCACACACTCACCTGCATGTCTTATGTACATCTGGAAGATTTAAAAGCGACTGCAGTGCTTGGCAATTTCATACACAGAGGCATTTGAGCCTCTGAAACGTCCTGAAACGTCCTGGTGTCATTCTGATTTTTAGTTAAACTGCGTCTTAAATCTAAAAGTCGGACCTTATATTCTGAAATATTTATTCTATTAAATCAAGAAGACTTGATGAGCTAGACATGTCAACACGTCATGAACGCTGCGTTGGAATAAACTAAATCTGTGTACAGTTGCAGAAGAGTTTTCCTTACACCAGTAGATCAGAATCTATATGTCTAAGACATTATTTTATAGTACTAATGTCTGGAAGCAAGAAATTTTGCCTCACTGATTAATCCACCATCACATGGACACACTGGAGGGGCCTCATTGCACTAAGTTGTGAAGATGTGTATCACGCGAGTCTGGAGCATACCTTCATGTGTCTGGGATGTTTAGACAGTCTGTGGCTTGGTCACAACTGATTGTGTTCTTCTCCTTCCGCTTTAAGTTTATGCTGACTGTGACTATACATCTGACAACTTTATGGTAAAGAAAACACACACTGGCGACTCTGCTTATTTTTCTCCCAAGAAAGTCAGCCAGTGTTCTCTGGGTCCACCGCAGCCCTGATCAGGAATAAGGGGCGATTTGGCAAAAAATATCATATGAGCTTTTTTTTTTCCCAGACTGGATCATGGATTCTTTGGATAAAGTGCATCATCTCTGCTAATATCTTCAGTATTTAAAAGTGCAATAAATAGAAATATGATTGACAGGCGAGTCGGTGTTTAATACAGTAGCTGAGCTGGTTCTACATTCTTTTTAAAATAAGCGATGTGTTTTCCGTTTGTTTTTGTTTTGTTTGTTTTTGTTTTTTTATTGCACTTCTCTCAGCTTTCTGTGTACAGCTAAGGAGCGGCAGTGTTAGAAAAATATTTGTGGCTCACTAAGTTGTAATGAGGATCAACTATTATTAGAAGTTGGCTAAAACCCTCGTTTGTTCAGTGATGTTCCTCGTGTGCCTTTTTCTGCCGCGTTTGTTTACCGTGCTGTTTCTGACTGCGCTGCCGTTCACGTGTGCACTAGGTCTGATCTAGATTTTGGCACACTCTTTATGGTGCTTTTTTTTGGTGGTAAAATGTTTCCTCGACGTGCCAGTCTTGCCTTTGCATATTCGTCTGTGCTGTGTCTGTCGTGTAAAATCCAGCAGTTAATCAGCTAATCAGTGTTGATATTTTTTTTTCTCATCCAACTCGTTCATGAAACCACTTAGGATGTCATGTCATTTTAAATTTTATTATTATTTGTTATTTAAATTTCTTTTTTTTTTTTTTTTTTTTTGTGCGCCACTTACAATCTGTGTTTAAAGGTGCATTATGTAAGATTAGGGTAATTCTTTCTTCTTCTTCTTCTTCTTCTTTTTTTTTTCTTTTCCAAGTTTGGGTCACTAATGGTTAGGTGGATGTGACATTTGGATGATTCCCACCCATGTTCATGAAGCTCCACCCCCAGGGTATTACAAAAAATGACTGACAGGAGGCACATCCAAACACAACCAAGTATTCGGGACTGGAAGTCAGTTTTCTAAATGGGTTTTCTCAGGAAATTAATAAACTTTCACTAAAGCCATCAGTTTTTCATATTCTACATATCACATCAGTGTAACACCTTAAATATCACAATACACGCAATCTCTCTGCAAAAACAGGAGACGTCTCACGTCGTCCTCTCACGTCACCCTCCCCTACATGAACACATGAGTAGGCTACATGTTTGCTGGAAATTGAACCTCTCAAACAAATGGAAGATGAGAGCTGGACCACATCCATTGATAAAATCATGGACCCTATTACATCATCAGACTTGTGTGTGTGTGTGTGTGTGTGTGTGTGTCTGTCCACCCCTTCACTTTCCTCTCATTTTCCCATCTCCAAAGCGAGAGGTGCATTAGCATTTAAATTTGTGAGGATGCAGATGAAAGGCTCTGTCCACCATTAATCTATTCATTAGTCTGATTTAAACTGAGGCCGTGGTGTTCGTGCGCGTGTGAAAGGGAACACGTTAAACAAAAGCACAAGCCATTACTCTGGCCATTCTCTTAGGGTTTTGTTGCAGATTGAAAATAGCCACATAATTCTCAAAGATGGGATTGTAGTCTTTAGTGGCACTTTACTGTGTTTTACTGATTTGAATAGTCCAAGGAGTTGAAGTTTGGAATGATGTGTGTGGTTGAGTAGTGACTGGGCCGGTGTGCAGTATGTTCATCTGAACAGACAGAGCGATTTAAATATTTCAGACAGGGCTTGTTTTTTTGCAAGTCAGTTTGTAAAAAAATAATCATTTGAACATTTTCAAATAACACGGATTTGCTTTATATAATTATTCCCACATCTTGGTGGCGTTTTGCATCATCTGGTAAAGTACGTTTCTTTTTTCTTTTTTCTGTACTTTAGGGGAAATTTCAGAGAGCAAATTAGTCAGTGTGGAAAACAAGCAGTTTTCTTTTGAAAGCAGAAGTTAAAGTTTATTTTAAAAATAATTCAGAGTTACTGCATGATTCAACAGGGAAGTGTTACTGTGTCTCAAGATATATCCGTCTTGAGAGTGAAGTACGTTGATCAGGTCGACAGGTTAGAGATCAGGACAGAATCTAGAGTCTAACTGATAAAAGCAGTTCCTTCCTAAACCTCATGAAACAGATAATCCATTCAGCCAGAATTCTCCTGGTTCACTAACAGGAAGAACTGATAGCTGCTGTCTGTTGTACTCTTCTCGCTGATTCCCAGCAAATTATATTAGCTGTTTAGGTGATTGCTCAAAGTGAGTCTTAGCTGTTCATTTCGACACATTGCAGTGAGTTGTCCCCCCAGCAGCATACAGTGGCAAACGATCAGCACTGTTTGTGATATGTCCAGACATGCTTGTGTAAAAATTGCTGCAAAAGGTGCTAATTCTGCATTTGAATAAATCTTATATTTAGGCTTCCGACTAGAAAAAACAAAACAAAACAAGAAACTCCCAATGCCTCTGCAACTCAGAATCCCTTCACAGGAACTCGGGGCGGTCTCCTCCACCCAGAGTTCAGCAAGTGACATTCCTTTTTTCCCCCCTCTCTTCACATTTTTAGCTCGAGCACCCAGAGGTCGAAAATAACGTAATTCCAAAGCTGCCTGCTTCCACAGTAAATCAAACGCAGTATTTTACCCTGCCCGGTTGTCACTTTGAACATTGATTAGCTACTTGATTATTTAGCTGAATCTTTCACACTTTGCTACCTATCTAGTTTATTTAAATTGATTTCCTGGCATAGTTGCTAATGAGCACAGCTACGCCTGTCACGATAACTCCTTTTGTTGGACGGTATATTGTCCCAGAAATAATAGCCTTTTTATGCCACTGATATAATGATAATATAATAGCATAAAAATGCAAGATGCCCTTTTAAAGAGCAGTGAACTTTAAATTCATAAGAATGTTTAGTCATTGGAATTGGAAAGTCAAAAAACACCAGATTTTAAAATCAGTAGTCCACACGAGGGTGCAGCGATTGTGCATTTTTATCTCAAATTCGACTAATATTCGAAGTTTTAACAGACAGAAGCAGCACGAATGGCTGAAATATCGGTGACATTCATTCTAATATAAAAACAATGTGCGGTATTGAGGTCAGCAAAAACGATCGAGGTCAGATCCACATATCGTACGATAAGTCGATAATGTCGTTATCATGACTGGCCTAAACACAGCACCGATAACCTAGCTAGCTAGCTGTTGTAGTCATGGTCTGTACAAGCACGTCCCAGACACACTGATAGCTTTACTGGGTTTGTAAAAGCATTTAGCAGATAACAGATGGCTGCTATCACCGGTGTTAGCGAAATGGCTTGTTGCTAAGCTACTTGCTATTCTTGCTGTACTGCGATTTCAGTCCAGAATGTTGCATGAATGTTTGAAGTCCACTACAGTAGAACATGACTAATAGCCACTCAGACCTGTAACTGTAAAAGTGTGGTAGCTTTCTATAAGCTCTGTGTTCTGACAGAGCAAACAAAAGACACGCGTTCAAGCAAGCAGCCATGTGTTTTTTCTGCTTCACATGCTGAGGGTCCCAAGGTGGGAAATTACATACACAACTTGTAAGCTACCACAAATGCAGCAGTAGTGTTTCTGCAACTCTTCCCCTCCCCCTTTATATCTCTCACCCCATCTCTTCTCTCTCTCTCTCTCTCTCTCTCTCGCTCTCTCTTCCCCCCTCCCCTTTATCTCTTCCCATCCCCCGACCCTGCGCTGAGTTCAAGCTGTAAATAAGGCGTGTTGTTCTCTCTGAATGAGATAAATAAACATTTTGTAAGATTAGGACGATCTGTACTTTGAGTTTGCCAGTATCTGTTGTATATGTTCGGGAAACATAGGTTAAGGAATTTGAACCTCAACACTCATGTTCTGCACACAGCATTTGGGAAAACAAAGGAAATGTAACTATGGGAAGCAGTAAAATGAATAAAAACAGCCTTAAATGTTTGGAAACCACCATCTCATGGCGGCCCAAGCAGTAAATGTCCCAGCGCTACCTGGCCTCATAAGCTGGTACATGTACAAGGCTTGACTTTTAGTGTTATCTCTGTAGGGTGGGATTGATGTAAAGTAAATAAGCTCGGGACTTGAGGCCGAGCTGATGTCATGGTTCAGTACTCATGCCTAATGCTGCGTTCAACTAAACGTTGTAATTTCTGTCCTACTACTTGGAAAAATCAGGAAAGAAAATGCCCCCTCAACTCGGAATTTCTACTCAGGAACTCGGGACAGTGTCCTCAACCCCTAAGCTCAGCAAGTGAGTCCAAATCAAAATGGCCGCTCAAAGCATGAACATTAGTTTTGAATAGAATAAGAAATGATGCAGTATAAGATCAGGTGTTTGTTAGATGTTTTATGAAATCTGCTGGAGCTGTTCTTTAAATGTTTGCCAATTGCAGTAATCACCAAAATTAGATGTTGTTCAATGCTCAGTTTCACTCACACACACACACACACACACACACACACACACACACACACACACACACAAGGAATCTTCTGCCTTATCATGGTAAAGCAGATCCCATTCAATGGGACTTTTATCTATCTATCTATCTATCTATCTATCTATCTATCTAAATCCTCATTCCTCCTCATTTTGTTTTCCACAATACCAGTTTTATTGGTTGCGTGTTCTTCACAAAGCTCTATTGTTGTTCTGCCTCCTGTTGTTCATTGCAGATTGGTGCTGTTCTTTTAGTTGAGCTCTTCCCTTATTGTGATATTATCCACATCGCTATTTGTGACAACTCAAATTGCAGGGAGTAAAAACATCTTTCTAAGAGTCTAGGGTTTTTCTTTAATCTGTGGCACATTTGCGTGTAGCAATGATGCTGACTTCAAGATGAGGTTGCAACTTGTAATTCTCCATCCACAACCAGGGAAAAAAACACCAAAAACGCCCCTTAACTTGAACTTTGGACTCAACTTGGGGTAGTCTTCTCAGCTACCAGTTCTTTACGGAGTGATGCCAGATCAACATGGCTGCTCAGACTGTGAACAGTAGGGCCTTTCGCACCGCTTTAGTTCCAGAGCTAAATGTACAGTACTAAAGTACCGGGCAATTTTTCGCGAACTATTTCCCAGTACAATTTAAAAGGTTGCATTCGCACCGACAGTGGGCACTAGGAAGTGACGTAAGCCGGTCAGCAGCGACGTCATTTGTGCGCAACATTCAACAA
>CM074962.1:8793485-8824839 GCA_037577455.1 Pangasius macronema
TAATTCCTAAATGGTAAATGCCATATTTTTGTGGAACCTTTTAAAATAAAGCTGAAAGTCTACACTTCCATCACATCCTGATTGTTTTATTTCAATTCCATTGTGGTGGTGTATAAAGGCAAAATCACAAAAACTAATTGTCATTGTCCAAATACTTCCGGACCTAACTGTATATATATTACATGGATATTATACACATAGAAAGTGTTAGAGCTGTATATGCCAAATATGCAGCAGCGCTGGTCCTTTTGAGTAGAGACCATGAAACGGTTGATTCCAGTTGAAATGGTTGAATCGCATTATAATCCTCTAATGGAAAGTGAAAATAGGTGGGCATGACAATGAAAAGAAATTTAAACCATATAAATCTACTCAAAATTTCATTATAATAAATCTTGGATGCCATTGAAGATCACTTTTTGTTAATTATAGATATTGATATGCATATCATTTTCTTTGTTATCATGGCTTAATGCTTTGTCTTTTTTTTTTTTTCCTCACACTAAATAGACCATCAGCCGAGCATTCATGAATGGCAGTGCCCTGGAGCATGTGGTGGAGTTTGGTCTGGACTACCCAGAGGGCATGGCGGTGGACTGGCTAGGCAAGAACCTGTACTGGGCTGACACTGGCACTAACCGCATTGAGGTGGCAAAGCTGGATGGCCAACACAGGCAGGTTCTGGTGTGGAAAGACCTGGACAGTCCACGAGCTCTAGCACTGGACCCTGCTGAAGGGTAAGGCCATTTTTTCTCATTTTTGCAGCCAGAGTAGAGGATTATAAGTCCAGATTTCTGTATTTATACACACAAGTGACGAGTTATAAAGGAAAAATCAACAATAGGCTTTAGTAAGGTGTTGGGTCATCAAAAGCCATCAGACCAGCTTCAGTGTGCCGTGGCATTGATTCTGCAAGTCTCTGGAACTGTACTGGATGAATAAACACCAATGTTAAAGATGATCAAAAGATGTCCCTCAGTTGTGTTTAATGATGGTGGTGTTGAGCGCTAGGTAACACATTGCTCCAGAATCCCCCCCAGGTGTTCACTTAGGTTTAGATTTGGTAACTGTGATGGCCATAGCATATGATTTTTACATCATTTTCATACTCAACAAATGATTCAGTGAGTGAGCTTGCCTTTGTAGATGGGAGTTTTGTGATCCTGGGAAAGAGCACTCCCATCAGGATAGAAATGTTTCATCCTAGGATAAAGGTGTGATTAGTTAGAATAACTCTGTTGATTTGGAGTGGCAGCATAATGCCTTCTACTGCATCAGAGAGCCACTTTGTCACCTCTTAGTATATTTATACGTGTGTGTATTATATACTGCTTTTCAGTAGCACAGCACAGTATAGTAGTGTGAGTGTGACCAAGCATCCAGCACTAATTCTCACTTTTGCATCCTCTTCTCCAGTTTCATGTACTGGACTGAATGGGGTGGGAGACCCAAGATTGACCGCGCAGCCATGGATGGTACTGGCCGCATCACGCTGGTTCCCAACGTGGGTCGTGCTAACGGGCTCACCATTGACTACGCAGAGAGACGGCTCTACTGGACCGACCTGGACACCACACTTATTGAATCCTCCAACATGCTTGGTGAGAGCCATACTCAGTTCAGCTTAAACCTTTACTTGGTTTGGATAAATGACTTGTAGCAGATTTCCAGTGACATTTCTGATATTTAAAATTCTAGTGCTTCAGGTTGTCTAAATTGGTACATTAACAGGGTTTAGAGATGAAGCACATGTATTTGAGTTCAGAAGCAAAGGTTCAGGCACTGACATGTTGGGGGGTCTCAAGTTTGGCATTCTTTGTCTGTATACACAAATCATACCCTCAGTGTCAGAGAATAACTTCTTTTTTCACATTATCTTACCTGGGATGGAGGTATATTTGTTTAGTGTTTGCCACAGCCTTTCATCCAGTTTCTTCCTTTTCTGTTTCGAATGATTTTGTTTAACGTGTTGTTTTTCCAACTACACCGCTCCTGCTTAAGGACTCGAGCGTGAGGTGATCGCAGATGACTTGCCCCACCCATTTGGTCTCACGCAATACCAAGACTACATTTACTGGACGGACTGGAGCCAGCGCAGCATCGAGCGTGCTAACAAAACCAGCGGGCAGAACCGCACACTCATCCAGGGCCATCTGGACTATGTCATGGACATCCTGGTGTTCCACTCGTCACGTCAGGGAGGCTGGAACGCCTGCGCCTCCACCAACGGCCACTGCTCGCACCTGTGCCTGGCCGTGCCCGTCAGCAGTTACGTGTGTGGCTGCCCAGCGCATTACTCGCTCAACGAAGACAACAAGACCTGCAGTGGTGAGCTATATACGAGCTATATACGTGTGTGTGTGTGTGTCTGTGTGTGTGGGCGCGTGCGCACGCACGCACATATAAGATTTCACCCAGCTCGGAGAGGGCAGATGTTGAAATCTGTATGTCTAGCAGTGCCAGGGCATTCAAGAAAGAATTATTTTAAGCATGGTTAGAAGAATGGCTTGAAGGCTTGGTTTAGGTCTGTTGTCAAAAAAAAATTCCTAAAGCAGTTTTAGTCTGATTAATTTGTATATGACTAAACCAAAAGTGTAGTTATGGTTAGCCAATTCTTCCATTGCCATGCTTGCATTGTACAAGTTTCATATTTATAGAAATATGCTTTTTCTGTGTTCTGCACACAGTCCCCTTTATAAATCCGAGCCAGGGTGAAATCAAGCACACATGCACATCCACAGTGTGGCTTGGGGATGTCCAAGTCAGTGGTTCTCAAAATTTTTTGTAGCCAGGGACCCCTTTAACTATGAAATAAATTCCACAGACCCCCTCAGTATGGTTTTTTGTTATTATGAACATTATTTACATTTTTCAAATATTTTTTGGAGCCATACAGCTTTCTATTCCTGAACTTTCCACCGATAGAACACAATAGGACCGAGTTGACTTTGTTGCTTCGATCCCTAAATATAGTAACTTTGATGGTGTGAGTTGTGATTTCCACCAATTTTCCACCAAGGTCCTGGACCCCCTAGCTATGCTTCAGAAATCCCTGGGGGCTCCCAAGCCCCACTTTGAGAACCACTGGTCTGAGTGATACCAGACCAATCATCATACAGTTCCTGCTGGAAATTACTTATTGCCAAAATACCCCCAGATTGTCTGTACGTGTAAAGATATAATCAGGGATTATGTGATTTCTCTCTGATGATCTCTCCAATGCTGGCTCTAAGTCAAAATATACAAGAGGATGCTACATAGGAATCAAAAACAGCTTATTGTAAGCCAAATCAAAAACCCACACTCCCTCTTTAGCACGACATTGGCAGCGTTGTCTAAAAGCATAAACATTTCCATTGTGTGTGTATATCCACACATGAGTAGGCAGTGTGTGCGTTTCCATGTTAAGTCTGCTATTTATAAATCCAGATGTATGCACACATTTCACAACTCTTTTTGTACATATGCAACGCTTAGTGCTCAGGCCCCAGTTGCTCACTCTCCTTCCTGTTGATCTTGACGGCTGTGTGAGTGTGAGGCTGTGTGAGGTTTGAAGCAGCTCTGAACAGATCAGGTTATGGGGAGTTATGAGGAGTGTGTAGTCCTGGAGCTGAGCGAGGCCTTCTGAGAGGGGGAACTTTCAGCTGCAGGCTTGCGCTGAGCTTTATAAAGCTCTCTCGGTCGCCTAGGCCACTGCCAAGTTGGCAGGCAGCGAGAAACCAAAGCCTGGTTTAAGCCGTCCTCAGCTCCCTTGCCATGTCTGACATAGTAAAAACACTCCACTACATGCTGAGGCTCACTCAGGGGAGCCTCGAGAGGCACGGCGTGCACGCTTGTGTCTGCGCCTGGGAGGTGTGTGTGTGTGTTGTAATAAGTACCATGACGACTGAAAAATGTCATTACTTGGGTGAACACGGTCACAGGTAGAACTATTCTGTACATTTCATAATGCGTAAATGAGCTTAAATGTGCTACAAATCCAAAGGATTGGAAAACCAGTGCTAATAAACTTGTGCGTATAGTTTATGTAGTTTTATTTCAGTTGTACATTGAGTGTACTTACAGCTACTCACTTATTTATTTACAGTCCTGACTTTTGTGACTGACTAATTTCTAATGCTAGTGACTAGCAGCTACAGCTGACTTGTAACCAGTGTCCTGTATTTATTTTTTCCACTGTAATGATGTAACATGTACACACCATGCTTTATGCATGTCTGGCCATGCTTCTTTCACCCTCCCCCTTCAGAGCCACGGGCGATACTGTCTTCAGTCACTGACAGTTAGGGGGCACGAAAGGAGCCTCACAAGCCTAGTCTTAAAAAAAATGTGGGGCTAAGTGGGAGAAATTGAAATTTATGCAAAAACGTGAAATGTGCTTTTCTTTTTTTGGTTAATACGCTTCATCAGAATTTCTGTTTAGTGCCAAATGTTTGGCCAGAAGGTTCTGTTAACTTAGTAACTGAATAGGAGAACCTTTCTAAGAGTTGTTTGTAACAATCTCTCTTCTTCTTTGCCTCTTTCAGCACCCACCTCTTTCTTACTGTTCAGCCAGAAGTCAGCAATTAATCGCATGGTAATGGACGAGCAGCAGAGCCCTGACATCATCCTACCCATTCACAGCCTGCGCAACGTACGAGCCATCGACTACGACCCGATCGACAAGCAGCTGTACTGGATCGACTCGAAGCAGAATGTCATCCGTCGTGCCCAGGAGGATGGCAATCAGGTAAACGACATGCATCCACTGCGCACTGCAGAAGTGCTTCTGGTTTGCATCATATCCGTTTGTGGGTCTCTTTCTGTTTGTGTAGTTCTGTTTTTGTTGTGTTCTCTTGTTTATATACAACCTGCTTACACAGTAATATTGCAGCGGGTGTCCGATGCAGTGAGTACTTTTGCTGCGTATTGCTGCATTAAGACTGTTTTAATCTTGGCTCCTCAGAGTATGACCGTGGTGTCCAACACAGTGGGGGGCCACAATCTGGGCTTGCAGCCATTTGACCTGAGCATCGATATCTACAGCCGCTTCATCTACTGGACCAGCGAGGTGACCAACGTAATTAATGTGACGCGCCTTGACGGCTCTCGCGTTGGAGTGGTGCTCCGTGGAGAGCACGACAAGCCCCGTGCCATTGTGGTTAACCCCGAGAGAGGGTGAGTGATTTTCACACTCACTCAAAGAGTACAATTGTTTTGGTTCTTTGTTTTTCAAGCACCTTTTTTTTTTTTTTATCATTTGAATGCTCAGCTCCATTGGGTAATAGTCTAAGAGTCTTAGTTCGGCCATTATGCTGTGCTCTGAACTGGGCTTGAACTCAGATTGCAGGGCTTTTTCTGATGAACATGTTTTTAAGGTCATGTTCAGGTTTCCAAGTTGCAGTAAAAGCTGCTATTGCTCCGAAAGAGGAAACATTTACAGGAAAACACCCTTGGGTTTGTCTGGAATTGTCATTTAGAGTGTCATTCGTTAAGTAGTAAGCATAATCGGCATTTGTTGCTTGTAAAGAAATTCTTGTGCATGCATTTATAGCTTTAACTGTTTGGTAGCAGTTTTAACTTTACACACACACACACACACACACACACACACACACACACACACACACACACAGGATTAGGTAGCATGAAATAAAAGGTTTGACATTTGTTAGCACACCATAACAGACCGTCACTGGTCACTGATGTCGAAACTACCTGCTCTGTCGCCCTCAGGTATATGTACTTCACCAACCTGCAGGAGCGCTCTCCTAAGATTGAGAGGGCAGCTCTGGACGGCACTGAGCGAGAAGTGCTGTTCTTCAGTGGCCTGAGCAAACCTGTCGCCCTCGCTATTGACAACGAGTTGGGCAAACTCTTTTGGGCCGACATGGACCTGCGTCGCATCGAGAGCAGTGATCTATCTGGTGAGTTTTGAAATCAGTAGATAGACTCCTGGCTGAAATACTCTCTCTCTCTCTCTCTCTCTCTCTCTCTCTCTCTCTCAATGATGTGCCTAAATGTGAAAATTGTCAATAACTGTTTGATAAGCCTTGGGGCAGTGATTCAGTTATTTATTTATACAGTCTTCAAAAATCAGTAGTTGTGTAAAATAGATTTTTTTTTTCCCCGCTGAGCATTTATGATCTTATGATCGCATATGATCCCATTTAGTCAGTACGAGCATTGCCAAATGACAAAAGCAACCAGATGTCACTTTAAAACCCGAACCAAAAAATACAAGCCAATACAGATCTCATTTCCTAATTAAATGGTTGGACGCTCTGATCGGTCGATAAAAGCTGATCAGTCAATAAAAGCTGTAAACGTTGTCATCTTGCATTTTGTGCAGGATTTGCTCACATAGTCACATTGCTACTCTCACACAAACAGTGATGATTTAATTTAGCAACTCTGTCCAGTGATGTAACATTTGCTTTAACAAAGATGTCTGACGTCCAAATGTATGCTGCCAAACCCGAAATCTGAATGTTATGCACAATGTACATAATTTTAATAAGTTATAATAATTATTAACATCATAAGTGTAAGGAATAAAAGAACAACAGGCTTTGAAAGTAACAAGAAAACTATCAAAAGCATATTTTCTGTAGCTGGCACTACTGTTTGAGCTGTACTTTTGTAGAAAATTAATCAACACCTTCTGACCAACCAGAGTTTCAGCAATGATATGGTTGCTTAAAGGAGCAGTATTTCATTTTTTTAAAGTCTTTTTATTAACTAAAGTTAAAACTATAGACTGATTCACTTTCACAAACAGCCAGCATTTTTAGTAAAAAGATGAGATTATGTTGAGAATGGAAAACATACATGTGAGAGGATGTAGAGGTTTAGTTAATGTAATGTAGTCTGTTCAAAATCCCTAAGCTGTGGACAAAAAAAAAAAAAAACAAGTTCAGATGTTACGTGTGTCAGCAGCATTGCTCGTGGCTTGATCATCAGCGATACACGATGCCTCATCTCCATTTGGGCCGAGGACTCGTCACATCTCTTGTTCACTTATAAGTGATGAATGAAATCTGATCACAAGTGGTCATGGGAGACGCATTCAGAATTCCAGGTGTAAACGGCTATGTGTCTCGGCTGTCCGCTTGTGATGGTATCACTCAAGACGGATGTTAATACCAAATGTGGACAGGGCCCAGGTGATCATATCTCAGAAGATATTTGCCCATGCTCACACCTGTATTAGTGCTTGTGAGTAATGTTACTACCAAGCGTGCAGTATTAATTCCAAGTGTTTTACGCTAGCCAAGCAACAACTGAACAAAAGGGTTGACTGAGTCTGATCTCGCTCTGGAGAGTTGGAGAAGTGAGACATGACTGACTCGGTCGATCACACACACACACAAAGCCAGGGGGAAAAGCAAACGAAATGAAAAGAACTATTTTCTCCTTCTAAAAACCCACACATCGATCTGAGCACAAATCACAGCGGAGTGTGACGTCAGGTGACGCGCAGCCTGTAATGCCATTTTAATTGTCTTTTTTTTCCTTTCTGTTGTTCAGCTCTAATTTCAGCATAGCGACTTTACTTTAAATGTTTTTAATCGTCCCAGACCTTGAAGTGTAAAATCTCTAACAGGTTTTATCATCAGTGTAGAATAGAGAAAGCAGTGAAAATGGGAGGTATAACTCAAAGCATGGTGGTTATACTCCTTCTACCTCTAATGAAGAAACAAGCAGTGTTCTGTGCAGTCCCTTTCGACTGTGTGTTTTCACTCATTTTCTGCTGGAAAGCTTTTTGCGAGGTCTGGCCCAGATTCAGACACATTTTCCCCATTATTCTCATCACGCAAAAATCATTTCCCCTCCGCTGTCCCACATTAGATTGTTACGCAAATGCTCTACAGTGCCAAAACACTATAAATCACTTTTCCTAGTCCAAATATATCCCGTTTCCCTGGCAGTTAATCTTTTTCTTTTCTTTTCTTCGTGCCTTTCTGTTTCCCGTACACGCTAGCTTAAAGAATTGGTGTAGTTTCCCTTCACTCCTCACCAATTTCCATTCCTTCCTACTTTTTTTTTTTTCCCCAACGCAGGCGCCAATCGGATTGTGATTGAGGACTCCAACATACTGCAGCCAGTGGGCTTGACGGTGTTCGGGAATCATCTCTACTGGATCGATCGGCAGCAGCAGATGATTGAGCGCATTGACAAGACAACGCGAGAGGGCCGCACTAAAATCCAAGCTCGCATTACAGCACTTACAGACATCCATGCAGTCCACGAGCTTCACATGGACGAATACAGTAAGTCACACTCCTCACTTGCTAGACAATGCTGATGATAGGTCTGTGCCAGGCTCCCTTTGTCTTTGATCCTGGCTTTCTTTAGCGCCAAATTATTTGGCATTTTCATGGGAAGAGTGAGTCATTTGACAAACACTGAGTTTATTTGCGAACGTGTGCGAACACCCAGTCTCTTGAAGCTGAATGCATGATCTTGTTGATAAACAGGATGGCGGAGATTTACTGCATCTGTGTGTGCTGAAAGAGCAATGGACCAAACGTAGACTTGCTTAAAGAAAGGAAAATTATTGGTGAAAGACAGTGCTTTGGGATGTGTATCTAATGATGTGCTGGTTTTGTGAAGTGCAAATATCCACTGCCTGATCTCCCCAGGGTTCAGGCATCCATTCCGGTGAAATGAAGTTGATATGTGAAGAAAACAAGAATTATTCTGCCACAAAGAGCAAGAATTACAGCTCTCTTCCTATGTGTTCCAGATAAACACCCCTGTACCCTAGACAACGGAGGATGCTCCCACATCTGTATAGTGAAGGGAGATGGTACGACCCGCTGCTCCTGTCCTGTTCACCTGGTTCTTCTGCTAGACGAACTTTCCTGTGGAGGTAATGTTTTATAAAGCTTTAAAGCCTGCACTTAGTGTCAAGCAGTTTGCATTTCCTCTGTATGTGTGAGCTCATCTTCAGACATCTCCTAATGCTCCGCTAATTTGTTCCTATAGAACACATTTACCATTAAGTATAGAACCTAATATTTGTAGATGTAAACAATTAGCAGACCGGGCGATAGTTAGTTAGTTTTAAAAGCAGCCTTGGACCATGAATGATAACACGTTTATTCACGCCGGTGCCTTCCAGAGCCGCCCACGTGTTCCCCAGAGCAGTTCTCTTGCACCTCAGGAGAGGTGGACTGCATTCCGCAGGCCTGGCGCTGCGACGGATATGTCGAGTGCAAAGATGAAAGCGACGAGCACGACTGCCCTGTGTGCTCGGACGACGAGTTTCAGTGCGACAGCAGGCAGTGCGTGGACCTCTCGCTGCGCTGCAACGGAGAGATCAACTGCCAGGACCGCTCAGACGAGAACAAATGCGACAGTATGCCTCATGTTTCTTAATCGTAGCCTCTGTTGTGTTACGTTTATTAATTGACCTAGCTAGCTAAATATTATGTAAAGCACAAAGTGCAGCAGAAGCGATTGTATCATTGTTGTACATTTATTATTGTTTTGGTTGTATATTTAGATTTTGCAGCTATAGAGTATGCTTCTAATGGTACATGCTTTAGGTGTCTTACGAGTGATTTTACTCATCTATTCATCTACTCGTCTATTTCTGGTCAGAACTTTTACACTGAAAGTGATCTCGGTCAGTTTGCAAGTCTACATGTGAAAAATCTGACTCGAGTTCCCGCCTAAATGTAGTTTGAGTAAGAGTGCATTACCGCTTCATTTACCAACAGCCACATGTTTGCATTCTCCTGCAGTTCATTGCCCTGTGGATCAGTTCACCTGTAACAATGGTCAGTGCATTGGCAAGCACAAGAAGTGTGACCATAACATGGACTGCACAGACAACTCGGATGAAATTGGCTGCTGTAAGCTCACTTTTGATATTTTCAGCACAGTATTTTTTTGACTGCTATGGAACAGCTTTTAACGTGCTAATTTTTATAAACAGACCCCACAGAGGAGCCTTCCCCCCAGCCCACCAACACCATCGGCTCCATCGTCGGTGTGGTGATGACGCTGTTTGTTGTGGGCGCTGTGTACTTTGTGTGCCAGCGTGTCCTGTGCCCGCAGATGAAGGACGATGGCGAGACCATGACCAACGATTTTGTTGTGCACGGGCCTTCCTCTGTGCCACTGGGCTACGTGCCACATCCTAGCTCCCTGTCCGGCTCGCTTCCAGGTGAGACCGACGTGCTGCTTTGATGCATGCGAGCAAACAGAGTTTGTCCATTTTCCCTAATGTTTCGTCCACTCTTTTGCAGGCATGTCTCGTGGGAAATCTGTGATTGGCTCATTGAGCATTATGGGTGGAAGCAGTGGACCGCCATACGATCGCGCTCATGTAACGGGTGCTTCTTCAAGCAGCTCGTCCAGCACTAAGGGCACTTACTTTCCTCCTGTAAGCAGAATGAAGCGTCAGCTCTAAACATTCTCTACATTTTTAAAATGTCCAGGTTCACTTTACTGTTCTAAAACCAGCTGTAGTTTTATCTCTTTGTCCAGAAATGCACCAGTCATTGGTCTTTTGTATAAACTAGTGCTTCTTATTGCTTCACAACAATACAAAGGTTGTAGAGAACAATATGAAGGTGTAGATTGTTGGAGGGTGGATGAGCGGATGCCATGCACAGGCTTACCTCTCTCACAGGAAAAATTTGTCTGTGACTCACCCCTGTTCAAACGTTCCAGCACTCCATTTCCATTGTTATGGACAAGTCGCCATAATTTACAAGAAAGCTCTGGATCTGTAGTGTGTGAACGTATTAGCAGCTCCCAACTAGCTTTTAGTGGGCCCAATAAAGAATAATTACCTTTTAAGATGTTTTTGCACAAAAGAAAAAGATTGTTCTCCAAGGTTTAATGTTCCTTTTCTTTGTCTGTTCCCACCCCTCAGATCCTGAACCCTCCCCCTTCTCCAGCTACAGTGCGCTCTCAGTACACAATGGAGTTTGGCTACTCGTCGAACAGTCCCTCCACACACCGCTCATACAGGTAGGGATCAAATACAAAGTCATGATTGAGCGTCACAGTTGAACAAAAAGTGTGAATACTATTCGAGCCTTTTCAGATACACTGATAGTTCAAAAGAACAACAAATGTGGGAGCAGTTTTAGAAATTTTAACCAAGCTCTTTGTGGTTGCAGATTATTGGAACTACTGAAAATAGCCTGGAACATGTAAAAACAATTCAGTGAAATCTTTTTTTTAAAATGTCCAAATTCCCATTCTCAGCATTATTAAACACAATGGATAATGTAATAATTAAAACACATCTCTTGAAATCTCTTGAAGTTAGCAATCTATCTTAGCACACGGATTCCAAGTTTTCTGATACCAAGTTCTCTTTTCATCTCGGAGGAGCTGTTAAGCCTGTTAAGTGTCTCTTTCTGTTTTTTGTAGACGTGTGGAGAAAGTATACGGTCATATGTCCTAGACTACATGTGACTTTAGTGTGTCCACATATGACCTTAGACCTTAGTGTGTGCCTTTTAATAATATTAGATAAAATAGATAGATATAATAGATAGAATAAACTCAGAGATAAGTACATTTATAACCCTGCCTACACTTAACTTCAGTGAATTCATTGGCAAAATACACATTTTTCCTAGGGGATAAAACTTTTAACATTTGAGATGTCACTATAGTCAACACTATTGCTAATGTCGCCAAACAAGTTGCGAGTATGACCGCATTATTGTTAGCGTACCTGCTCAGTCAGCATACCTACGCAAATGCGAGAAATCAGGTCCAAGTCTGTCTAGCATGTGTATATAGTCATGAATTGTTACTTAGTTACAGTCTAGTTTTCGTCATGGAAAAGGTCGATGGCGAACATTATGCGTCTTCATTTTGATCAACAAATTTAACACCATGGCTCTGTAAAGAAAAGTATACAACAGTTAGTTCTGGCCCACTAATTTGTTAGCACACGTGACTTTCCAAGAGTGCTAATATTGTATCACTCCGCTTGTGTGTTCACTACATACAATTCCAAGTCTAGCGATAGCTTGGTACATTGAAACTGTTACTACACTTACTGCAAGCTGTTCAGTCAGTCTGTACGTTACCACGGCAACACGCAATGCTCTATCAAGCTGTGGCTCCTTTGGGAAATTTTTTTCATTGACACACAAAATATTTGGCCAAATTGTGTCTGAAGTGTCAGTCACTCGACATTAATTTCTTGTTTGTAGAACTGTATAAAAGCAACATCACACACGCAATTGTGCGGCTGTAGTGAATATCAGCACGGCTCTGATTGCCTGCAGCACTCATGCTGATATTCAGTGCTGCAGCACTCAGGCTTGCGTGATATTGCTTAAATTGACCTTTACAGATGTAGAAACATTCTAAATATTAAATCCCTTAAATTGTTTTATGGCTGTCACCATTCAGCTAAAGCGGTGGCTCTTGAATCAGACTCGCTGGAGGCGTGCCAGTTTTATTAAACATGTCTGTCTTGGCAGCGTAGTTTAGTGGAAGGAGAAGTGCTGCAGATGATCAGCTCTCCTTCTCATGTGTGCCAGAGCTGGGTTTGAGATGCTTATGTATCATGATCATTTTAAAAATGGCTAAATCGACACTGTTCTTTGATATCAGGAGCTCCAAAGAGCTTTAAGGTGTTATTTATTTATTTATTTATTTTTATTTTACTTTTAAGGGTACTAAGTCTGTTTTGGTGTGTGCTTCAGTAAACCGAGTCCTCTGTATTTGCTCGTTTTTACAGCTACAGACCATACAGCTACCGGCACTTTGCTCCTCCAACCACGCCGTGCAGCACAGATGTATGTGACAGCGACTACACCCCAGGCCGCCGAGCGCGGCCCGTCTCCTCCATTGTCATGGCCAAGGGCTATGCAAGCGACGCCAACTATGACTCGGAGCCGTTCCCACCACCACCCACGCCACGCAGCCAGTACCTGTCGGCTGAGGAGAACTGCGAAAGCTGCCCGCCCTCACCGTACACAGAACGCAGCTACTCGCAGCACCTATACCCTCCGCCTCCCTCGCCCTGCACCGACTCGTCCTGAGCCCCTCCAATCACGTCCCCAACCCCACCCCGCCATCTCCATCGGTGTAAATAGCATTTGTGCATAGAATGACTTTTTTAAAATAAAGAAGAGTGAGTGATGTGTATGTTGTTCTGTAAAGAACAAGAAACGGTTTTTAGGGAAAAAGACACTTTGACGTGCAGAGGTGGCGGATACTTGTAAAAAAAAAAAAAAAAAAAAAAAAAAAAAATTAAGAAAGAAAAGAAAGCATATTTATATAATTTCTATACAGCGTTTATTGGTTATGCCATAGAGCTTTGTATTGCTAAAAAAAAAATTTGTACATTTTTTAAAAGAAGAAAGTTTTATTAAATTCACACAGACATCATGTTGCCTTAATCCAAGAGTGCGTAATCAAGCTACCTGTTACGAGGCTGAAGCACTCGTGGGAAACGTGGGGAGAGGATTGCAGGTTGTCACATTTTTCTGATGCCAAAAAAAGAAAAAGAAAAAACAAAAACAAGGCGGAGAGAACGGACGGAGAAGGAGAATAGGGCCTCCCTGTGGCTCTCACTGGCATTACACTGGTCAGTTCTGTTCAGTGGGGCCATTTTGTCTGAACCACTAGATCTTCTGATCAGCCAGTCCACCTAGAGCTTTCCTACACGCTAAAACAAGAACGTGTTGCTTCTGGTGACCTTTTCCACCTCGTTGTTGCGTTGAATTTTTGTAAAGCACAGTGTGGTTCTGCTGGAAAATGAAAAGCTAACAGAAATGTAGCAATAAGAAGATGACAGATGGTCAGACAGATGTGTGGTGCTGCTGATTTTAGTCATCAAGATGAAGCAACAACTTCCTTTTGGCTCCAGTGGCTCTAAAAGTGAGCTCCAGGACAGAGGAGGAAACACCACTCTATGGTCTTGAGCACATAACCAAAATCTTCACTTTTGCCTCAAATAAATTTTTTGTTTGTTTGTTTTATCCTCGTCTCATACCTGACTGCAACTGCAGACAAGTCCCTAGCAGAAGGTCACAACTCGGAGCACGTCTCTCATACTCTGTCCTTTCTCCCTGCCATCTCCTCACCAGCCATCAGCACTGTTTATTCCTTCTGGGAATTATATATTAAGATATTCATCACAAACATTCAGTACACAATCAAGGACAAGTTTATCGTGCCTGAGCAGTTTTTTAGAAAGCTCTTTTAAATCATTTTGCAGCTCTCTCTCTCTCTCTTTTTTTTTTAAGACTACCAGTGCCCATAAAATGTCAAAATATTTTTGTACCACATATTGTATAGATACCATATTTATAAGCTATAAAAGGAAGAAAACTTGTAAATCTCTCCATGATATCCTTGCAGTGCTTTACCAGTATGCTTTCAATATATGCTTTGTTCTATTTTTCTATAAAAATGTATGACAGTGAAAGTACAACGACAATCCATGCTGAACGTCAGAAGGCGAAGAAAGTCGATTCACAAGTGTCTGTCCCGTTAGTGTGAAAAGTCCAGTTTTACAGATACCCTGCTATTATTTTATGCCCATTAAGTGTGTTGTTAAGCACACAGTCCTGGCATAGTCATGGAGTATTAGTGCAACGGTTTTTTTTTTTGGTTGTTTTTTTAAAAAATCTTTTTCATGCTTTTCAAGGACAGAGAAGTGTCGATGAATCAGCTCTGACGCTCTTAATACATAAATACATGTCTTTTTTAAAAAATCTTCATTTTGTGGCTGAATCGGAACTTTTTAAGCATTATTATTTGGCCCATGTTGCTTTTCATCATTCTTCATACCATCATGCAAACGCGAGTGTGGTTAACGGTTTTATCTGTTACTTTTGTCAAATAAGGGACACCAGCACAAGTAGTTTACTATTTTGGAGAGACTGCACACAAGAAGCATTACACATGTACAGGTTATGTAGACAATCAACATGTTGCATCTGCTCTGCTCAGCAGTTGTGTTTAATATAGCATGCAGCATCGAGGTGGTCTTTCTTTTCTCCTTCATTTGGCTTTTACGTTTAACTCTGTACAGTTCCAGTCACGCTGCTGCCTTTTTCCTGTGCCCAGAATCCACTGCATCTTCACTGTGATGAATCTGAAATGTTATCCTGCGGTACAATCAGATACATATCCGTTTACATTCTTTACAAATTTGTCCTGTTAAGCCCTGATGGTCTCTCCCTACTCCAAGGGCAATTGGGTAATTTCCCTTCTCGGTGTATTCGTCATTTGATTACCATCCAGTCAAACCAGCATTGCTGTCAGGCAATATTCTCAGACTCCTACTGCACTTTAGGGTACCTCGGCTTAGTTACTGGTACGACAGCGCGCAAGTCTGAAACCTGTGTGAATGTGTGACAAAGTTCTCAAAGAATCAACATTTTATTAGGTGCCATTGTAATTTTCATGGTTGTAGCAATGTATCCTTTTTTTTTTTTTTTTTTTTTTAATAAATCAAACATTAAGGGGCTACCAAAGGTATGAAACTCTTATCAGGATCAAGCCTTACTGTTTCACCTGAATTCATCGGTTTTGAAGCAAAGGATTTTTTTTTTCTCTGGCCAGCGGAACTTGTGATGTCTGAAAATAAGTCAGAGAGATATTGACGTTTGGAATCTAAGACGGAGGGAGAGTTTTTAAAGGTCTGTGGTGGACATATTGAAATGATGGTCAAAGCTGCCTCATGCTGCCATGGAGGGGTAAAACATTAAGCACTTTGGCTCCTGCGTGTAGGATCATAGCAGAAAGTGGAGATGGAGAGTGAAGGACAGTGGGGCCTGTTGATGTAAGATGTATTTTCTCATTATCATTCGTTTCATTTTTTTTAATACCATGGTGCTTTGCAAGGATATATTCCAAGGTGACCAACATTTGGTTAGTAATGAGTCATGTATTTCGTTATTCCACTAACTCGACTATTTTGTACATTGATCGCTTTACATGTAAACATTGTATAAAATGGACATGTACAGCCCATTCAGTAACTACTATAAGCTGTTGTAACAAATGAAATGTTGATTTTTTTTAATAAAAATGAGTGAAGTTTTAAGGTGGAGGCTTTTCCTGTATTGTGTGTGTGTGTGTGTGTGTGTGTGTGTGTGTGTGTGTGTGTGTGTGTGTGTTATAACATGAATGAATAGTGCAGTAGTAACAAAAAGTAAGAATCTCTTCTGGGGAAAAACACTATTTTAGTTCATATTTAATACTGTATATAATTAATGTATTATACTATATTGTATATTATATATTAATATGCTGTTAAACATGCTGTTTGTTTTTCTCAGGATTTCTGGTAATCATGAAATAATTTAGATTACTTTGCATATTTTTAATTTGCATATTTTGGGCGTGTTTTGCATGGACATGTACGTTAATGTGCCTTTCTGTTTCCCTGATCTACCCAAATCTGGATAGGTTTGCTCATTCGACTTGAGGTCACAACTTCTAATTTCTCACCTCCAACCAGGAAAAGACAAAGAAAACACCCCCTCAACTTGAAATTTCAACTCAACTACGAGTTCCTTCCCAGTTTACGTCGTGACGTCAAATCAGCATTGCTGCTCACAGTGTCTGAAGTAAACACAGTAGCACTTATCTTTAAACGACTTATTCTGTATGTATAAGTATTAGCTTTGGACCAATCAACATACAGACATGATCACTTATTAAACCTATAACACTGACTACACAGTTCACTGGTTTGAAGAGGAAAATATACATCACTCATTTCAGGTAGCTGGTTAGCTTGTTGCTATCCATGTGTGTGTTTTTTTTTTTTTTGTTTGTTTGTTTTTGTTTTTGTTCCCTCCCACTTTGTATATCAAATGAGCTGAGGCTGAAAATAATGACATCATTCCAACCTGCAAATTACCACTTATGAGATATATGGAATGCAGCATAAGCTAAGCAACTCTGCATAAACTGGGGTTTTAAACATTACAGTCTGCACCTTAACTAAAATTTAACCAAAATTCAAAATTTTAAAATTCAGCACATAGAGACTTTCAAATGCCTTCCTTTTAGATATACAGAGCACTACATGTGATGTAGAATCCACTACGTGAGGGTGTCTGAAGAGTCAGGAACCAATGGGAGTTCAACTACATATGTGTTTTTGTACTTATTATTTATTGTATTATAGATAGATAGATATAAAATATGAAAAGATGTATATAGCGATAGAGACATTGACAAGACAGTGTTTCTTGGTACCATTATTGGCTCCTGACATCTTGGGAACATGTTATACCAGGGATGGTCAAAAAATTAGTTTGGCTCATTGCAAACAGCACTTCTGTGAATAATAAACGAGTAAACCAACAATATGGAGCAAAATAATAAAAAAAAAAGTTTCTCCAATTGTGTTCATTAATTTCTATGGTGTTAATAGCCTCAGAGGAGATTTTATAATTTTCGAAGTAATTCTATTACAATTCTATTTCAGTCCAGTAGAGGGAGTGATGGTTTTGAGTGTAAAAAGAACTCCCACAGATCACCTCAGATCAACCAGCTCATGACTGAATTCCACTTTTTCACAGCATTAACCCTTTCTTCTGTTCTCATCAGTGTTGCCTTTTAAAATATTCACATATGATGCACTAAGGAGAGCCAGAAGAAATCGTTTCACAGCTTTTCATATATAATGCATCAACATGATCAGAATTTGTGCCATTGCCGATTAGTATTTTCCTGAATTATCATCTCAAGTTGGTTAAAGACAGAGCATAGGACTGAAGGGAAATTGTCTGCTCCTTACACCACCATGCACAGCTGCCAGTTTAATACACCAACTTTGCCACTGAATTTTTGTTTGAATACTTTGTTAATGAATAAATGTTTGTGTAGTTGTGTCTTTTCATTCTTTGGAGAAATGTAGTTTTAAGATGTTTTTTTTTTGGAAGGAGGGCAAAATTATAGACTCTTTCTTCTGCCTTATGAAGTTTGCAGATTCCATCTCTCTGTTTTCCTGTCATCCCCTCTTTCTTAGGCACTCGACAGTAGACTGAGACATACAAATACAAAGCTCCCGGTTTCCATTGGCCAGGCCTGTGGTAAGAACAAAAAAACCCATGACATCAACACTGAGGACAGGCAGAGGGAAAGTGTGTTGTGTAAGCAGTGCCTGGGATTGCTCGTTCCTTTTGTTAAGTAGGGTTTGGTGGGGGTGGGGGATTGGTGCTCTGCTGTTGCTAGGTGACGGCCATAGTGGAGAGGCCCATGTGGTTTTCTTTGCATTACTTCAGCTGCTGAGGACTCTCACTGACTTTCTTCTACTTACAGATTCTTTAAGATGATCCTACAGGACACAGTCATCAATTTGTGGTTTTAGATGGCGGTTAAGTCACTTTTTTGGAAACCCCTTAAAAAATCGTCAGGATGCATGTCTAGTGTTGGCGCAGTGGCAGACTGTGTAAACTGTGTCCTTATTCTTTCAACTTCTGTCTTTCAGAGACTTGGACAGTGTCTTTGTGTATTGGCCAAGCATTCCTGAACACAAAGCGACTCGAGTTACTGGTAACGATAAAGTAATTCCTTGTAATGTTTGATTAATGTGCAAATTGCTAAAATTTATATGTATAATAATGGTACAATGATACAAAATTGCTTTGTAATGTATTGCAGAGGCGTTGTTCAGTCTATTCCTGTTTCATGGCACCTTATAAGTGGTAATTTACAAGTTGTAATAATGTCATTTCCCACCTCAGTCTCATTTCCCACCTCANATCATATTGTCCCAGCAGTTACAGTCCGAATGTACCCTAACCAGAAACCATGGTTTGTAACACACATCACTATTTGCTTGGGAACAGCACTAAACAAGGCTGTGAAACACTGATTAGGCTTGTTTACCTAGCTGAATGCATCACAGGTGGCACTCTCCCAGATCTGCAGGACAGACACACTGGGCAGTAGTCAAGTCAAGTCAAGTCAAGTGGCTTTATTGTCATTTCAAGCATATACAGCTAGTACAGTACACAGTGAAATGAAACAACGTTCCTCCAGGACGATGGTGCTACATAAAACAATAGATATATAGATACAAGGCAAGGAATATCATCTGAGATTCCAGTCATCCAAACATCTAATACACACACGTGTGCAAATAGTTGTATTTATATATCTGTTTTGCATTGTCTGTATTGCATTTGTGTATTTGTTTCTGTTGTGTGTGCATTCTAAGGTTGTGACATGTTGCAACATTCACACAACACTGGAACGAGCTATTTTTAGTATTTCACTTTAAGGATTTATACACTATCACTGTCTATATATCTTTCAAGTAACAAATAAACGTGATAACTCTATTTGAAACATAAAAGCTGTTCTTCACCATAAGAAATCCATGTAAATATCATGTAGCAAGCAGGCAATGATTGTGCACAGCCGTATGTGGTAAGTGCATACTTTACCGATTCTGGAAACATTTATGCTAGATGCTTTGGTTTGGTTCAAACCAACCAATCTCAATGCAGAGGAGAGGAGTCAGGGGGCAGTTTGTGGACTGTTTACTGTCGCACCGCTGCTTTTTTCAGCTTTTAACCCTATAAAATTGCAAAATTAATGGAATTCATTTGACTTGACTTGGAGAAAGATAGACTGAGCATTTTAAGGATGCCGAGATGAATGTGGTATGTATGATATGTGACTTCCTTCAAGACCATCACACACACACACACACACACACACACACACAAACCAGAAGCTGTGGATGACAGCAGAGACCCAGGATGCTTCAGATGAGTCAGCAAAGCAAGGGCTATCAGAGAGGCAAAGTGCAACTATGCACAAAGAAATCCATGGACAGTTTCTACACACCAAATACACACAGATTGTATGTGGCCGGACAGAATGTGTTCAACGAAGACTGAAGACTAATCATCCCAAAGCAACGTATGGAAAAAAATGAGCCTGCTGGGTCTAAACACTTCCCTGTACCTGGATTCTAAACTTTTTGGACTGTTCAGCTCATCAAGATCTGCAACACCACCTCTACCAGCACACTGAAAAACAGCACTCCCTAAGGCTGTGTGCCGATTGCCTCATCAGCTACAATGACAATTCAGCATACAGGGAGCTGGCGCAACAATAACCTCTCTGTGTTGATAAAATCAGTGCCTGTGTAAAGTCCTGCCATTACTGGGAAAGTTATATCCATTATATGCAGCACATTACACATTATAATCCCACTATCTGGTGTCAACCAGAATGGGATTGCTTCCCTGGTTCCTCGCAAGCTCTCTTCCTCATGTTCTCTCAGGAAGTTTTTCCTTGACACTGGCTCCTCTAGTGTGCTCATTAGGAATCTCAGATTTCAGTAAATCTGCTTTATTTAAAAGTGCTGTACAAATCGAAACTGAACTGAACTGGATTGTTTGTACTGGTCTTTGTTCACATGCTGCTCTGACCATACAACTACACAGCTATGTTCCGCTCTTTCCATATAATTCATCCAATGTTGTTCTGTTGTCCTATTAGCTAAGGTGTAGAATATGCATTCATCTTACACTGTACTGTATTTGCACTTTATGTAGTCCTATTTACCATGCTGCTGTACTGTTGGTTTGCACCACAGTTCTGAAGACGCGACTTCACTCCAGTGCATTCAATTTACTTGGAGGAGTTACTGCTCCTCCTTCATTGAAAATATTCATAGAGCGATCATGGGGCAGCGTGATTGCTGCCCCAGTGGGCATCTATTAGCGCAATTTCCATTTTTGACCACTAGGTGTAATAATAACTCTACAGAGCTAAATGGGGCATCAAATCAAATCAATGAAATATCAACTTATATCTGTCAAATAGCAATGTGTTTTAATTGATTGGTCACTTTAAAGAGGTAAATAGTAACATTAACATTAACAGGGTTGCCAAGTTTTGGTTGTTGTTTTTTTTTTGCCGGGCAAAAATTCTACCCCAACTACAACTCAAAAACTGCACAAAAAGACCTGAAACTAGCCCAAAATGTTTGGATATAGGAAACGCAGATGCATTTTATGTCTTTTTCTCAGTCTTTTTGGGGGCAACAACTTATAAGTGGTGGGCATTCTGCATGCTCTCCAAAAACAATCATGATTTTAAATGATCCCATTACTCTCAGTAAATATCTTCAGAAAGTCATAAAGGATCACATTTTGACTCACTGCAGCATTAAGTGTGTCCAGCTTTATAGTAGATTCTGATAGCATGTCTTTTCTGTTCTGTCTGGAATGTAACAAACCTAAACAAAAAATACTAGATGGCTGTTGTTGTCAGCTGTATCCTAAATAACAGATTCTTAATTTGGGAAAGATATTGATGTTTTGAAGTCAGCTTGCTTACTCTGTTACATTAGATAGAAGATAGAAAGAAGTCTGGTTCAAGAGTTGAATAAATGTACAGTCTGGAAATTGCTATTTGTTGCTATAATTTGTGAAAATTCCAACAGCCCTGTTTTTTTCCAGTGTTTCTGGGTATAGTGGCAGGGTTGACATGAAGAAACACTTGTTTTAGGCCATACCTACATTGGTATAACTCTGAATATGAAAACATTTTGTGCAGTAAACTGATACAGATAGTGGCCTTCTTCTAATCGACAACTCGCTCCAACAATTCTGAAAGAATGATAACTTTTTCAGTCAGAACAGAGCACTGGAATGGCTTTGGCTTTCTCTAAAAGCACCACTGCTTGAACACACACCAGAGATAAAGACAGAGATCTCAACTGTTCTCACATGCTTGGCCCTGGTTTACCCATGGCAACATACATGCAGCCAACCAATTAGATCTGGGAGTAAGGTGGTGGTGCACTCTGGTGGACCGGAAGGGGCATGCAGCTCATCTACACCCAGACTCATGTGGCTCAAATTCAAGTCTGATTGCTCAAATCAGGTAGAATTTTAAAATACCAAACCCCCAAAAACCAGAATTACTGGTGGGTCCAAACTGTGGACTGTGTATTGTTCAAGAGATTGTTTTAGTGTTGAACATATCGTTTTTGGACTGAATAAATGTCATATTTCTTGTGGGAATGGAGCATGTCTTCCGAAGACAGCTGCCTATAATCTGTCAAAACTCAAACTAGGAGTGTTTGGACTTCTTTCTCCTCACCTCAACATCCTTATGGAGGCTGGGTCAGGGATTTCGGCTCCAAGCCGAAGGCTGCACACAACTGCTCAGTAGATTTGGTTTCATGTGCATGCATCAAGCTGTGTCAGAGCTCTCCTACCACCTAACACCAGGAACACCTAGTAAATATCATGGTGATCTTTCTCACGCATATAAAAACCACAGCCCAGAGGACAGGGACAAATGCATGACGTCTTTAAACCCGAAACAAATCTGAACACAGTGCTATCCTTATGTTTCTTTTCTTGTCCCCTTACCCCTGTCCTTATACTATCCAGTGCTTATCCTTATCACCTTGTGTGTGTGTTGCTTTCACTTCACAGAACTCTACCTGTAAAAGTAGTAGATTATCGGGTGGTGACTTGCGAGATAGGCACAAGTATTGAAATAATACACAAAATTTTAAATTAAAACCAGTCATGCTGTGTTTCTCTCTAGTAGGCATAAAACACAGTGAATTAATAAGTGACTTTGTGTGTTAATGGAACACATCCAATATCCAGCAAATGTTCACTTAATGGCTGCCCACGCTACCAAACACAGCCACGTGTGCCAAAACATGAACCTTTAGTGATTGCGTTTGAGTGCAAACCTTACCAGGCGACATTGAGAAAGTCAAAAATTAACCGTACGTCTTTATCTGAATCTCATATTTCCACCTATGCATGAGGGCACCAGGTAGGGCATTCCACTCCATTCTATGTTGTATCCTATGTGGGGTGCAAACAAAGTTATTTGGGACTTGGATTTGACTTGGACCAAGGGAAAGAAACATATGATCAAGCTACACAGCGACAAGAAAACCTTACTGCGTGTAACTGAAACATTAAATTGCTGTTTATTTGAGATTTTGGTCTTAAATCCACCATAAAAAAAAGACTTTTGGAAAGAATAAGCAACTGTTGTCTTTTACTGAAGATTTTTGAGAAGTGACATCAGCCAGAGGCATTAATCAGGATATCTGTGCGACTTTGTTTGACCAGCTCATGGTCTGTAGTATTTTTAGCTTGACCTGCATGTCCTGGCTCGGCACTAATGGTACCTGTGTAAGAAAGGTAGCCAAATTCAGCAAGACAACATAGAGGATTATGGGTAATTTGCTTAGCCATGACACACCGTCCAGTGGAAAAATATTATAAGGTCATGCCGAGATTCTTAAACTCTGACCACTGTGTGTGTGAGAGGGTGTTGGTGATTGAGAGATAAGTTTAGGTTGTTTTTTGTTTTTTTTTAAATCAAGGCTAAGTTTCAGATAATTCAGAAAATGTAGCAGCCATGTGATCTGATTTCTGAGATCAATGACTTAGTATACAGAGAGGACAAGAGTGAGCCAAAGCCTAACTCCTGGGGAAGCTCCTGTAGTGAGCTCTTGTCAGGTAATGCAACTGAACATCTCTATACCGGTCAGCTAACTAGACTAATTCTAATACTCTGCATATCAGAACACACACACACAAATATATTATACTCATATTTGCTTTTCAGTCCTGTAGATATGATGAAAACTATGCCAGGGTGGCTGATGGTGCCGAAGTCACCAAGAGTGGAGACGATGATCTAGTGAATCGCGGCATCAAAGAAAGCTTCCGTAGAATGCATGGCCTTGTATTCAGACTGGTTGGTATTCAGGAGGTCTCAAGAAGATCCGTGTGAGAACTGCACGTTCCAGGGATTTGGACAGGAATGTCAGGAGGGAAACAGGCCTGTAGTTAGCTGTGGTAGGCTTCCTGAATGGAACCAAAATTCTGGATAGTGATATTGATAATTACATTGACTTATTTTGTTCATAAAATTCTATGCTTAGTTTTTGGTATTAGCGTGGAGGCCAAAAGTTTACACACACCTACTCTAAAGACATTCAAACTCAAACTTTTTCACAAGTCCATTTCATGTTACTATACAATTCCCATGTTAAGTCAATTAGGGCATCGACTTTATTTTTTGCTTACAAGGTACTTTCAAAATGATAACTATGAGACAGATTTATTTCAGCTTTTGTTTACTGTAACAGATGTTCAGTGGGTCAGTAGTTTACATACCCCTTGTTAGTATTTGGTAGCATTGCCTTTTAAGTGCTTAAAACTTGAATCATCATACTCTTGGTCAATCAGTGTGTCAATCAGTCAGGTTTGTAGGTCTCCTTGTTCAGAAATTCTTTTTCAGCTCAGTCCATAAATTTTCTACAGGACTCAAATCAGGGCTTTGTGGTGGCCACTCCAACACCTTGTCTTAATTCATTTTGTTACAACTTTGGAAGATATGCCCACGTGGTGCTGCCAACCCCATGCTTCACAGTTACGATGGTGTTCTTCACATTGCATCCTCATCCTTTTCCCATCATACATAGTGATGATCATTATGACCAGCAGAAAACACTCCTTCAAAAGGCTTGTGATCACCTGCAAACTTCAGTCTGGCTTTTTTACACAGGTCTTGGAGAAGGGGCTTAATTTTTTCATGACAGCCTTTCAGGCTCTGGCCATGTAGGGCTTTCGTAATGGTGAATGTCCACCAATTCCTTTGTTGCTGTCTTTGAGTTCACTTGAATTTTTCAGACCAAAGTTCTTTCATCCCTGGGAGTTAATTTGTGCATCTTGCCTGAATGATTCAGTGTCTGTGTGGCCCCAAGATTTTTATATTTCCATATAATTGTTTGTAGTGATACTTGTGGTACCTTTAGTTGTTTGGAAATTGTTCCTAAACAGGAACCAGACTTGTGGAGGTCCACAATTCTTTTCTGAGGTCTTGGCTAAGTTGCTTGGATTTTCCCATGGTATCAGTGGCAAAAAGGCAGTGGCCCTTTTATAGCCACAACTGCACTCCCAATTAACTCCTACTTATATTACCTCCTACAACTGGCCAATCAGAATGTCATTCCATCAATTTCTGGAATTTTCCAGACTGTTTAAAAAGACAGTCAACTTAGCACATGTAAATGTTCGACCCACGGCAATTCTAAAATAGTGAATTAAAGATGAAATAAATTGTTTCAATAGTTTTAAAAAGACCTGTGATGGGAACTAAGTAGCCCTCACTGACTTGAAAAAAGAAATGCATAGTAACATGAAACGTGTTGAGTTGTGAAACTTTTTTTTTTGCATATCTCTAGCCTAGGTGTATGCAAATGTTTGACGCAACTGTGTAGCATAATCCACAATTATTTTGAATTCAGTCAGTGTCTATTACCTGTAAGGATGAGGAAAAACTTCTGCAGAAGTGCCAATATTGCCAACAAGAAAATCCTAGCAGGCAGACAGAAGAACAGAATTTTACCGTGGAAACCCTAATGTTGGTGGAGATGGCTTTATCTTGGCGGGGCAAAAGACTGGTGCACTGCTACTTAATAATAATCAGCTCTTTTTTTTTTTTAAACCAGCCAAAGAGGCCAGAGTCCTGCCTACTTGTTTTCTATCAGCTCACAAGTCCAAGGATTACAAAAAAAAAAAAAAAAAAAAAAAACTTTACAGTAGAATATTTTGGTATCTCACAAGTGGCATAATTCTGTTAGCACTTATGTTCTGTTTATTGTATATGAAAGGCAGGTGGGTGTGTTCAAACTGTCACAGGATGTAGCTCTCTGGCACCCCAAGCTAACTACAGTAAATGTGAACAGAGCACTGCATGTGTTGAGTACCAGTTTAGGTTTATTTCAACTGTCAGACATACAACTAATAACCACCAACATCAATGGACTGCCACATAAACCTGCATACGGTGGAAGGAAAAGGCACATCATACTCTCAAGCACAGGCCATTCACTCACTTCACGTGCTTGTACCATCTCTATTCTTCTTCTGTTACGTATGCTTGATCATAACACATTCATTCAGTTAGGAAAAAAAATATACTGTGGCCACAAAGGAATTTTCACTTGGCCTGGCTTTGAGACTTGCTGTACATCTTGTATGTGAAGCAAGCAGTCTTTTCAAAGAAGCAGTAGATGGTCAAACACTTCTCTTGGTTAAGAGGCTATATAGTTTAATCAAAAAACCAGTCTGCAGTAAAGCTGATGATTCTGACATTTTCACTGGAGGATAAAAAACATTATTTATCACTGATTATTGACAAAGAATGCACTTATTTACAGTATCTTCACAGCTTTCAAATTGAATAAGCCACTGCTTTAATCACCTGTGTCCGTGTCCTGTTTAAAATAAAACACCTGGAGAAATGAAAGAAAGATGAAAATCCATTTTGAGCTGCAAGCTTCTGGCTCATTACTCACTGTACAAAAAGGTGTAGATGGCGCTGTCCAAAAACATTCCTTGGTAGAAGAGATGATTAGCAACATTAGGTGGAGATTAACAACAAAGCAAATCTATGTTTGAGTGGTAATGATCAGGTAGTACCCTGTTTTGGGGCCGATGAGGGCAAGAAGAGATAAAGGATAAATTTAAGGTTTAAATAACTGAAGAGCCATGAACACTGTCCTGGCTCAGTTTGTTCACTCTTATAAAGGTATGAGAGAGGCCAAGCTAGAACACACAAGCCTACAATACTGACAGGAACTTAATAATTCCTTGCATTATCCAATATTAAATGTAGCTAGGAAATATAAGAATCTGTGTAATTAAGGATGATTTTTGAATTCAGCCATAGTCCATTGATAATTGGTAGTGATGACGATGGTCCAATAGTCAACCAATTGTCTTGCCATATTTAGCATTTTCTGTACTGCTTGACGTATGAGCAAAATATACTATCCAGCCAAATGTTTGTGACCTGACCACCAGTCGTATGTGTTCACAAACTTTTGACCATATAGTGTATACTTGGTCTAGTTTCCCAAAATCATCAGAAAGTTAATATGCTCTTAACTGGCAGAACAAATGTGTTCAGTGGGATGCTTGCTCACCCTTTAAACATGATCATAATATCATATCATAATAATCATTTTGTGGTGATGCTTTTTGGAAATTAAACATGTGACCCAACACCGCTAAAAGCCACTTGAATTTGAGTTGCACGTGAAAAACAGATTTTTCAAACTAGAACATCTGCTTGACCAACAAACACTTGATATGGTATTTGGTATATGGTCTGAAATATTCTTTTACACTTATTTAACTGTATTAAAATAAATGTTAATTTAATTTGATTGATCATTGAACATTTTCCTGATTGTACATGGAGTTAGAACGTTCTTGCCCACATGTATCTAGTGGATCTTAATGTATCTAGTGGATCTTGTTTACTGGTTATGGGAACTTGTTGCACTGCATATTTTAATACCAAACCAGATACCTAGTTTAACTTGGCGGAGAACTGAGAATGATGCCATAACATGATGCCAAATGTCTTTTTTTTTTTTGATAATGTCCAATAATTATGCAACCACTGTGATGCGACGTTTTACACTGCAGAGTAGCTTTGATTACAACTTGAAAAGGTGTTTATTTTCTATACTCAAAAAGACATTTGTTTGAGAAGACAATAATCCGCTCTTATCTCAGGCAAGATCAAGTTGCACCTTTTGAACAAGAGTTCCAGCCTCTTCCTCTTCCCCAGCACTTGCTTAAACAACCCACAGTTTACACAACAAGCCATAACACCTGGCCTTTTCCAGCTCCACCTCCACTACTAATACCTGAACTTAGTTCAGTCCCACACTTCATTCAGCTAACATACACTTTTAATCTTTGTGTTTTGATGTGAAGAGATGATTGTGGATCATCTGACACAAGAGAACAATCTCGTTACAGGCATTTAAATCTTAATGCCATAATTCAAAGCAAAAGGGACTTCTTTATAAATGTCTTTTCCTGCTGCTCAAAATAAGACCTGAGATTTTAACCATTGAAAGCTACACATGAGTAAAAGCAAAAAAAAAAGGAGAAAGAAAAAGAGAGAGAAAAGCCCTTAATTTGGATTCGTGAGGTACTGTATAGTTGCTACATAGACACCCTTTGTGGTATGTCAGAGCATGCAGAAAAATCTTCAATCCATTTCAGCTTCATTCATGCTTCAGTTTCGGGCTCAAGATTCAGTACTGGAGTCAGACAAACATATTCGTTCAATCACAACATAGATGGAAAATGGTAAATAATCAATACTGATCCACTGACAAAAAACAGGCTCAGCTAAAATAAAACTAAAATATAAACCAAAAAATATATATAAACTGAAAGTGTTTATGTATCCACTCTTGGACAATCAGTAAAAGGGAGCTGCATTCAGTGAACATTATTACCTGCAAAATTCAGCTATATGAATACAAAAATATTCTTGGTCAGTGGGGAAAAGCCTATGAAGCACCACTACTTTATAGTCCATGAAAGCACTTGAAAAAGATTTTGCATGGGAAATAACCCACAAAATCTTCCTTCTTACAAAAAGTCAGATTCACTTTAAGAGCAACATTCATTTTTTTCTTTCAGGACACCTCAATGACCTCCATGCTCCCAGAAAAGCTGGATTGGCTTCCTACTTTCCCTAGGTCCTCTCTGGAGTGGCTCTCAGTCATGCCATCACCGAATTCCATCTGGCAGCTACGCCGCTTCAGTTGCTTCTCGAAGCTGCTCTCTTCATGCCAGCTACGGCGCGAGTCTCCGCGTTCGCTGCTCCTCTGTCTGCTGCGCCTCCTCACTGCCTCCAAACCCTGACTGCAGCTGTATGTCGCCGTGAAACTGCTTTGCGCACCTCCAGCTCCTCCACTGCCTCCACTGCTGAAAATGGCTGAGGTTGAGTAGAACCGTGCTGACTCAGATGAGAGGTACCAGCCACCGGTGACAGGTGCCAGAAGGATGTCGGAGTGCCAACCTTTTAGTGCGCCTAACCCAGTTTTGGCCAACTGCTGCTGCGAGCGTGACAGGCCAAGCAGAAAGCTGGCAGCACTTGCAGTTTCCTCCATGCTACCACTCCTCTGCAGCGGCTGGGGGCAGGCAGGTGGAGGAGGGGGTTTCAATGATGCAGACTGGGGCTTATTGGATTGGTTGGGGTTGCTGGAGTGACTGGATTTGACAGAGTTGATGGACTTGTTGCTGCTGGTTGTGGGACCTTCGGCTTGCTCCTTGTCCGGACTCTGTTCAGGAGTGGACTGCTCTGAAACCTCCTCCACAGGGGAGAACTGGCAGGGTTTAACTGATGGATCTTTAAATGAGGATGGTTTGTAGTAGTCTGGACTATCTCCACTGCCAAATGTGCGTAAAGGAGCTCCAACGCTCGGCTCGCCATACGACTTTATGTCCAGGGAGAAGGAGCGCTTCAAGCGCATGCTGTCCTCCATTTCTTCACTCAGCTGCAGGCTGCACAGTGCCTCAGCCAGAAGCTGCTCCTCAGGAACCCCAGCCAGTACACAGGGCAGTGTCAGCGGCTCTAGTGGCGCCAGGGCAGAAATCTCCACCCCGACCCCGCTGGCCGAGCATGGGGCGCAACACTCGTTCTCTTGCAAAGGGCTTGGCTTGTCGGCCAATTCTGCCTGCACTGGCTTACCCTTAGCTGCCACATCACTAGGGCTCTTGATTTTCTTCTCAAAATCCAGCAGTTGGCCCAGGAAGTTAAAGTTGGGCGAGATGGTCGGCCTCTTCTCCTTCACAAACCTAGGAAAGACAAGGTTCGATACTTATTTGTGTCACAGTTTTCCACAGGTGCAGCTTTAACAGTGGGTGAAGTCCCGCATAATGAGGGGATGCTAGAGGACTTCTAGTGTTCTAAAATAAATTCTAATATTGCTCTTGGCTAGTTCTAAAGTCTGAATCACACCTGTATGCCTCATCTAAGGACATGTCCATTCTTTTCATGATGTAGGCAATGGCGATGGTGGCTGATCGGGAAATTCCTGCCAGGCAATGGACTAGAACTCTGGCATTACAAGCTTTTGCCTTTTCTAGAAAAGAACGAGAAAGTAAGTTAACACCTGTTAGCATACAGCAAGGCTATTCATCTGGCTTTATGTATCTAGGACAATACAGCCTTATATAATAGCTCAATGCTTTGTGATTCATTCCTTAGTACTGACATAGTAGTCTTTTAAATCTCTGTTATAGAACATCAAAATGAAAGCAAGTCTATCAAGTGAAGGTAAAATACAGACTCAGAAATCCCCTGTAATTTGAGAATGTTGTCAGTTTCCCAATAGCCAAAACTGGTGGTTAGATCTGACTCTGAGGCAAACCTCAAAGGCAAATCTCTTTAAGAACTTCCTGGCAGCTGACCTATGAACTCCACAGATTTGTCCAGCCACGGCAGGATCTTCTCACAAAAGCTGTCATTGACAGGTACACGCAGGAAGTGCGACTCCGGAATGAAGTCGGGTTTGGGACATGTGTTGCTGGCATTGAGGACATATGCTATGTCGTTCTGCTGCATCAAATCCTATGACGGAGAGAAGACATTGTGTGTGTGAGGCTTTGTTCAATGCACAGATGCATATCTTTCACTGATTAGGTGACAATCGTATGTGTAAAACTTGCAGAACTTGCAGGACATCCTAAGGTTGTCTACATAACCTTCCATAAATATCTACATGTATTTATACACACACAAATATAAATATATACACATCAATCAGCCATAACATTAAAACCACTGACATGTGAAGTGAATAACATTGATTATCTCGTTACAATGGCACCTGTCGTAAGCGTACAACTGGGTCAAAGCATCTCCAAAACAACAGGTCTAGTCGGGTGTTCCCGGTATGCAGTGGTCAGTACCAACTAAAAGTGGACCAATGAACTGGTGACAGGGTCATGGGTGCACAAGGCTCAATGATGCACATGCGAAGCTAGGCTAGCCCATCTGGTCGGATCCCACACTAGAGCTACTGCAGCACAAATTGCTGAAAAAAATTAATGCCAGCTATGACAGAAAGGTGTCAGAACAGACAGTGCATCGCAGCTTGCTGTGTAGTCGCAGACCAGTCAGAGTGAACATGCTGACCCATGCTGACAATGGGCATGTGTGTGTCAGAACTGGACCATGGAGCAATGGAAGAAGGTGGCCTGGTCTGATGAATCAGATTTTCTTTGATATTATCTGGAAGGCTGGATGTGTGTTTCACTTACTTGGAGAAGAGGTGGCAACAGGAAAGCACTAAGCCGGCAGAGGCAGTGTGATGCTCTACACAATGTTCTGTTGGGAAACCTTGGGTCCTGGCATTCATATTGATGTTACTTTGACACTTACCACCTACCTAAACATGTTGCAGACCAAGTACACCCCTTCATGCCAACAGTATTCCCTAATGGCAGTGGCCTCTTTCAGCAGGATAATGCGCCCTGCCACACTGCAAAAATTGTTCAAGAATGGTTTGAGGAACATGACAAAGAGT
>CM074962.1:8824939-8847731 GCA_037577455.1 Pangasius macronema
TGTGTGTGTGTGTGTGTATATATATATATATATATATATATATATATATATATATATATATATATATATATATATATTATAGGCAAATTATTTACCACATTATTTACTTACATTTTAAGTAAAATATACTTGAAAATACACATTCATGCACTTGCTTAATGGTCCATATGGGAAGCACCTGGTCCACATGCAGGATCATCACTTGTGCACATTGATCTGATTTATTTTCATGCCACTATAGCTCACCATGTTGAGCACGTCTCTCTGACAGCCCAGATAAAGATGAGGCAGGATGCGTGTAGGGCCACTGCTGTTAAGAGGAAGACACGGCTGAGAGATACAGGAGGGCACCAGCATGCACTTTCCCTCACACAGACCCGGGAAGAGATTAGAGAACTCCACAAACCCACCTGCAACACAAAAAAATTACAAAAAAAAAAAAAAAAAATTGTTCATGTATGCAACTATCGAATCAGCCAATCATGTGGCAGAAGCACAGTGAATAAAACCATGCAGATATACGTCAAGAGCTTCAGTTCATGTTCACATCAAACAACAGAATGAAGAAAAAGGAATTGTGCCATGGTTGTTGGTATCAGATGGCCTGGTTTGAGTATTTCAGAAACTGTAGATCTTCTGAGATTTTCTCACACAGCAGTCTCTAGAGTTTACCCAGAATGGTGCGAAAAACAAAAAATATCTAGTGAGGGAAAATGCCAATAAAATAAATTTTTGCTTGTGGTTGTAACATGACAAAATGTGGAAAAGTTCAGTGGGTAAGAATACTTTTGCAAGGCACTGTATAAGTCAGGAATATACACTATATGGCCAAAGGTTTGTGGACACCTGACCATCACACCCATATATACTTTGTGAACATCCCATTCCAGATTATGGGGATTTGTGATCATTCAGCTACATTCGCATTAGTGAGGTCAGGCACTGATGTTGGGTGAGGAGGTCTGGGGTTCAGTCGGTCTTCCAGTTCATTCCAAAGGTGTTCAGTGGGGTTGAGATTAAGTCTCTGTGCAGGACACTCGAGTTCTTCCACTCCAACCATGGCAAGCCATGTCTTTATGTAGCTCGCTTTGTGTACAGGGGAATTGTCATGTTGGAACAGGTTCGGGTCTCTTAGTTCCAGTGAAGGGAAATTGTAACACTACAGCACACACAGACATCGATATGTTAACACACGACGGTTGAAACACCGTTGTCAAACCCCTTTTTGGTGTATACTCACACTACCAGTCCACAGGATGTGTAGTGTGTGAGAAAATGGACTTTGGAAGAAGATTTATAAAAGCTGAACAAGTAGTACAAACTGAAATTATTTTATGCTTTTAAGTGTTAGTTACTGTCTAATCCTTTCTCAGTTACTATATAAACAAAATGGATGAGGCTAAACACACTGCTCAACCCCATCAGAGTGGAGGTAATCTTCTTGTGTATATTTTCAAGTGTGAGGTTTTGAGTCCAGCACCCTGAGCTGAGCCACAAGTGTTCTAACCTTTCGTTAGTGCAGTGATGTTTTAGATCCGTGCTCTGTAAAACTATGATTGTCAGTCATTATGTTCACACAGAGACGGAGTGACCTCATACCTTTAACTTACTGCACCACCATTACTTCAGAGATGGAGGCAGCATTATGACAGACATGATAGGTTTATTATTTTAGTATGTACGCTGACATTTCAGCTACACTCACTGGCCATTTAAGAGTTGTTTTTGTGTGTGCGTGTGTGTGTCTGTGTGTGTGTGTGTGTGTGCGTGTGTGTGTGTGTGTGTGTATACGTGTGTGTGTATACATTCCTCCACTGGGGCTTTTACAGCATGTTACAGCATGAGTAACACAGGGATTATTTAGACATCCTCAGAAACCAGAATCACTTCCCTCTTTGAGACAGTCATAGTGTGAATAAGAATTTTCACAGCCGTGCTCTTTCAACATCCTTTTTGCAAAGCTTTTCCTTTTAGCACACACACACATGCACGCGCACACACGCACACACACAGCTTATGTAATGATGATGTAATCCTGGAGCTGAAACTGCTCCACTATTAACTCTTGCATGTGTCAAGAACTGTTCAGCAAGTGAACTTTTGAAATGATCTGAGTCAACACGACTTCGAAAGAGACTTTGTAATGTGTATGATAGAAAGAGAGAGATAAGAGAAGAAAATGTGTGTGTATCTCTAAGAGCTAATAATATTAAAGTGCTGTCTGACTTCACCAAGAAAAAAAACAAAACAAAACAAAAAAAAAAAACCCTTGTTACTTAGTAACTGAGGGGTTACCTCAGGCTACACAGTGTTTATTGAGGCTTAATCTGATGCCATGTGTGGAAAAAGTCTCTGGCACTTTGCTAAAGCTGGCCAGACTGACACTTTTTGCCTTTTTTTATTTCTATTACTAGATATTTTTTCACTCATTTTACTCACTTCAGGATAAAGTTGGTGAAAGAAATGTCACATAACATTTTTATTACGAAATGATCTTACAGAGCTGGAGTTCGGTGACGGCCTTTCCCTGTAGCAATGTTCAATGTTTAACTTCTTCCTGATAAATATACTCAATATTACACAAGATAGTGCTGTAACCTGGTGGAATTAGATGAACATTTAAAAGAACAATTAACAGATTTAGAGAGTGAACGAACAGCGTTTTTCTTTACTGGCTTTTTTGTCAGAGGTGTAAAATGTAATAACAGTATGAAAAAAAGTAAACATTGTTCTGTTGTTAAATGTGCGAAATATAAGAATCATTTCTAGTTGGTGTTTTACAAAATGTTCCAAATGCTAGAGAGCATATGAGCTGCATGCTCGTTTTTGTTTACAGTGTTCTTTTGATGTAGTCTCAGTAGGCACGGGACCCATAATTCCCATAATTCTAGCAGACAAAACGTGTATTGGTTGATTTAATGTCTAACTGCAATCTGAGAATTTTTTTGGATTTATAAGCAGGCGAGTGTATAAGTTTACTTTACAATTTACAAGCTTACATCAGTCACAAAATAAACATAAGTGCATGTCCAGTCCCAAGTCCAGTCCATGTCCATGTCACTCTGTTTTCACACTAATGAGCAAAGTAAGAGGCGACTGTTCATTGTCTATGTACCTGTGACAGCGACAAGGTGATATGAGAGCTGAGATTTTCTCAAATTTATTCAAATGAGGTATGACACAGTAAAGTGACAAATACAAATGACTGGCTCCAGTGATTCTTGGGACCAATCATATGGCGCGTGTGGTAATGAATTTCTTTCCAACTCCTCTCACAACTTTGGTTCCTACCTGCAATTAGTTCCCATGTACTGACTTGTAAAAATGAAAGAAAAATGTATGACAGTGGTTTCACCTTATCCTGTTATATATACATATGACCTCTAATTAAATGCATATAGACATTATGAAGAAAAAAAAAAGCTTAGAAGGAAGTTGCTGAACTCATTGACATTGGATGGTGGAAGGAGTCTCCCGTGTCAGTGCGTTGTAACAGCCACTTTCTAACTTTTGAATTATTTTTGAAATCTTCAGGATGGAGGGCTTTCCAGTTTCTTGGTAACATGACAAGCTGCATTTTTTTCATTTTCTTAACTTTAAGAGAGGGGGAAAATCAGGGTGATGAGGGAACGACTGTTTATAGCTGCTATAATGTAAGCGATAAGAGGAACTAACTTTCACAACATTAAACGTGCCTATAAAATGAATGATTGATTATTTAAACAATTGTATGGCTGATAAACTGCTGAGGTAAAAGAGGAATAACACACTCACGCACATGCTGTTACTGGAAAAGAATCAAACGATAAGCAGTGGCAGGCCACATTTGTCCTGTAACAGCACTCCTTGTCCTATTCCTTAATTAGTGGCCCTGCTGGGTTGATTTACACATCATTAAACATGTCCCTGTGATCTGTGTGTTACATACACAATGCTGTAAAGTAATGAATTCTCATTTCCTAACCCGCTCTTCTTTGTGACTCTGTATGTACAGGATATTGTCTAAGTTTCTTTCAGGTCTTCTCAATGAGAATTACAAGATAGAATGACTCGTCTAACAATAAGGTGTTTAGGATACACCCTCCATGTTGACAAGTTGGTATGACTTCATCTGGCTTCACTGGCTGTGAAAGTGAAGTGTGTTTTATGATTGTGTGTAAGGAGGGTAAACGGTCATATCTGACCTGAGAGCAGGTGGACAGACGGGAAACTCCTCTCGAGTTTGGCCAATAGGACGCTGAGGAAGGCCTCTGATGACAGGGAGGAGGGGTCAGACGAGCTCTGGTCATAGACCACCACTTCCTGATTCTGCAGTTCCAACTGATGCGCGCGCACACACACACACACACACACACACAGACAGAGAGAGAGAAGAGTCAAATTAGCTAAATGAAACAGTTTCAGCTGCTCAATAAAAACTACACATAAATGCTTGGACAATAATGATTTGTGTAACGGGAACTTATTAGTATTGGGATGAATTTCTTCATCTGGAGATTCTTGACAAAAGTTACTGTACATCATATTTCATGGGATGTTCNCAAAAGCAGTGCTTTCACTCGCATATCCTTTAAAAAGGCGTAAGTTGTTAAAGTTTTTCTCCTCCCATTTTCTACCTATTTTCTTCTATTGCCAATCCCCGCCCATTAGCTAGCACCTGGGGAGGCTAACACGTGCCTCCTCTGAGACAGGTGAAACCGGTCAACCACATTTTTCGAATTGCTGAAGCGAAAAAAGAGTACACCCAGAGAAAGGAGCTATCCACCCACTTCCATGAGCTGACAGAAGCCCACAGTTGGTGTTGAACTTAATTCACGTGCCGTGTCATCATCATGGACTGCATGAATGGCATAATTTAATTTACAAGCTGACAAAACGCGTCATATTGCTCATTTATTCAACGCACTCACCAGAAAAAGAACCAGAAAGAGAAAAAAGCTTTATTTAGCAAACTGTTTACCAGTGAAGCAACGAGTCATCAGCAGTCAATAACATTAACAATAAAAAGTGGCAATGCTTTCACTTCCCTCTTTCTGAAAAATTTATGATTANTTATTTAAAACTTGACGTATTTGATTTATTTTATTCAGGTGAATGTACTCAAAGTGACTGCCTTCTAACTTTTACTGGCAGGCAAGTGGTGTAATGGAGAGCTTCATTCTTTGGTTGACCTACCCACGATTACGTGACGGTGTCCAGTGGCTGGTGACGCAAAACTAGTTTGGTAGTAACATAGGTCATTGGTGTTGTCTCTCATGTTATTGCAAAATTATTTATTAATATTCACTCTTGGAATTAAATCACCAAATACAAACAACTATTACATTCATGCATCAAAAGTAGACACGCAAAAATGGTGAGCTTAGTCACTGCTCTATTCAACTCCAATAAAAGAAACAATAACACCATGCTACTTCTACTTAAATTGCTACAAAGTGAGTCTACAAAGACACACACACACACACATGTCTCCAGGCTTAATTAATGATAACTAAACCCACAAACAACATGTGACATGAAAGCTTTCTTGAATATTCATGGAATATTCATTATGCACTCCAGACACTCGAACTCAAAGAGGCAAATAAATTTGCACAAACAATCTACGCCCTCCGTATGCATATATTTAGCAACAGGCAAGGCCTCGGTATACGCACATTTAATCCCAGATCAGATCTCTGCAGCACAAGCTGACCTATTTCGAGGTTTGATGAAGCCACTTGAGCTGGTCCAGCTCTGTATTTTTCCCCCCGCTGGGCCTCACACTGATCTCCAATCAGTTAAATATACCTTAAAACTCTAACTGATATATATCAAGCACAAACAGTCAGAAGCCACCTGATCCCAGACCTGCAGTCTGCAACCATCTGCAGCACTTTATTCAGGCCAGCAGACCCTGAAATCGGTGTCAGCTAACCTAACATGTTGTGAGGGCTGGGTATTGGGTTTCTTTGGCACCACACGCAGACATGTCACCCACTGTCACGCAGTTCCAGGTCCAGATACAGTCATGGAAAATAAGGCTGTGTTCTCATGTGACGTTTGGTCTCTGTAGTATCTGTGCTGGATACCTAAAGCTGAGATCTACAACGTGAAATAATCTTGGGCTGGATGGATGGAGCGCAGATTGGAACAGGATGGCGATATGGCAGAAAAAAACAGGAATATAAAAACCTGTTTGTAAAAGTGGTCATGGTCGTTTACATGAAGTAATCTGTAACTAAAGGCTGCATTTACATGAATATAAGTCTGAATCATTGTGCTGATAAACAAGTAGTTCAAGGTGAGAAAAAGGCAGCCTGGTGAGGGAACGACTGTTGCTATGATGCAAGTGACAGCAGGACAGAAACCGGGTTGTCGTTCTTTCCACAACATGAAATGTGTATGTAAAAATGTGTCATTCTTTAATAAACTGTGCATTGCTATCTTGGGAGCATTGGTGTTGTATAAAAGGTATGAAACACTTCAGGGTGTGCTGTTACTGGAAAATAATCCACATCAGGTCAGTAACAGTATCAGAGCACAACAGCTAACCAGCTGTGTTATATCAACACTAAGTGTCTTGTTTCCAGAGAAATAAGACGTTTCGGAGAAAAAAAAAATCCTTCATCAACTGCAGATGATGTAATTGTTTCTGTCCAAACATGACGTTCATTCCATATAGAGTTTCCAAGGTCAGAGAGTGTACATGAGCTCTTTTTCCTTGTTTCCTCACTTCATTGCTCATGTAACAACTAGCGAGGCAAACAGACGTCAATAATGATGTGTCCATCGCTGCTGAAGTGTCTCGAAACTGAAAAGGAGAAAACGAAGGTGCTTGGAAAAAAAATGCAATGCAGCTCCTGTGGTGACATGTGAGGAGTAATGGGTGACAAAATCTGATCCTTTAGAACCTATGATCTTTAATAATGTATAACCAGGATCATATTATATAATATATAACGTGTGATTACTAGAATAATGACTGCTCCAGTGACAGTGTCTTCCGAATGCAATGCTATCAGCACAGCAGATGGCTGTCTCAGATCTCCAGATCTGTCTCTCTCTTCCCTCCCTCGCTATCTCTCTCTTTCCGTCTGTTATCTCAGGATTCTCATGCATTCCACAGGACAGCATGGCTCTGGGTTTGATGTCATCCCCGATTGAGCAACACTCGAGTTCTGACATTACGCAACCCCTAAGCATCCCTTATACGCCAGTGCATCTCGTTCTGTGCCTGACCGCTTTTGTCTGCGTACGAAAAACACCAAATAAGAGAAAACATGCTTATAGTTAGAGTGAGGAAACAAAGCAGCCCTGATTTTTTTTGAGTGTGTCCATGTGTGTGGAGACAGCAAGGCTCAAGGCTGGACTGAGACAGATAGCACTGGGATGAGGTCACTTGGCAACCTGTTGCTATGGCCTCCCAAGGGCCCTCGTGAGCGGGGATGGATTATTCGACTCGCTATAGCCACTTCATGAACACTCTGTTTTGTAGGCAGGGAGGTCACAGTCGTTTATCAAACACTCCTGAATGCGACTGGATCAGAGGTGAGGGGTTTATGAAAATTTATAAATGCTGAGATGGCCTCAGAGGATGAACAATTTCCTTCCCTGTGTTAAGACTTGCATAATCATGAATTAGCATATTCACACTCACACATCCACTTTACCATTTATGGCTAAAAAAAATGCATAGGTGAAGCATGGCTTCAGTTCAGTTTGTACTTTAAGTTATCATTATTTAATCTAGGATGCGCTTAATTTAACCGACTGCCTTGCTGTTGCACCATCAAGCTATATACACTGTCAAGCTATAATTACTAGGTTTGTAACTTTGTGTGAAATGAAATATAGGCTTGACTTCTGCTGCGGACGCAAGGGACATGTCCTCACTACTTTCTGATACGCATGGTTTTGTCCTTACCACTTTTGGTATGTTAAAAGTCTATGGCAACCCCTTCGGTGTTTGTAAACAAAAAGATGTGAGTGCAACCTGGTTGCAAAAAAGACGTGACTGGACTAGCAACCTGACGCTACTTGTTTATAATCTGCCGGAAGAACCTGAAAAGAGTTTTATTTACGGAGTGGTTTGACATGAGGTAGAATGTTATCCATGTATTATTATTATGGATTAGCAGTAAAAGACAACTCTAGAAGATCCATGTGTAGATCTCTCACGGAAACTCGGAGTGGTTATACTGTAGAGAAACTGAAGGTGTACATGGCTCTTGATGCTTACAGCTTTGTAGTTCATGGGTATCGATCAAGACATAACAGTTTACGATTAAAAAAATCGAGGAATTTGTTGCACTGAAAGCCGAGCTACTGCCAAAGCAGATGCCATAAACTTATTTTTTAGCTGAACAAATTTTTAGCTAGATAAACATGCCCATTATAGGCACCTCCTCAGATATCTAGTGTTAGATAGCTAGTTTCTTGGCGAGCTGCGTAGGTTTGTTAAAGTAATACAAAATTAGGAATGGTAGCTAACTAGCAAGCTAAGCCTGTTACATTTTTAGTTTACTGATATGATAGTTAGCTACTTATTTGAGATGAACTGAGCGCTGCAAAGGGACTAACTTCCTGTAACCACAAACTAACCGTCTTCTGTTGGTTTGGAAAGGTGTCCGATTCGATAGTGTTACAGACAGCACAACATGACGTTTCAGAAATATTTTTATTATTATTATTATAAAAATCGCTACAGACACCTGCTATGTTTTTGCAATCAGGAGGCTCTTCTGACGTCAGAGTGACGGGTCTCACTCAGGGGGCTAGAACAGCTCATTGCAGATACTGATCCAAATGCTAAATATATCACTTTAGGTTTAGAGTCTCCGAGTCATGTCTGGAAAAAAAAACATGTCCTCCCTGATGAAAGTCTCACATCCTGGTAGCTAGTAATTAAGCTTCTATGAAAGTTTTCTTCTTTCTTCCTGTCAAGCCGGATAGTTGTGTCACTCACAGTGATATGATCTCATGAATGATATATTTATACATTACAAAAAATACATTTATTTATAGAATGTGGCAAGAAAATTATAACCATGACATTATGATGTCATGCGTATGTTTAAAGTGCGGCTTTATACTGGTTGTAGGGGTCATTAGAGTGTTTAGGTTCATCAGTCTACAGGATGGTTTTTATTATTACAAGCTCTAACAACAATGGCTCTTATTCGTCAAGGTCATGTATGTTCATTAAAAAAAAGCGTACGTATTTTCCACCAACAGTTTTCTTATTCACCAATTTCAGCTTTGCCATAGCTGTAGGATCAAACTTGTGTGTGTACTTGCCTGAAATATTTCTTATTGATTTTCAGTTAAATAAACAAAATCAATATCAGTCGCATCAACCATAGCAAGTACAGCAAGTAGAGCAGTAAAAGTAGTAACGATTAAAAGAGCAAATAACGTTAATATGATTTTTATAAAATTTGTCAGATTCTCAGTAGAAAGAAAAGATCAGAAAACCTGTTTAGCTCTAATTCGACACATTCGTGGTCGTGTCCTAACCAACAGAGCAGATAACCTTTGTAGTAGATTCCGATCTCGTGTCAGTGACCTTTTCTTTCTGGAATGTAACAAACCCGAAAACTGAAGTAAAATAAGCTCGAAATATTAGCTGGCTATTAGCTTGATATAGACAACAATTCCCTGATTTGAGANGTTAGCTTACTCCGTCACACTGGGCAGACAGTTTGCCAGAAAGTTCCACAGTGCTGAGACCAATTATGAATTCAAATGATGTAGCTGAGTTTGAGAAACTGTAGAAGTTCAGGAGTTGTTCTGGGAATTTCTTTTTGTGGTGTGTGAAAAATGACTTGCTCAATGATAATGACACCAGTTAAGCTGGCTCAAATCCCACTAATGGCAATGATTTCAGTTACCACAGTTTCACTTAACTACAGTTGACTGCGGTCCGTAAACATTAAATAGAAAATTCCAGAAATACAGTAAACATCCATAATTTATACTGGGCGCTATTCTGAGTAATGTGATGAAATCTCAGGCGGTAATGCCCGGGACATTAATCATCCCTTTGTCCGGAGCATCCATGCTGTATACGCTACCCAGCTGTTATGTATATGTAGTATATAGTGTTCGCTACTCTCCGTGGTTTCAGGCATCCGTTGGGGGATTGGAACGGATACGGGGGTCCTACTGTATTATACCTTTAAAATAGAGACTAGGTTGAAAAAGGTTGGTGTATTCCATTACAGGAAAGACATTAATCATTCCTGAGGCATTACTGACAATGGTGGGCATAAAAAAGAATGTTGTTTATAAAAAGTCACGTAACGGACGCAAAGACAAAAAGAAAAAGCAAAACAAACAACCAAAACTGTGAAAACAAGAATCATAAACATAAACAGTGGACACTAGGCAAAACAGACTTGAAGCTTGACAATAAGACGTAGAAAAACAGAAACTTATATAGTGGTGATAAAAACGAGACACAGGTGAGGCTGATTGAGACGTGACGTGCTGGGGCTGCTGGGAAATGTATTCCAGCACCAATTTTTGCATAACCATGACAGTAAATATTTGCTGCATTAAAAATCGTGACTTTTCATGCATTTTTATCTCACCAAAGGCGACAAAATCAGCATTCAGGGATCATGTGTGTCATGTGGATACATTTACTCTTATGTTTTTTATGTGAATAACCTCCATCTGGATACAATCCTGATACTCAAGAAACAACCGAGTGTAAACAAGGTGCTTTACATTCATCAACCTGAATGACCCCAAGACCTAACCTCTGGCGAATGAGAAAACAGTGAGGCATGGTATGGAAAATTTAAACTTACTACTAAAGATTTTTAAGCTCGAGCTGCCAAATTTAAATCCATGTACTCACCTTCTTCTTGGCAGAATGCTGCAGAAGCTCGGCAATCTGCACTTTGTCCTGCTGCAGCCTCCTCTTCATCAGCTTGGAGCAGTTCACATTGACCGCCTCTAGGATGTGGGAGGTGTTATATTCCACGAAGGGCCTGCTGTCAATCAGAAGCACTCGGTCCAGTCCACCCTCCAGCAGGGCCACGAGGCCTTCTGGCCCGATGAGTCTCACTGAGGCCAGAGCCCCTGTCCCACCGTGCTCTACCATATCCATGACCTCTCTATCCATCTGTCTGACTGTTACCTCCTCTCTTCCTGTGGTGCAATGACGTGGCCCGCAAGGGCCTTCAGCAGAAGAACGACCCCATTGTGGTGGCTGCCGATGATGTCACTCTTTTAGCGTTTGGCTGGTGAGTTTGAAGAAAAAAAAAAAAACTAACGAGTGAAAAAGCGAAAGCAAGAAATAGAAAGAAAAAGAGGAGGAAAAATGGGAGGGAGGGAAAGAGAGTAGGTTTTCTTTATGTACTAACAGCAGAATAAAAAAAAAACAAACAAAAAAACAGACTGTCCACTCTATGCACTATGTGTGTGTGTGCATGTCTGAGACAGTATGGATGTGGTAATGGGGTGTGTGTTTGCCAAGCAGTAAGATCACTTAGGCCCACTTCCAGCAGACTCGGCTGTGTTTTGGGGGTTTGCCGGGGAAGGGAAAGAGGAGGGTGTGTTTTTTCACACCATTGCACGGACGACACAAAAGAGGGCTTTTCTCCTGGGCCACAGTGCCATTACATCATCTCCTTGCTTCTCGTCTTCATGCTCAAGTGGTTATTAGGCTGCGGAGAGAAAAGCAACATAGCGCATGTTAATTTGGACCGTTCTGTACAAGACACCCAAGATGGACTTTGTCATGGAAATAATGGCCTGACATTCATTTGGATAGTTTATAATGGATGACTGCATGCTTCACGAAGTTTTGTAGCATTATATTTTTCAGATGCAGTGAAATTTGAAAATCAGTGCATGTTTTGAGCTGTGTGGGTAAAAGCCAGATATGTGAAATGTACGATTTGGGAAACGCCAACTTCCTAGTAATGATGTAGGTGGCATCGAGTCAGTTCGGTATTGTGGAAACTCCCTCGTTGCTGTAAAAACCCTCTCTTCTCCTTGGTGCAGACGTGATAAAAAATTCCCCCAGCAATGAGTTCCCCCTTCCAGCAAGGCCCACACACAAGGACAATAAAACAAATTGTGCACTAAGCCCGTTCAATAGCATGCGCCAAGACAAACTATCAAACCAGAGGAGCATTGGTTTGGTGTGTTTCCAAACACTTGAATAAAATCTCGCCAGGCAAAGACTACTTGTTTAGTCTGGGAGCCTCTTGGTCTCTGAATCTTGGAGACCAAAAACTCAGCAATGCTAATAATCAGCATTGAAGCTTCTCATATTTCTAGTGGAAATTAAGGTGTGTATGTTATAGAAAAGACTGAAAAGACTTGCGTGGTTGTGTGTGTAGCCAAGTAGATTATGTATTCTTAGATGACATTTTGTCTAATTGCTGATCTTGATTAATCATTTCTTTATACGATTCTACAGTAATGTTATCGTGAGTCATTGATACAAAGTGCCGTGCCATCTCATTTTATTACTTTTTATTATCACAGTAAAATAATTACACTTTGTGTTTTTAAAGGAATAAATTTTGTATAGGTTTTGTGTAAAATGTGCATTTTTTTCACAATTTAATTCATTCAATTGAATTTCCCTACCTCTTAAATGTTCATAAATGGCTGTTCTTCATAAGATGTGTGCATTTTTACAGTGATATTAAGGTTATATTACAGTATAAAATACAGTAAAATATGGTTATATTATAATATTAATATGGTATAAAATCTACAAAACGCAAAAATGTTGCAGGTGTTCGCAAAGTTTGCAACTGTTCAGGTCCACACTTAATCGTCGGACAAAATTACATAATTAAGATCTTATAAATGATTCATGTTTGTAGGCTGTGAGTGGTGATGCATGAAAATGCCGTGGGAGTAAAATGTGTGTGGGAAGTCACCTGTTTCAGTTCTCTCCATTATTTTAGTTTAATCATTATTATTATTATTGCATGTAGGCGTAATCTAACTACGTCACATAACCCCTCTACTTTCACAATAACATTATGCTACAGGCCAAATGGAACAAATATAAATAAGTGGTAAAAGAAAATAAAATCTACATTTATAATTCATAATCAGTGGAAGGGTTAAGTGAAATACAGTCACTGGATCCCTACAGTTACACTTCGATGGGCTAAAAATACACCAGCATTTCCAATAAAAAAGGTTTTGTGTTTCATCAGGTCAAACCTTAGCACCCCAAGACAAAAATAACAAGTCGCTAAGGCAGATTTTCCCATGAACCCCAACGGTCCCATGATCAAGTGACTCTGAGGATGCTTCTATTTCCTGTTGTTTTCCAGAACACCTATGCTCTCACTCTATTTTATCTCAGTGTATACATGTATATGGATAAAAACTGCATGACATTGCTGTTACTGCAAGAAAAAGATAAACGTACCATCATAAACCTCTCAGTTTTACAGATTACCCAGGAAAGGAAGGCCTGCGTGCTATATATACACCGTATATCACTGTCAGCTACCTCAATAAAAAGTTATATATATAATCTCTAAGTAATAGCCATCCATGAGTCAAAGTGAACGCAAATGGTCATGATCTAAAGTAAAAAAAAATTGAATGACTCAGTGTAAATCAATGTACAGCCAAATGTGGACGTCTGTTTGGTCACACATACATAGGTAACTCATAATATTCAGACGTCTGACTAAACGCTTCCTCAAGTCGTTATTCCTACTTGGGAACTTGGGACAGTGATGTCAAATCAAAATTGCTGTTCACAGCATGAACAGTAAACAAATTAGCACCTCTTACCTTTAAATGAGATACGGTATATACAAGTATTTGCTTTAGATCAAATGATGTACAAGGAAATGGCATGATTCCCACTTCCGAGGTAAGCTGAATGCAGCATTGTGTCTGTCGGGGTTTCAGGCCACCAGACCAGTGATTTTGTGTTAGAATAATTATAGTTACAGTTATTGTGTTAACATTCTACAGCAAAACATCTTCAACCAGACGTGATCCTGTGACAGTCTATGGGCAGACATTTGAAAAGATACAGTTGCTGCCTTCATGGTTCTCAGATAAGCCTGCCTTCAGCTAGGTTGTAGCTGGATATACACCGATTAGCCATAACATTAAAACCACCTGCCTAATATTGTGTAGGTCCCCCTTGTGCCGCCAAAACAGCTCTGACCTGTCAAGGCATGGTCTTCTCAAGACCTCTGAAGGTGTGCTGTGGTATCTGGCACCAAGACGTTAGCAGAAGATCATTTAAGGCCTGTAAGTTGCGAGGTGGGGCTTCCATGGTTCGGACTTGTTTGTCAAGCACATCCCACAGATGCTCGATCGGATTGAGATCTGGAGGCCAAGTCAACACTTTGAACTCTTTGTCATGTTCCTCAAACCATTCTTGAACAATTTTTGCAATGTGAAAGGGCGCATTATCTTGCTGAAAGAGGCCACTGCCATTAGGGAATACTGTTGCCATGAAGGGGTGTACTTGGTCTACAGCAATGTTTAGGTTGGTGGTAAGTGTCAAAGTAATATCCACATGAATGCCAGGACCCAAGGTTTCCCAGCAGAACATCACACTGCCTCTGCTGGCTTGCCTTCTTCCCGTAGTGCATCCTGGTGCCATCTCTTTCCCAGGTAAACAACGCACACGCACCCAGCTGTCCACATGATGTGAAAGATAACGTGATTCATCAGACCAGGCCACCTTCTTCCCTTGGTCCAGTTCTGATGCTCACATGCCCATTGTAGGTGCTTTCGGCAGTGGACAGGGGTCAGCATGGGCACTCTGACCGGTCTGCAGCTACACAGGCTCAAACATAGCAAGCTGTGATGCACCTTCCTATGATAGCCAGCATTAACCTTTTCAGCAATTTGTGCTACAGTAGGGCTTTTGTGGGATCAGACCTGACAGGCTCCCCAGGTGCATCAATGACCCTGTCACCAGTTGTCCTTCCTCGGACCACTTTTGGTAGGTACTAACCACTGCATACTGGGAACACCCCACAAGACCTGCTGTTTTGGAGATACTCTGACCCAGTCCTCTAGCCATTACAATTTGGCCCTTGTCAAAGTTCCTTACGTTTGCCCATTTTTCCTGCTTCCAACACATCAACTTTGAGAACTGACTGTTCACTTGCTGCCTAATATATCCCACCCATTCACAGGTGCCTTTGTAACGCGGTAATCAATGTTCTTCACTTCACTGTCAGTGGTTTTAATGTTATGGCTGATCAGTGTACATGGTAGCTACAATTAACATTATGTATGAAACTGAGATAGATTCAAGGAAAAATATGGTATAAGAAGAATAAAACATTTTGGGATGAGCTGTTATAGGAAATTAATCCACTTTGTTGTGGTAACGTATCACAACACTACATTGTTAATTATTTTACTACATCAGCATGTAAAGCTTTTTATTCCTTACTTATTACACAATCCCACTATAAGGCCTGTGACAAACAGGGAAGTAGACTACACGCCCTTGTTCTTCTGAACTTTGTGCCTTTCCACTGGGCGTCTTGGCAGAGGCTCTGCTTGTTCTCAAGGAGGAAGTTGACCTCCTAATTTGGAATCATTGACCTTCCTTTACTTGTTGACAAAGGCAGAAATGAATGAGAAATATTGCTTGACTAAAAATTGACACGTTTCCACTTATCAAGGATCCAGTCTGGGCGGTGGACAGAGTAACCGTGAGTGTCTTTGATTTTAAAAAATTTAATTAAAACCTGATGAGACAAACATCAACATGATACAAGACTTTATGCATGGATGCCAATCAATGTACTAAGGCCAAGGAGAAACACTATTTGGCCAAAAGATTGTGGACACCTGACCATCACACCCATATGTGCTTGTAGAACATCCCATTCCAGATTTAGTCCCTCTCTTTGCTGTTATAATAACCTCCATTCTTCTGGGAAGGCTTTCCACTAGATTTTGGAGCATGGTTGCTGGGATATATGATCATTCAGCTGCAAGATCATTAGTGAGGTCAGGCCCTGATGTTGGGTGAGGAGGTCTGGGGTGCAGTCGGTGTTCCAGTTCATCTCAAAGGTTTTCAGTGGGGTTGAGGTCAGGGTTTTGTGCAGAACACTCAGGTTCTTCTACACCAACCTTGGCACACCATGTCTTCATGGAGCTTGCTTGCTGGAACTGCTAAAAAAAATGGAAGTCTCAATTTCCCTGGTCACCTCGAGCAGTTCAGCCATCTTTCAAGATAGATGCGGCTTTGCAGGAAGAATGCAAAAGTAGCCCCATTTCTGCCTATCTATAAAATGGTATACAGATGAACTCGCAATCTTCCAATTGTAATAATAGCCTCTAACATTTAACCTCTAACATTATAAATGTTTTTGGTAGTAATTTGAGAAATTGATCCAAGCACGTGTTTTATATTGAAAAGATGATTGTACTTAAAAATTGTAAATGGGGAAAAATAGGAAACAATGTAAATAACTCAACAGCAACAACCTCCCACTTTTAAGAGGGGGAATTCTTCTATTCCTTAGTATGTAACAGTGGAAAATCACGTCTGACATGCTACAATTTCCTCACAGCGCGATTCCTGACCACAACAAACACATTTCAAAGGCATGGACTCGACATGCGCCAGATCGTAATAACATCCCCTACAGATCTGCAGCAGCTGGCTTTTTTTTTTTAAAGCATGGCATTACAGCTTCTGCTCAGCGTCAACTGCCAAGTGTTTGCATATAATCTAATAAACCTGTTCCCTCGTCTAGTAAGATCTTTTAGGACAACAACCTGTGTTTAGCCCACCTGGTTTTTAAGGTAGATTAAAAAATAAACAGCATGACAAAACACCCAAACGCACATGCAAACTAAAACATTATAAACAGATATGCCAAATTTTCTGACATAAATTAGAAAAATTTCAGCTTTTGATAGATTAAATACAATGTAAAATATAATAAATAACAAAAAATACAAAATAAACTGTAATTGGAAAATGGAATTAGAAATGGTGTTTAAACAACTTGGTGTTCCCAGATTAGACAGTGATTCACATTTACACATTTAATCACTTTCAACCAAAAAGTTTTCTTTAACTGGTAGACATAAGAGGTACATTACAGCACTACAGAGAAGGTTTTAAACTACATGATTTGAACTAGAAACAGTGCACATAATATGGCAACCCTGAACATCGTGTGGGAAAGTCAAGACCTTCAACATCAACATCCTCCGCATTTTTACACGTGCATAAACATTTTCCGGGGGTGGTTGATGACAAATGTTCCATCTTCATGTATGTTTTTTTGGTGATGGATTGGCACACTATGCTACTTGTGTCACAAAAGTATAGCAAATGCAAACAAACACTAAGAACGGCTCTGTTAGCACTACAGAGTTATTACTGTCCTAGGACAGCACGTTGCAAAGTGTTTTATTCTGTTTACACAGTGATTACACTTTTTTATTTATTTATTACCGAATGACACATCATGATTCTTATTAGTTTATAGTTTTATTTAATGTTTTGGAACACCCGCAAAACAAGTCACTTGCATTATAGCTATAAACAGCTCTTCCCTCTCTCGTTTTTTTTTTTTCTTTCTTGAATAAGAAAATTTACAGTCATGTTATTGTCCCTGTTGTGCAAAACTTAACGCTGACAATGGACACTACTTCCATTTGTTTCATTTAAATTACGTAAGCATCCGACATACAGGTCCCTGTCTATCAGACCTATCAGAATCGAGAACTTCACAGCCCTGTGGTATACGCGTCTTTAATAAACTAATAAACTACACAAACACGTGGTGACCTCGGCAGCCTATACAGTGAGGCTGACAACTTGGTAACATTGAATTCAGGTTCAGGTGAGACTTCAGTAATGAAGCCGACCAATAAAGGCTAAAGACTGACAAGAGAGTCGACTTTGGAACATGGTGTGTCATACGTGTTGTTATAAATATCCGCCATGGCAGATGGCCCAAATGTCAGGCACAGAAATAACAAATGACATTCATTTACATTCTGTTTTCTTAGAGCACGTAGAGCCATGTTTTTTTTTCTTCCAAATTGTAAAAATATGATAAACAACATGATATATCAATGAAGGCAATCATTGTTTTTCTGGTTTAAGATCATTGTTGTTTTTGTGTTTGTGCTTTGAGATCAGCGAGGTCTTTTTACGATTGTGGAAAAAAATACTCTGGACCAATAATAAAAATGTTTGAATCTCTCTGGCTCGAAACACACACTTCAACTACGCAACAAGTAAATATGAATAGAAATCAGTTATCCAGAGGGTTAAAAAAAAAACACAGAAAGACATAAATAAGATCAATCTAAACAAGCCCATACAAACACAACAGGTTTATGTAACCACACAGCTCTATCACACAGTGATTTTTCACTACCTGGCACGCAAATGTACACTGATTCTGACCTTCTGTCACATCCGAAACAATCTTACTTCTCATCAGTTCTCATCAGAGTCAGATCACTACAGATCACAATCCAAATTAAATGATACTGCTGGAAAGGTCACTATTATAAAGATAAGGGACAAAGACAAAGAGGTTTCTTACACATTCAGCTCCGAGATGGACAGAGAGGTGGTGGAGTTTCAGCGAGCAGCCCTGCACTGCCTGTCCTCTGGAAGCCCACTTCCACTTTTACAACTGCTAATTCAGGACACGTCACTGGACACCTGGCTCCGAGTGCCTCAGCCTTATATATATGTAAACAATCTTGGTGAAATAAAAGGTGTGTTTTTGTGAGGGGTTTAATTCGGGATATGCTCTTTCACTGCTGGGTCACACCCATGCAGAGTATTAAGAGGCTCGACTTCCTTTCCCTAACTCGCCTGTTTGTGTTTGTGTGTGTGTGTGTGTGTGTGTGTGTAAGTAAGAAGGAAGCACTGATCAAAACATTCCTTATCTAACCAGTTGACTCTCTTACACATGACGAGTGCCCTTCCTCCATTAAAGTAAAATTGTACTGTTTATGCTGTAAAGAGTGGAAAGTGGTTGTAAAATGTGGCTGACGTTGGCCTGAGGTGAGCGTAATGCTTACGCTAAAGGAAAATAACGTACTGTTTTAGTTTTCTAATGGGGTTTTACATGAGAGTTTTGTAAAAAATGGAAATCCTCCATTGTAGGGTTCAATATCCAACTTCAGAACCCTCGAATGGATCACATCTTGACTGAAACATTCAGTGCTAATTTTCCACTTTAAATAAAGACTGATAAAATCTTCAGAATTTCAGACGAAAATCCTATCAGACAGAGAGGAAAAATGAATTCAACCACAAAAACCCTACCGTGGGTGCACGAGTGTGTGCAAAGTAACAGTAAGATAAAAGCGAGGACTGCTACTAAATAATAAGAAGCCCTTCCATTTCTTTAGTGGTAAAAGATTCCAGATTAGATTTAGCAAGTTCATATGTCTGTATATTGATTGATCTAAAGCAAATACTTGTATATACAGTATAACCCATTTAAAAGAAAGAAGTGCTACTTTGTTTACTATTTAGGTCAATGCTGTGAGCAGCCATTTTGATTTGATATCACTTGCTGAACTCGGGGGTTAAGGAGACCCTCCCTAGTTCCTGAGTTGTACTGGGACAAGCTATGACCTTTATACACTCACATTCTCTGCCATATCACTAAAACGTATCACTATATGCACATGCTGTGCTACTAAATGTATTACATACTACAAACTACAATAATTATGACATGGCTAATAGCAGCAGTTGTTGAACTGTCACTGGAGTCTGACATATAAAGATTTTTAAACAATAGCACGGTTTTTATTAATGTTGTTAGATGGAAATAATATAAAAGGATTAGTAATCTAAAAGGATTAGTAATCTCAGTATAGAGTGCTTGGATTTTAGTTTTGCTTTTTGACAGTAAGCTTACTTTAGCAAATATTAATCTAAAAAACTTTTTTTTTGCAATTGATTAATTTTACTATAATGAAATTATAAGCATTTCATTAACCCATTAATTAACCCATTCCATTTGTACCATGCATGCTTTTGCACATTTATAATTATATCAGAAATACTGATCATATAAATTCACTGTGTTTTTTTAGCACCAGGCTCAGACATAACTAATCTTGAAAATAACCTGCTACTGCTTATTATTAATGGTTCTTAATAATTAAAAACTGCACTGGCAGGATTAATTTTTATTATGCATTAAAAACGACACAGTAAGTCGGCAATTAAAATTCATTGTGTGTTTCCGAGTGCTGTAACTACACTGTTAACGGCAGATCTCCCTGAAATGTGTAGGTTCAGTTGTCGTTTATTTCCAACTGTCCTGTAATTTTTTTTTAATCACTGGCAAGGATGAAGGTGATGAAGATGATGACTACTGGTCTGATGTTACATTGAGCCAGTGAGCTGGAGGTTGCATATGTACCCGAAGGCTCAACATCTGTTTCTCAGACACTGGACGACGAGATGATGTCATGCGCATTTTACATAACCGACAACTGTACTGCTGACTTTCACACCTCCTCGCTTTATCTTCTTAGTGCACTGACTGGACAAAGATAATGTGAGACTACGACATCACATCAATGCTATTATTGCATCAATGCATCAAGAGATATCTGTGTGACTACCCATTAGTTTGTTAGCAAGGTTCAGCTCACCAGGTTTTTTTTTTTTTATCTTGTAATGGGCTACTGAGTGGTGCAACAGAAAAGCGTTGGCCCTATTGTTGGGCTGCGATTCCGAATCCTCATTATGGCACAGCAAACACAGTAAAATTGGCAGTGGGAGGGATGGGATACTCTCTCTCCTGTCAATCACAGCGACACAAGCCAATCATGAGGATCTATGAGCTCATGTATTCAGAAGAAGGCAGATAGCACTTTCCTCTGGTTATGTCAGTGAGCAGTAGTTTGAAAAGATGACTGGCTTCACATTTCTTGGAAGAAGCACACATCAGCTTTCACCTTCCCCAATTTGTAAGTGTCATATGATAGGGGAGAGGTAGTGGGCAGGTACTGATGACCAAATTGTGAGAAATGTGGTAAAATCGAAATAATAATACATAGGCTATTCGTTTAAAGTTGTAACTATAAATGTATCTGTAAGTGTTCTCACTTGGACAGCCTAAGGATTGTGGTTTCTGAAAACTATACTCGAGCCTCATTTAATATACAGTGATTATACTATTACATATAGTGCCAGTCTACTAATCTGATTGGTTGAAAGGTATGCCAAGAGTGCTTATATTTCCTTATACTGGGACGTTTCACTGTGTGTATCACTCCGCTTGTCTGTGTTCATCATGGAAAATTCCACTTCCTAGTTACAACAGTTACTACAGTAGTGTCATTGACATCATCAGCAGACAACCAATTAGCAAACGATACTTTTCATGAATACAACTTTTCGCTTCATACCTGAAAGCTTGGCACATGATGATAAAAAGGAAGACGGGTCGCCAATTTCAGCAGTAGCTCATAAGTACCTTTAAAAGGAATGTACAACTCAATGTGAGCTGGTGGGGTTTAAAGTGAGTTTGGCTTCTTCGGGATCTATTTCCACCAGTGGAGCAAAAATGATTGCCATATTGTGTCCGAAATGTCAGTTACTCTATATTAAATTCTTGTTTATAGAACTGTTGTATAAAACTAATATCATACTTGTAATTGTGTGGTTATACTAAATAGCGGCATGGCTGTGATTAGCTAAGACACTCAGCCTACTATTCAGTATAACTGCACTCTTGCTCATGCGATATTGCTTAAATAACTTCATCTGGATATTATAGACTTAAAGCTAAAACACTACTAAAATTAAAAAAAAAATAAATATGATGCTTACACTTAGCACAGCTGTATACAGCTGTAGAAGAGAAATTATTTATAATCCCACTATCCTTTTGAGTCTGATTCTTCTCAAGGCTTCTTCCTCATGTTGTCTCAGGGAGTTTTTCCTTGCCACTGTCACCTCTGGCTTGCTCATAAGAGATAAATCTAGATCTATATTTCTACTTGGATTTGTGACAATGTCCATTGTTAAACTTGCTAAATAAATAAAATTGAATTGAGTAGCAGCATTATCGTGGTATACCACCAAACCCATGTGTGCATTTACATTTGTAGATTTTTTCTATTTTGTTTAGTAGATGTTATACGTTAAGATATGTCCAGTATTTGTCAGTGGACCCACCATAAGAAATTTCAATATATAATCTTCCAAGTGTGAGCTGTGCAAATGACAAATAAAAGACTTTGGTTTCAATTTCGTTATATCATCCTACCCGGTAGGACTGATAAATAAATGAGTTTCCTTTGGCCTAAATAACCAGAAGCTTCACTTCCTCACATACAGGATATTAAGAAGAAGTGTTCATATCTCTGTTATTAACCAGTCATAGGTTTTATAACTAAAAAAACATACAAACAATGACCAAATAGGTCTTCTTTATATTAACAAATGGTAGCCTTGAGTTAACAACACTAGCACATTTGAGAAAAACATACACACACACTTAGCCTGGGGTTAAGGTAAGTATCTAATGAGACACAGTTTGTGTGAAAACAAAACTACTTTTAGTAAGTAGAGGTGTAAGAAAGAAAGCTGGCTCCTTTTAAGTGTAAAGACACTTTAAGGCTCTTGTGACAGTGTAGCGACAATGAGAGGTTACACAAGTAGAGTACAAATACATTGTATTTAGAGACATCTCTAATTTAATCAGGAGGTTGATACAACCTGACTTTTTAACCTGCTTTATTTTGCACTAGAAACTCATTGGCCTGGCTTAAGGACTGGAACATGGTGTAACTTTGGCCTCCACACACAGACACACACACA
>CM074962.1:8847764-8861470 GCA_037577455.1 Pangasius macronema
ACACACACACACACACACACACACACACACATACAGAGACACACATACAGAGACAGAGAAACACACACACATACACTCACAGAGACACAGAGAGACAGACACACAATCACACACACAGAGAGAGACACACACACACACACACTCACAGAGACAGAGACACACACGCAGGCTGTGCGCGCGCGCGTTACAGGCCCTCTGGCGATATAAAGGCGAGTTTGTCATTACCGAAATGTCGCCAACTTACCGTTAAAGAGAACAAGTGAAAAGAGAGCACATTTCAGAAACCACGTCCTCTCCCCTCCTAACCTCCAGTCTCACTTATCTTCTCCGACACCGAAAATAAGTATCAGATAGGACCAAATCAAAAATACCCCGCTTAAAAAGAAGTTGAATAAAGTTTCACTGGTCACTGAACTCCGTCTCAGGGATGAGGTCATGGTGATAAAAATAAAGCGATGGCGTCATTTGAAACCAGTCCCACTCCGAGCGAGGCGGCCTTAAAGAGGCCACACCGAGCATGCACTTCCTCAAAGTCCACTTCCCACCGGCTTCCACCTCAAAACCTGCCTGTACTGTCGCCGCAGACTCAATAAAGTGACTCGTTTACTGAGCCTTGGCTAAAGTAGTCGGGAAAACCGCTGTCCTGTGTTTCAGCTCGACTTTCAGGCCCTATCGGCTGCCGCGGATTTGAAGGAAGGGGGCGGAGCTTAGTGACACACTGTAGCCAGGCACTAATGGTTATTCTCCAGTCACAAACTAATCACAACTGCAACATCAGTCACTACTCCTGCTGCTATTCCTACTACCCCTACTACTCCTACTAATAATATTAATGTTATTATGTAAGCATTAACACACCCCGGACAGTGCGGTTACATGAAAATAATCCACGCCGGGGTGGTGTGATACAGCACAACGCGAAGAGGAGTTATTTGTGGATTATTTTCATATAACCACACAGTCTGGAGTGTGCTATTCCGCTGATACCACAGCCATTTGCCTTCCTTTCATTTATTATTAACATCACACATTTAACATCACACATTATTTGTGGAATAACATTATTTGTGTGTATCTGCGAGACAAGTTAGTTCCTGTTACATTACATCTGTGATAAACAGCTGTTCCTTCACCAGCTGTTCCTCTCTCTCTCTCTCTCTCTCTCTCTCTCTCTCTCTCTCTCTCTCTCTCTCTGTCATACTGGGAAACTTTACAAAGCACCCTCACTGTTACACAGCACTGACACCCACGACTCCTTTTGTAAGTGTTAAATAAATGTCTCATAACAAACCAAAAAAAAAAAACTTAAAACTTCACTACATCAACAATTACACTGTACATTTTTATTTACTAGTCTTTACTAGACTACTAAACTAGTCAACTACTAGTCATAGTAGGGCCTCTGTACAATCCCCTGTGTATGAGCTGTTACTATAGAAACAATAAAATATAGAATGAGTGTGTAAATAATAATAATAATAATAATAATAATAATAATAATAATAATAATAATANGATGTACAACCGATGTACAAAACATCAAACTGGAATGAGAAGATTGAAAGTGTTGAGAAAAGAGACAGGTTTTAAGATGAGCCTTGAAGAAGGAAAGTGAAAAGAAAGTCAAAGAGATTGAGGCTTTACATATGAGTTATTCCTTACATATTAACTTCAAGAGAGAGCAAAAGAGAAGCTGGTGAGGAAATGAGTGTTTGTAGTCATCTCTCATCTCACACAACACTTAATATACACTATATGGCCAAAAGTATGTGGACACCTGAGCATCACACCCATATGTGCTTGTTGAACATCCCATTCTCACAAGAGATGTCTTCATGGAGCTCGCTTTGTGCACAGGGGCATTGTCATGCTGGAACAGGTTTGGGCCNCTTAGTTCCAGTGAAATGAAACTGTAGTGCTACAGCATACAAAGACATCCTATACAATTGTGTGCTTCCAACTTTGTGGCAACAGTTTGGAGAAGAACCTCATATGAGTGTATGTCATGGTCAGATGTCCACATACTTTTGGTCATATAGTGTAACTATAAATGGTAAAAAAAAAAAAAAAAAGTTCATTAAAATAAATTAAAAAGTGTAATCACTGTGGTGTAAAAGGAATAACACACTGCTGCTTGTGGACGATTTTCCAGTAACGGTCGTGATTTAGCCTAGTCCTTGCCTACAAAATAAAAATGACACAACAAAAGTGAGCCCCATAAAACACCAAGTCCCAGCATGCTTCGCGCGCAGTCGGCTGTCCATGAAAACGAAAAGGGGCGGAAACGATGCTAAAAACATTAGCGAGTCTCGGGGTTTTGTGTGAGTGTTTGACGCGGAGTTTGTAGAAGACACGGATTAAAATCGGGCTTTTGGACTCTCGGATATCACATCACACCGCGTGTGAAGAAAAGAAACTGTCTACACGTGTTAATTACGAAGTGTTCAGGTGGTTGGTTAGCTAACAAGCTAGCTAGCTGTTTGGATCTCCAAGTGCAGGTCATCCAAAATGGATGACAGTAAGGTAAGCCATGAGAACTTAGTTTAGTTCAGATAACCAGGTCCCTGCTCTTATAACTAAACCAGTAATACACTGTGGGATCAGGGATGTCACTGTGTTAAGTTGTAGTAGTTAAGCAGGTTTGAAAGGAGCGAGAACTGGTGTTGTTTTGATCTGCATGCCAACTAACCAGCTAGTCAGTTAGCTTTCACTAGTCTTCCAAATGGAATTAAACAGCAGTCCAGAGACACTGCATATGAATGGGATTATTTCACATCTGTTAAGCTCCAGATGTTTAGTTCAGGTCAGGAGTGTATTTCTGTAGATTTACACATCTCTTACATAAAGATGTTTATCATAATCTTCTAATCTTCACCTTATTCACATCTTGTTATAAACATTGTTCTCATCTTCAATAAATGAACATCTCTTTAAATTATGTTATTCTTCTCTTTTCTTAGAAATGTTTTTTTTAATTTTATGTTAAGATTTTAATTATAGAAATCTTCATAACACATATAAGCAAACAATAAACACATGACATTACGATGACATACAGTTAAGATGATATTTTATATGTATATATATTTCTGTAAAGTCATCTTAATGTCATGCTGTTATAGGAAAATTACATTTTTAAAAGTTAATTCATTTTGAATAATTTTTTTAATTAAAAATCAACACAACACATTTTATTCCCATTTTGTTAAACATTTTTTAAAAATAATTATTTAAAAAAACTTTTACAAATAAATTATAGTTTTAAACAATATTGTAATATTTTAATAATTGACATTGAAATCATATCCTAATTTATTATTATTAGTAGGAGGAGGAGGAGTAATATTTTGTATAGATTATATTATACTATTTTATATTATATTAAATTGTATTTTAATTTACTGTGGGGGGGGGGTGATGCATTTCCACCAAAAGTTAATTAATTTCCGATTTGATCTATTAAAACAACAGTTTTTATTCCCTTTTTGCTAATTAACATGTTTTTCTCGTTACTGGTTTAACTTTTCTCTTGCTTAACATTAGTCTCCTCTTTTCTACACAAAAATAATTTTTTGTTTTTATTAAGATTATAATTACAAAAATAATGTATTTATAAAAAATTATTTCTAGTTATTACAAACATATTTTAATAATTCTCATTGTAATAATATCCTAATTTATTATTATTAGTAGTAGTAGTAGTTTTCCTATAACAGCACGTCCCAAAGTGTTGTATTCCTCTTATACCACAGCAATTTTCCAACACTGACAATTTGTCTATTTATTAAAAAATGTCACTTTTTATTTATTCATTATACTTTTGCATATATATATATATTCTATTTTGTTACATAACATTTTTTTTCTTTACTAAATATAACATTTGTCAACATATTTAACATCCAATTAGCTTAACGTCAGCTTAACGTCATCTTAACGTCAGCCTCCCCCTTTTCAGCAGATGGTTGGTGGAAAGGTGAAGAAACCGGGGAAGCGTGGCCGAAAGCCTGCCAAGATCGATCTGAAGGCGAAGTTGGAACGCAGCAGACAGAGCGCGCGAGAATGTCGAGCCAGGAAGAAGCTGCGCTACCAGTACCTGGAGGAGCTGGTGTCCAGCAAAGAGAGAGCCATCTGTGCCCTGAGGGAAGAACTAGAGATGGTGGGTTCCTCAAGTTCTCCATGTTCAGTAACCAGTCAAAGTAAAGTTAGACAAGGACTCGATCAGTGTGCTTCGCTTCGTCACCGCCACACACTTATCAGGCGAGGATAAAGACTTAAAAACATACATTCACCCCTCTCAGGGATTCTCACTCATCATCCTTATTGTCGTTTTTAGTCTAGTTAGCAAGCACATCCGAACTTCTCATGTGCTCTGGCTAGTATTTGACTAGAATTAGTTAGAATAGTTTAGTGATACTTGTTACTTTTATCTAAGTGACTTCATAAAGGCAAAAATCTGCTTCGTCCCAGTACATATATATTTTACTGTAGCTGAATCTGAGGCATTCTGTTGACAATGTAGTGCTTTTTGCAGGCTGTGGAATGCGTAATCTGTGTAGGGAGCACATGTAGTGGATATAAAACCATTTGGGATACTGTACTTCAGAAGTTAATATTAAAATTAATAATAATACAACTTTCTTTGCTTAAAGGTGCATTAGGTAAGATTTGTTAAAAAAAAAAATAGATCTCTAATGGTTAAATGGGTCGAGTTGAATAAGAGTTGAAAGATTTTTGTTTCTTTGTTTATTTGTTTGTTTTTACTTACTTGTTTACTTGTTAAGGCCTGCCTCTATTTCCACCCATGTACACAAAGCTCCATCTCTCCCAAAACGTATGGTGATCCGACTAGAACTACGATTATCTACATGTCATGACATCGCTTTCAGGATCACTCGGACTGCATGAAAGCCAAGTTACAGCTCTATAGACATGCAGCGTTTCCTAGTAATGACTTAAGAGGATGTGAAAGTGCGTTGGGGGCGTGTCTATAAAATGACTGACAAGAGGCCAATCCAGAACCTATAGTTAGCCTTAGCGAGGACATTCATCTGGGTGATAGCCAACTTTATAAACATGTAAAATTCTCCTCATAATGATTGAATAGCATGTGAAGGGGCTTTGGGGGTGTGTCTATAAAATGACTGACAGGAGGCCAATCCAAATATAAACGCTCATTCCGGACCTGAACTCAGGTTTACAATCTGCCATGTAATACACTTTTTCTGAGACTATGGCTTAAACTATTATTTTTTATCACTTCTACATATTTTTCCGCATCATTTATACTAGTAAGAAATGAAAAATAATTTACATTTCAGTAAATAATCACAAGTTAAAATTCTAGATGTCAAATCTAATGATTGAGTTGATTTCTTTTGTTCTTAGATATCTCCTGCTATCACTTACATTTACTTGATAAAAGTAGGCAGAATATTACATGGCTTATCTGCACATCTCTCAGTGTTGAAGCGCATTAGCATTCACACTACATGTTGCGTGTCCCGCCAGCGCCACTGAAATCGGTTCGATTGCTTCACAAGACGTGTTTAATTTGTTCAGACTCGTACATGTTTAGGGCTTGAATCGCCTGAGACGGAGGCTAATACCAGGTCTGATTTTGATTTTGGAAATGTGTGAACCCTGAAAGTTTATTAACATTTATTCTCTGTGTTGTGTGTGTGTGTGTGTGTGTGTGTTTTTTTTTTTTTTTTTTTAGTACAAGCAGTGGTGCATTGCCATGGACCAGGGAAAAATCCCATCAGAAATCAAAGCTCTCCTGACAGGCGATGATCAGAAAGGCTCGCAAAGCAGCAGCACCACCAAAACACCCAAAAACGGCAAATACAACTCATCAGGCATCAGCCAGAGCAAGACGACTTAGGTGAATGATAAAAGCTTCGCTTTAAAGACAGTCCAGATGCTCTGGATGCCGACGGGGCTGATGAATAGAGCTGTGTAGAATGGTGTATATGAAGGATGAAGGAACAGTGCAGCAGTCAAACAGAGTACAAACAAGTTTTTTTTGTTTGTTTTTTGTTTTTTTTGGAGGAAACTGAGTAAGGAACACTAAACAGCAAGACCACCGTATTGTTTTTGTAACAATCGTCATTTTGGCAAGATTTTCATTTATTCCCTTCTCAGATTTAGAACAAAGCGAAAGGCGATGGTGAGGCAAGTGGCGAATTCTTGCAGATTTCCGAAAGTCAGAAAACAAATTATGCAAGAAGGCACAGATATCCGTCAGAGGACAAATGAGACACTTTGGGTGTGGTCCGAATGATTAAGCTCTAAGCACTTTAAAGAAATTTGAAGATTTGCATAGCACTGGGTTACAGCTCTTCATTCTTGTTGATTTTGTGAAGAAAAGTTACGGAGTGAAATCTATTTTTATTTCGTATGTATTTATTTCTTACTGAAACATAACGCACTTTCCTTTTTGTCTCTCCACAACTGTAAAACGTGGATAAGCTTTTTTTAGTCACTGTAACCCACTGGTGATCTGATGTCTATCTTCTGTCTGTAAGTTTATGAAATGATACTCGCTCTGTATTACATCGACACACTTACATTTCCACCTGCTCTCTCTCTCTCTCTCTCTCTCTCTCTCTCTCTATTACACTCTGCATTAATATTATTGTATTTGTAATGTTTCAGATTAAGTTCTCATTAGGATGCCTAGGAATCATGTTCAACTTCTTAATTGCGCTATCTAACTTGACAATTAATCAAACTGATATTTTATTTTTTCACATGTTTTGGAACTTGTCTATATTCAGACTGGACAGTGCACTGAAAGAAAGAATTAGTTTGTAATTGTAATGAAAATTAACTCTGTGTACGAAACCAAAACCAAGTTAAAGACAAAGTAGTTCAGATTATGTTGATAAACATACAGTATTTTGGATAATATGAATAATTTGATCATTTGACATGATGTTTATGTAGACGACACAAACAAATCAACAAGTGCAAAATGAGTGGATGGATAATGTGCTGTCGAACAGTGGTGCGTTTGTTTCTCCATTTCCTGCCTGTCCGTTTCCAATAATGTCATTATTTTGCACAGAAATATATGGATATTTTTATATTTATGTATAAAGTATGTATAGAACTGTTGGCAAAAGCTGAAACTATTTGTCTATGTAACAAAAAATATATATAATAAAAATGTGCAATTGCTTAGCGTAAGCAGTTAAAAACGACTTCTTTGCTCTACTAGGTTTGGTTATGAGGTTTTGATTCAGTGCTCCTGACTCTTTAAGTCAGCGATGTGCCTTTTTTAAATTTGTCAGCGTCCTCAATTTACACAGCACATTCAGTTAATTACTCATTATTCATAACATATCACACGTTTGCATGATCACAAGTGGAAAAAAAATATCCTGAACATCACGTGGCAACCGTGGAGACGTACCGGCTCCTCCAGTTATCTGGCAGTGAAACTGATCATCTGTTCAGGATCACTGTGGAGTCCATGACGGTACAGATGCAGAGTGGCCTGCTCAAGTGACGGAAATCGTCTAGCGCTGATATACATGCAGCTATTCCACTCATCCATCATGCTTCTCAACATCATGAGGAAAATAAGTCATGATCTCAAGAAACCTTGTGGCCTTTCCAAACTTCCATAGTTAATTGATGTTTTAGGTAATTTTATGTCTCGCTTAACGACAGTAGCTTTTACAAGTGAAAGATTTTACGTCATTTGGTTTAATGTCTTTTGTTGAATTTCATTTCATTTGAGGTTTTGTTCTCAGACAGACAATGAAACAGAGTAATGTCAAACAACCCAAAAGCATGCAAAGTTAATGCTGGAAATGTCACACTAATGGTGTTCGTATTGAAGTACCTTTTATTATCCGTTGTGTAATGGAGCCATATCTTTTTAACACTGTTTGCCACCAATAAATCAGAAACAATACCATCTGCTCTACAGTGATTTTCACAGAGACATACTGAAACATTAAGAAATTGAGCCTGTATTTGATATGCAACTGATTCTTTTTTTTATTTTTTTTTATTCTTTGCTCATCATTGTTTAATGCAACACAGTTTTGGACATTTGCTGGAACGGGACATGTATCCTACAGAAATTAGCACTCTATGGTAATAAACAAAAGCATCATCACAGCAGTAGTATCGTGAGAAAGCCAATCTATCGATTGCAGTGTAGATGACATTCCTCTCACAAACCCATAGAACAAATCTAGACTGCATGAACATATAGATAAGATAGACTCACAGTTGCTTTCTTTCAACAAGTGTCTTCCAGCCTGACGGTTTCATTTTGCATCACGACATTTATGATCACAACAAACAACATACAAGAATCTAACATTACGTAACATACTACAGACAGAAATGACACAAAAGTGCTTCTTCTCACAAACGCATGAGCTAGACACCTGGCTACTGTCAGTTAAACTGAGCAACTTTTTGCTTTTGTCATGTCCTGCTTGTCTGTTTCAGTTAGAATAATAATCGGTATAGCAATTTGAGTTCTCGATGCTAGGTGTGTTCCAAAAATGTGAACCTGAGCACCTTTGAGTACATTTGGACAGACACGTCACTACGCTATTCTATACAAATGTGTTTGGTGGGTTGACACTTATAGGCCACGCCAGTTTTTTCTCTTTTGCTTCTCGGTCAAAAGTGTCATAAACGGAATCTTTGATCAGAGTTTTTGGCGGCACAGGCAAGTCTACTACGCCCACGTAATTTTTTTTAGCTATCCTTGAACTGGCGGTGATGGTGTACGCGTTGCTCCGGTAGCACTTCATCGATGACATGCAGAACGTCTCCCTCATTCCTCGTCTGAAATTGGCGTTGTACACTGAGTAGAGCGTTGGCTTAGAAGCAGTGGAGCTGAACGACATCCACGCGATCGCGGCAAAGAACAGCGCCCCCTGCCTGTTGGGGCCAGCGGATACATCAGGATGCCAAAGCTGTGCTACGTAAAAAGGCATCCATGTGAGGAGGAACACAGTGTTGAGCATCAGGAACATCTTGATGGTTTTTACTTTTGTTCTGGGTACAATGTTCATAGTCCTGCGCACCGTGCGTCCGTCCGCACTAATTCGCCAGATGTAGCGCACTACCCTCTGGTAGAAGGATAAGATAAGAAGTGCTGGAACCAGGAACCCAAACAGGAGGTGAGTCAGAGCGTAGGCCAGACCATCCCAAGATCCTGGAAGGAAAAATTCACAGTGTCTTTGCGCAATTGACGAAGAAGATCCATAGAAAAAGAGGCATGGGGAGACGAAGGCTGCGTCAAAGAGCCAAGAAGCCAGGATCATGCGTTTCGCCTTCTCCCGAGACACTTTGAAGCTCAGTGGATACACAATTGTGTAGAAGCGATCCACACAGATGGAAAGGAGCACATAGACCTGCACGCCAGGGCACAAGTGCTGGATGTACCGCACTGCCTTGCAGGCCGCTGCACTCAGGGGCCAATACCCGGATGAGACCTGGAGCAGAACGAATGGAGCACAGCCCAGGCTCAGCAGCAAATCAGCACAAGCCATAGACACCACAAAGTAATTTGTGGTCGACTGAGTTCTGCGGCTGCGGTGTATCACCAGGCACACCAAAGCATTCCCTAGAACTGAGACTAGCCAAAAGACTCCAAAGATCAGCCCGAGAATGGTCACTTCTGCTGGAGTGAGCTCATAGGACACCTGCGTGCTGTTAGGTTGGAACGAGGATGTATCCAGATTGCATACAGGTGTGGGTAAACTCGCTGGCAGATTCGACACATTGTCCCTCTCCGAATTGTTCGGCATCAGGTATGTCAGGAGTGTCGTATGCAGAGACGGCTTCACAGCGTCCATCGGCAAAGCGTACACCATTTCTGTAGCTGTGGTAAATCAGACCTGTAAAGCAACAACAGAGGAATGTCATGAATAAAGACTTTTAAGGTTTATTTTTATTTATTCAGTCCGTTAAGTTCTGCAATGTTTATTCATAGAGCTAGTGTTGCTAAGTACAATACATTTATTCAGTTTCAATAAGAATTTCATTTTAGTCATAGTCATAGTTCTGGTGTATTTTACAAGGACACTTGAGCACAAAGTAAGAATAAACACTGCAAGGCAACACACACACACACTACCAGTCCAGGTTTGTTAGAACCTAATCAAATTTCTGCTTAGCTAACTACATTTTGTACCAACTGGGCACTGTGAAGACTAACACATACTTCCTCTGAACCACAAGAAACCAGCCAACCAAGTGTTTTTTTTAAACTGCAGGGCAGTGTAACACACGGAGGAAAGCACTATCTACCCTCTTCCACATACTTGAGCTCACAGAAGTGAGAGAGAGTATACCATGCTTCCCACAGCCAACTTTTTTCCCTTGGCTCCCAGCTATGGATGGCTTTAACCAGCTAACCTGCCCCAAATGTTTCAGTTTCCTACAATCTTTACTTCAGTAAGCTGAATGTATACTCATTGTGGTCCAGACTGAACAACTAGCAGGTATGAACATTCCACTTTTTTTGGCAATGAAGGAGATGTGCCTTTTTTGGATCTGACCAGTTCAGATGCTTCTGTACACTTCACAATTTATGTGACGTGTACATTCACAATATCAGGACAAGTGTGACAGTTTTGTGTGTTACCATGTCCATGCCGCTATGTTTTGCAATTCCTTTTTTTAACCTTTCCATCATGCTTTCTGTAAGACTTTGTCTCAAACTCTACATGCTTTTCCTGTTCTATAATATAACACTCCAGGAGAGTCTTGTTCTGTTCTCTGGTGGTATTTTTTAATGATCTAAGTGTTTTTCATTCATCCACTACTGTGGTCTACTAGGTATTTTCCTACTGCTATACTAGCAATATACCAACAGTGGAGTTTAGCACATGTAGCCACATAATGTCTGCTTTACTGTTATTGATGCTTGCAATTCTTGCAGGATTCGCTCAACTCAATACAACAACAGAACACTGTGTTCATGCACTGTGATGACTGAACATAACTCAAATTGCTCACTATTATTAGTATTACATCTAGTATTTTCCCTAAAGGGACATGACAAAATATGTTTCCATGGCAATAAAACCCAGATAGTCCCCTGTGCACAAGAGCAGCACAACATTGGCCTTTTGTATTCACAAGATAATACGTTTCGATAACAATTGTTATTCTCCCACTGAGGTTTTGTCCTGGAAATAAGCTGCACATCAGCTATAATGGTGTCCATGGCCGTTTGCATTTTAGTTCATTAAGAATTTCCTGGCTCAGCTGATCGCAGCAACGACTCGTCGGGATGCTTGGGGAATAGAAATGGCAAGGAGATATTGTTTAATGAAGTTGTACAGCGCATACTCTGGTAATTACTTTCGAGAATGGCAGCCCATGTTTGCTTTTGTGTATGCGATAATGCTGAGGAAATATCAGCACAATTACGTGGTGAACGGCTATTCATGGATGAAAAATGTATGAAGCTAAAATTATGAAGAATAAATCGCTCATATCGGCAACTTCAAAGAGCTTTCGTCTGGACAGGACTTACTGACTTTCTTTTTCGTTTTATACCACAACGACTAATATAAATGTTTTATGGGTAGTCACTAATTAATGTTAAATGTAAACATATTTATATAAATAGATTCATTCACTTTCATTTAAACTTTGACTTTTAAATGACAGGAATATTTGATTCAATGTTTTTATTTTTTGCAAAGCAAATTACAGAACACAATGTGTGATATTTAAAATGCATTATCATTGGAAAGATATGAAAGCAAGAGATTTTTAGCGGTTATAAATTATTTTACAGTTAAGCCAATTAGCCAACAAACAACATCTAGTTTAGATAAGACGTTTTTCTAAAATACTCCTTTAGTTTGCAGTGAGCCCGCTCTTCCACAGGAAAACCATTTGCTCTCTTTGTTAAAAAGGGTTCCTAACATTGACCAGTTTCAAATGATTTACAGACCTTTAATTTATCATGCTTGAGTTCAGTTAATCAAGCCTACAGGAGTATCCAGATGAGAATCAGGAGTATATGGACCTGCCTGATTCAATCTGATCGTCGACATCTGCTTGGATCTTTCTGCCCTTGTGACTCACTTTCTGCTGGTGTGGATGGTGCATGGAAACCCTAAAGATAAAAACAGTTCATGCCCAAGTCTCAACCTTTCCTCAGTGCATAATCTCATCTGGATGCTGTACATTTGTACTTAAGAACTGGTTCCTCTCAAGGTTTCTTCCACATCACGTCATAGGGATTTTTTCCTCACCATTGTCACCTATGCTTTGCTCTAAATCTACATCTGGATTTCTGTAAAGCTGCTTTGTTTTAACAACGCTATCCAAATACAGACCTGCCAACTCCAGGGTCCTTTCACATATCACTTGTCAAAGGTAGAAAGTGTAGTGCCTGCATATACAGTTAGGTCCGGAAGTATTTGGACAATGACAGAGTTTTGGTGATTTTGCCTTTATCCACAATGGATTTGAAATAAAACAATCAAGATGTGATTGAAGTGTAGAATTTCAGCTTTATTTTAAGAGGTTCCACAAAAATATGGCATTTACCATTTAGGAATTACAGCCATTTNGTATTTGGACAAAGTGACATAATTGTAAATATAACCATAATTTTAATACTTGGATGAAAATCCTTTGCAGTCAGTGAAGTCTGCCTGAAGTCTGGAGCCCATGTTCTCAAAACTCAAAAATTTCCTCCCTGGAGATGCTTTGCCAAGCCTTCACTGCAGCCACCTTCACGTGCTGCTTGTTTGTGGGTCTTTCTGCTTTCAGTCTTGTCTTCAGTAAGTGAAAAGCAGTTCTATTGGGTTGAGATCAGGTGACTGACTTGGCCATTGAAGAATATTCCATTTCTTTGCCTTCGAAAAGTCTGCTTTTGCAGTATGTTTAGGGTCATTATCTACCTGCACTGTGAAGCGGCATCAGTATCACCAAGGAAAGGATTCTGCGATCATCCACTTTAGTTGTCTTCCGTGGTCTTCAAGGCCTTTCAATGTTGCTGAGCTAAGAATGTACCAACTGTTGATTTGGCCACACCTAAGGTTTTTGCTATCTCTCTTATAGATTTATATTGTTTCTCCAGCCTAATGATGGCCTCCTTCAACTGCATTGAGATCTCCTTGGACTTCATATTGGTAGCTCCAATCGAACAGCTGCCAAATGCCAACTCAATACCTAATATCAACTCCAGACCTTTTATCTGCTTCATTTGTCTTGAAGTAATGAGGGAATGGACCGCACCTGGTCAATTAACTNCATATTTTTGTGGAACCTCTTCAAATAAAGCTGAAAGTCTACATTTCGATCACATCTTGATTGTTTTATTTCAAATCCATTGTGGTGGAGTATAAAGGCAAAATGACAAAAAAAATCTGTCATTGTCCAAATACTTCCGGACCTAACGGGACCTCACTCATGACACATGAACCTGCCATTCACTTGTTTTTTGGCTCGGGTTTAGACTCTCCTTCTTAACCATTCAGTATTTGCCTGATGTACATCACCGTACATATACACAATGCGCTGTTCAGATTTTAGAAGTGTGCACATTAGACCGTCTGTATGCCTCAGCATATCACTAAACCCCCTTGCTATTGCAATGCAGACACTAAACGTGCTTCAACACACAAAAATAAACCAACCTTGTGTTTGCCAGCTGCTCAACATGATTTTCATTTAAGTTACAAATAAGCAATTGTAAAGTA
>CM074962.1:8869792-8885986 GCA_037577455.1 Pangasius macronema
ATATATATATATATATATATATATATAGTTTTGTGCATATACAGTAAGGATAATTGATAGATGGAAAAGTATTTTTCAATTATTGGACAATCGGATAATTATTTCCCCCCCTAGAAAACCCTTCTAAAGCGCAGAGTGATTTTGGCATGCGGTACTCACATACTCTGATATATGACTAGATTTATGAACACAATCCTCACTTTCTGTCTTCAGGGTGTGTGCCCACTTGCTGTGTCCATGTATCTGTCAGCATTCCTCCAGGAAGGAATTTGTTTTTGAGGTCTTGCATGGTCTGATCCATGGAGCTTAGTGAGTTAGACAGCTGCGTTCAGCGGAAACAAACATGAGAACGTGTGTGCTTAAAGCAGACATATATTCATTTAGGGCTGAAAACTGAAAACATAATACTGATAACGAAAGTCTTCACTGACTAGCTTGACTCTGAGTTAGGTGTGTCTCTTCTGAACAATAGCGTTGGACAAACACTAGCTGCTTGTTTAGTAAAGGGTACAAAACTGTTCATAGAGAAAATGTAAGCAGTAATAATGGATGCTTACTCTCATCACTTTCTTGTGTAAGTCCAGGATTTCATCATATTCGGCTGATAACATATTTCCCTGCATTAATGTTGCACATCTAAAAAAAAAAAAAAAAACAGCACTGATCAATTAACAGATACACCACCATCTCAAAAGCATAATCACTCCAGACAGTAACTTAACCCTTTCATGCACAGTGTTCGATTTAAGGCTGATTTTCAGGAAACTTGAAGTTATCCAAGTTATAAATCACCTCCAAAGCACACAAAAGCATTAATTTAACATAAAATCATTATCCTGATTTCTATTCTTCTCAAACCAGAACGTCTTTACAAAAGTTCTACGCAAAATTAAATCGAAATAGAATTAAAAGAAAAGGTATTTTTGTGCCAGACACCATTAAACTCCTTAGCTTTTTAAAACTGTTTTTTTTTTTTAAAGACTGTTAACAACTTTTGTTTCTAAACACATTGGAAGAAGATTTTTTCTTATTTCAGGTATATTGTATCCTTTCTATCATGGTATTCCTACAGACAGAGAATGCATTTGCTTTTTAATACAAGTGATACTTGTTTTAAAAAAACAAAGCATATGAAACGCAATTTTAAGTATTTAAAACCATCTGCAGAATCTGGATATGGTTTTCCATCACTGACGCATGAAAGGGTGAAGTCAGTGTATAATAAGCTTTATTTATCTTGGAATGATCTTGTTTTGCAGCTCTTACAGCTTTTCAGTCTTCTCCAGGGTTTGATTGCAGTGGTTACACATGTGGAAAACTTCGGCTTTCTTATGCGCCGCCTCATTGAAGTCCTCTTTCATCAACTCTCTGTGAAAAACAAAAGGTACACTGAGCTGCAGGTCCTAATTACTGAACTTCTGGTGCTTTATTTCTAATGTGATGTATTGGTGCTATTGAGTGAACACTGCCAAGTACAAAATGAAAACATGTTTAATGAAAAATAAAAAACAGTTCCTCTTGTAATAGTGAGAATAGCTTAAGTCAGGCTTTGTAATTGGACACACTGGATTAGAAATGAACATTTATTTCCTATTTTATAGTTCTGACACCAAAAATGTTTGAACAAATGAACATAGTGGAAATGATTTCTGTAACACTAGAACCAGACCTTACTGAATAACACCTGAGCTTATTTTAGTGCAGGTTGGATCACCTGGTTAATAGTATACACTCTGGGGTAGGGGGAGTGGTTTGTGATTTTTAGGTATTTGATAGGTATTTAATCTTTTTTTTTCTTCATCCAAAAATCATCACTAATAAATACAGTTAACTGATGTTAGCTATATACTTGTCTAATATTAGCGAAGTCGAACATACAATAATAGATCTGATTTTACATTAAAGAACTCAAAACATTCTCCATTCACCTCGACAGAAAGCGAGAGTGCCGCATCAGCTATAGAGTATTTTAACCACACTATGTTAACCACAAAATGTGCACGCATATTTGATAATGCTTAATCCTCAATGTTATAGATGTAGAAGAGTGCAAAATGTGTCATTGTACCCAGTATGTCAGTAAAAAGCTTGCTGACTAGTACTATGTGCATGGAACAGGAAGTGTATGCTGAGCAACTGAGGCCCAAAAATGACCTATATGACCTTACATATGCCTGGGAATCCTAAAAGTGGCGAAAGTGGGAACAGGAACATGCTGTAAATTTAAGTGAGTAAGGCTTCCTTAAACAATAAGATAAGCGTATGGGGTAACCTGGTGTCTTGTTAGAAAACAGGATACACATGTATGAGAGTTTGTGTCTCGTTAAAAACAGGATGTGGAAGAGGTTTCAGGTAAAGGTATATAAGAATGCCCTTCTGAAGAGTTGGGCAGCTTTTGTCTGCAGACAACTGCTCGGCTTTATTTTTTGAAAGAATAAAGTCGAATGGCGTCAACACCCAGGCCCTCCAGAGTGATCTTTGAGCTATGCGAGTGACCACAACACAGCACGTCTTTTAAGCAGGAAAATCGAAAGAGAATATTAATTAATATTAAGGATGGCTGATGTGAGTTTGGAGGAAGGGACGAAGCTTCCAGGGTGCAGAAATACTGCATTCGACTAAAGCTAATAAATCCGACAAGGAAAAACCAAGGAAAACATTTCCTCAACTCAGAATTCCTACTTGGAAAGCCAGGGAGTGACGTCAAATCAAAATGTCTGCTCACTGCATGCAGAGTAAACACAGTAGAACTTCTTACCTTTGAATGAGTTACACTGTGTATACAGGTATTTGCTTTAGATCAATCAACATACAGATATATTAGCTTGTTAAGTCAAAAACACTGACTATACAGTTTGGTGTTTTGAGGATGTACATATACATGCATCACTCATAACAGTTAGCTGGCTTGCTGCTAACAAAAGACGAACATGGAGGCGTCTGTGATTTTTTTCCCACTTCGTAGCTCGAACGCACGGCAGCTGAAAATGATGTAATTCCGTGTTTTTCCGAGGTAAGACGAATGCAACGTTAATACTGGACCGTTCAAAATTTCTGCTTGACTGTCAATCATTTCCACTTCACACGTCGATCGGCTCATCACCCATTTTTATCGGGAGGAAAAGCAGGCTGGTCTTTTTTGTGTATTTTTGAGTGATAACTCATAGTAGTGTACTCCGACGCTTAAGTGCAGAGTGCCTACGCAAAATGAGGAAAGTGGAAAAACCCAGTGGACTTACATGAGACCCCTCACGCCTTTCCTCACCAACTCCTGATAGATGAGTAACGACTCCGAGGTTTTCCACAGGTGGCCTACGTCACCGGCAAACGTCTAAACAAACAATAAAAGATTATTGTTAAATTAACTTGGAGTAGTATTGTGGTAATAGGTATACATTTTTGCCACAAATACTGCATTATAGTTTGAGAATATAACAAAAGAAATGTAAGATGATGGACAACTAATCAAATAATCTGGGAAATACAGTCTTTGTCTCATTCTTAAAGTTGCGATAAGTAACCTAAGGATTTAGGTATTTGAAGATCGCTCTGTTAAAAATATTGTGTTGCAAGCAGTCTTGCTTTATAATTGTACTTTACACCTAGTAACGTTTGTCAATTTTGTAGCTCAAGTTGAGTCAATCTTGGAAGGTTTGTACTTTATCATTAGTCCACTACAGCAAACACAAATCACAGTCTTGTTTCCTAAAGCCACAAGAGCATCATATTTACAGCATCTTTACTAAATCAGCTATGCTGGCTCTTACTTTCATTTTTAGTACGTAGCACAGCTTTAAGGGAAGTGCTAATGATGCTCTTCCTGTTGTTGTAGAAATGCTATTGTCTTGAAGACAACTGTGTTTTTAATTTGTAAACACACTGAGGCTTCTTAATCTGAGTATGCAGAGCCAAGAAGGACATTTGAATACTGATTAAGCTTAATCACAAATTGCATGCAACCGTTTTAAGCATCGCTACGACTGAAGGATGACCTTTACATCGAGGTTCTGTTAACTCACATTAACACAAAGTTTATTCCATATATGACTAAAAATACATCCACCTAAATTAGCAGTTACAGAATTGGACTCTGATCTCCAAATGTCAGGGTGGACACAGGCTGCCTGAGAGGCGGGGGTGAAAACATTAAAAGGGCACCTCCTACATGCAGAGGGCACTTTTTCACACACACCTAGAGAGCACTTCATCATGTTTTCTTGCATGTAGGGGTACTGTGTAGGGCACTGAATCATGTATTCTCCACTGGAAGGGCATCCATTAAGGCACTTCTTCATGTTTTCTTGCATGTAGGGGTAACCCTGTAGGGCACTGAATCATGTATTCTCCACTGGAAGGCCACTCTAGAGGGCACTTCATCATATTTCCTTGCACGTAGGGGCACCCTAGAGAGAACTTTATATTGGAACTTGCTGTTCAGAAATTGAAGTTCTGAAATTTGCCAGTTAAAAACCACAAATGTTAATTAAGATGTTGGTTCATATGGTATATTGTGGCCTTAATTTCACTCACTGATGTTTTGACTCATTGTTTAATGCTGGTGGTGATTAATTGGATTATTTAATGTACATAAATAATCAATTAATACAAGTGTTAATTAGTTTGTTACGTATGTACATTACATGCGATATATTGTGATGCTGTGCACATGGTTTGTTTGTGTACGCTATTAATTAAAGGAACCTTAACGTAAAGCGTTACCAAAATAAATTACCAAAATTGTTTCTATAACATGCTGTAATTTTAGTCTCTTTTTGGGTGTCATTACCTTAGCATAGCTGGCATCCAAGTCCAAATCATACCGTGGCTGCACTTTAGGAGGGCTTGCTACACACACACACACACACACACACACACACACACACACACACACATCATAATCATGTTCCGGGCAAAGTCTATGATTTACCCACTGCAGCTTCACTCATCTTCTGTTCCAGTCTATTTCACTTAAAGTAGAACAAAATGTTCCCTCTGAATGTATGAGCTTGACTCAGTTCCTCTGAATATTAAAAAAAAAAGATTTTTTAAACTTATAATCATATATATCATTTTGATCTGAGATAATGAAATTAAAATTGACTATAAATAGATTCTTCATATTTTCCTGAACTCGTATCTGTCATCCCAAAAATGTTGCTTATTTAGCTAATAACTGAGATTACTCTGCATATTAGATACTAAAAAATGGTTAAAATGTACTGTGGTAAAAATAAAAAGAAATGCCCTGAGTCAAAGAACTGTAAAGGTGCAAAGTGAAAAGTGTGTCAGGGACAGAATGTGTGAGGGAGAGATGTGGTCTCACGGTCTTCGAAGATAAGCCCAACGGTATTGACAAGTTCCCTGCTGAGGAGCATGATGGGATTGTCTCTGCTGGTACGCGGGAATGTCTGCGCCTGTCTGTTGGGGTCCAGCACGAGGTGTCGGCCCTCATACAGGAGCTCCTGACTGGGAGGGCTGATGTTGGTGCGTCTGAAGAGCAGTTCCTGAAAAAGTGTGGCTCTGGAAAAAGAAGAAGAAGAACAAACAGGGTCAGAATAGTGTAGGCTTATGGTTAATCTAAACTGGTATTCAGGCTGTGTTCAAAGCAAAATGGCTGACAAGAATTCTACTATGGATAACTACAGTCTGCGCTTGGAGGCAGCTGGTGAAAGAGAAAATTATACCACAGTGATGTTGAATTCTCGATGGTGGTGGTGATTCATTTTCATTTTCAGTCGTTCTGGCTTCCAATTCAAATCACAGGTTCTAATACTTTTATCATTTTCTTACACAGGAACTCGTACGGCTAACTTTCTGCATAAACGCGTTAAAAACACGTGTAATCATTGAAATTTTCTGTAAGGAGATTTTATTTAGCATTTTTGGAAGGAGTCTCCAGTGTCAGTGCTTTGTAAGAGTCAGAGGTAAAGCTGTTTTTTTTTTCATCTTCAGGCTGGATGGATGGATTTGCAGTTTCTTGGTAACAACATTATTGGTCTTATTCATTTTAAGACAGAGGGAAAAAAGAGAAGGGAAAGATATGTTTATAGCTGGTAGAATGTAAGTGATAACGTGTTTTGTGGGTTTGTTGTTTTCACACCATGACTAGAAACAGATATAACAAATTAAAAGCTGTTAGCGTGGACAAATTGCTGTTATATACTCTAAATGTGCGCAATAATCCACTTCTGGGTGGCACTGGCGCCCTGGGCATCACACCACCCTGGCGTTGATTATATTAATAATGGGGTCACGTCCTTTGTACTGTATAATGTAAATATCTCACAGTTCTTGGTTTGTTTTATTTCTCTAAACTACTGTGCATGGGATTCTGGGTATTCTAGTGCACTCACGTGTTATACGTGTGGATGTAGACGTGGTGTAGCGTGGCTTGCTGCAGGCTGAAGACGTAAACCACTGTGCGGTGCAGGATGTCGCTGGTCTCGGCAAAGAACTGGTCAAATCCCCAGCACTTCTCCTGGTCTGCCTCCAATATGTTGGCCAGAACTGGGGTTAGCAGACTTTGTAGGCCTCTGAATCAATGAACAAAAAAAGAAGACAAATCAGAATACGCGTAATCTTTGCCTGAAGAACAGTAAAAGGTCTAATCACATAATGTCCATGGATGTGAATGTGTTCATACTTAGACAGGCTGCAGGACACCGGCATCTCTGTGCTCCACTCGATCTTGCCATTCTCAAACTTCTGCTGTCCTGAGATGGCTCCTGAGGGCTTCTCGGTAATAATCTTATACCTGCGAGAAACCAAACATAAAGTAAAACAAATAAAAAGTAGACAGATTTTCAGCATGGATTAGGTTTGTGTGATGTAACTATATTATCACCCTGCATGATATTACGCTGCCACATTATACAGTTAGTTCTGGTCCACTGATCTGATTGGTTGAATGGTGTTCCAAGAGTGTTTACATTTCCTATAATTGCACTGGAATGTTTCATCGTGTGTATCACTCCACTCGTCTGGTTCCCCATGTAAAATTCCACTTCCTAGTTTGAAATGGTTACTACAGTAGTGGTAGCGATGACACCAGCGGACATGGCAAATGATACATTTCAGGGACATAACTTTTCCCTTAAAACATGAAGGGAAGCCAGTTTCACCATAAGCAATGTGAACAAGCTAGCCTGCTAGCCAACGGGCTTTAAAGTGAGTTCAGCTTCTTTTTGGATCTATTTCCACCAGTGGAGCAAAATAAACAAAACATTTGGCCATATTGTGTCTGACGTGTCACTCACTCGATATTAATTTCTTGTTTATAGAACTGCTGTATAAAAGTAATACCACATTCGCAATCTTGTGGTTAAACTGAATATTGGCACAGCTTTTTACCTACGGCACTCATCCTGAGGCTTCGCACCTACGCCGAATCACAGCCGTGCTGATATTCAGTATAACTGCACTATCCAGTGACATTTATTGCACATTATATTATACTGGCAGCTCTGCCGCATTTTCTGTAGGAGTGCCGGAAAAACATCGGTGTATGCTAGTATATGTTATTGCTCAAAAATACACCAGAAGAGCAGGCTGTTTTTCCCACCACAAAAATGTCAGATGAGCAAATCAACATATGAATCTGGAATGATTTGCACTACTGTTCTGAACTCTCTAACATCACCAGACACTTCCTGGAAGCCCCGCCCCTCATGTGCTCTTGCTTTCTGTCAGGAAAAAGATTTAAATTCATTGATGAGAAATAAAACCTATCAGTAATAAAACTTATCACCTTTCAACTTAGTTAACATTAGACAAGTATATATTTATATCCGCTTTACTATATTCTAAATGGCTTAAAACAGAAAAAAGGTTATCAAACACAAAGACAAACAAAAAAGACTTTGACCCAAGGAGATTAAAAAGGCCTACACTGAAGTGATTTTAATGGTGATAATAATTATAAAGTGATTAAATATGCTTATTGTTTTTTGTTTTGTTTTTTACTGGTGCTCTCTTGCTCAGCATCAACAGTAAAAATGTGCCATTAGACAACTGAATTGTACAAGGATTATATCAAAATGTGATGTTATGGGTTTTTAACTGTATATTACAGCAGAATCACTTAAAAATCCACAGTCCAGCTGAGATTTCACAACTGCCGGAGTTTCTGACTGCACCACTGGTAATATTATTTCACACTCCTGTACTCTCCTGTGAGCTGAAATAGTGGAAATATTCATTGTTTGCTTGTTTTTTTAGGCTAACGATTCTGGATGATTAAATCAATTACTGTGATATTTCCAAATGGAAAATCACGATCAGAAAAATCCCACATTGCCAAGCCAAGCATGGATAAATGACCGTCCATGAAATCGGGCTGATTATTATCTTCCATCTGTACAGACAAAAGACATTGGACAAACAGGGAAAATCGGATTTGTTGCAATGACCTTGCTGTATTCCTAGTTGTGTAATTTCCTTTAGGCCTGCTAATGTAAACAGAACAATTCCTGCACTTTGAGCAGTAAGCACATGTAGAGGTCTTACATAACTTCCTTGTTCCTTCGAGGTCCTTCGAAAGGTCGGAACGGCAGGCTGCCAGTAGCTGCGTGGTAGAACGTGACGCCAATGCTCCACAGGTCCACTGTGGCTCCGTACTTCTTCTGGTGATCTTTTCTCAACACAGCCCGCTCGTACATGTCTGGATGCTGTTACACACATACACTGGCATAAATATAATGCAATAAAAAAAATCTGGGATAGAAACAATGACTGTCTTTAACTTGGTGTGAACCGTGCATCAAATAGTTGGAAGTTAATTGATGAATACAGCGTTATGGTGTACAGTGATACAGAAATCTCAAACAGCTACACCAGTATAGACGATATCATCACAAATAAACTTTTAAATCAGGTCTTTCTAGATGTTACAATGGTGCTTTTGTGTTATGGTTATGAGTTATGGGGTTATTCAAGTTAGCAACACATAAAAATTCAACTGAAAATACGTTACACCTGTTTTCAATGCTTTTATAACGTAGATATAATTTTATACATGTTTTTAAAGAGGTCAACTTAATAATTTCTAAATTCCAAACCAATGGTGTCGAACTCAAATTCTGCACAGGCCACATCAGCAATTTTGCGGCCCCAAGCATGAGGAACACTTTTTTAGGAACACTCCATCAGGTCTTACCAGGTACTCCTCTGTTCCGTACAACGACACAAACTGTTCATCATCTTCTAGCTCTCTTGCTGCCCCGAAATCCGTAAGTTTGTATACAGAGCGTCCATCTTCACCAATTACACGCATGATGTTCCCTGGCTTAATGTCCCGGTGGACTATTCCGTACTCCCGCAGGTGGTTCATTCCAGCCACTGTGGACATCAGACAAGTCAGAACATTACATGTATGTACAGTTCCCTCCAAAAGTATTAAAACAACAAGATACAAACAAAATATGCAACCAAATATTAAATGTTATTTACTTTAATTCACTTTAAGGCTATCTGTCCCAATACTTTTGCTCACGTAAAAAAAATTTGGGTGGTCTGCCACCAAAGGTGCCATGTTCTAAGCTGTTTAACACATCTAGGTATAAATATCAAGAAACGAAAACTGAAATCTACCGGCTCATATTCATCTTTTGATCTCAAATCCAAATGCCTTCAGTGTATAGCAAAAACGAAAGAATTGGCCTTGCTGTTCCGATACTTTCGGCGTGGACTGTATGTGACACGAGGAAGACATACATTAGGAATTTTCTCCTTGTTGGAATGAACTTGGCTCTCCAAGCAGTTTAGTCACAATCTTCAAACAAAGACTGAAGATCCACCTCTTCGTTAAGCACTGAAGCGAGTTGAGCAAGTCTACAAATAGTTTTATGGTGTCCTTGGAACCTGGCCTTGTGCTAGAATGAGAATGTTTTTCTATACAGACTATAAAGCACTTCTGTAAGTCGCTCTACATAAAGCCTTCTGCTAAACACTGTACATGTATCTAAGGAATCAAACCTTATGGTGGTGTTACTTTATATATATATTGAACAATGACATGTCATACACGTGATACTGGAACTTCCAACGACAGGATAGTTCCTGTTATCACTTATAGCAGCAATAAATACTCCCTCACCAGCCTTTCTTTTTTCTCTCTTTAAGTTTAAAAAAAAAAACAAAAAAAACACACACACAGTTAGACAAATTACAGATACAAAGCCCTCCATCCAGTAGACTTTCCCATTGCATAAAACAAACACTGACACTGGACACTCCTTCCATGAATGTTAGATAAATGTCTCCTTACAGAAAACACCATAAGATTCAATTATGCGTTATTATATGAACCTGTGATTCGAATCACAACAGGCACTAATGTCAAAGCTGCTGTTATAGAACGTTAATCAATCTTCTAGCCAATCAGAACTGAGAATTTAAATCAGATCCAATCAAAGGTTAATTCATTTTAGTGCATTTGTTCTTTAACTCTCACTTGAGGTGACACTTACCAACATCCTGCAGCACGATGAGGAACTCATCTTCAGGGAGACCGTAAGCATTAGATGGCTCCTCCAGTACTGTGTAGAGACTGCCATATGGACAGTATTCCATAACCAAGACTTTGTGACGCGTGTTCGACTGGTGGAAAGGAGACAGAATAATCATGAAAATACAGTCTTTCAGGCGCAATGTCAGTCAGGAGTGAAGTACTTGATCCTCTTTATCACATATTTTTTAATCATCCCTACTTATGCTTAGTGCTACTGGCCGAAGCAAACACAAAAAAAAATATCCACAATTTGATGATCATTCTTAAGCAGTGAAAGATATGTGACCTCTGAATACACTGCATGCTTTACATAAACATACTAAACTTGCCCTGCTGGTTCATTGTCTGCTGTTTGCTAAATTTCATATCTTACAGTTGAGGCCACGGTTTATACACCTAGGCTAAAGATATTCAGTCTCAGTTTTTCACAACTCCACACATTTCATGTTATTACCATACATTTCTTTTGGCAAGTCATTTAGAGCATCTACTTTGTTTACACCAGAGATCATGTTAAAACAATCAGATAGAGACAGAATTATTTCAGCTTTAGTAATCCATTATATCAGAATTCCACTGGGTCAAAACTTTACAACAACAAAGGAATTGGTGACAGAAGTAGAGGCATCAGGGACCAAAGTATGTACAGCCACCATTAAGAGCACTCTATATCACCATGGCCTGAAAGGCGAGAAAGTCGTACAAGCAAGAAGCCCCTACTTCCATACCGGGAATATAAAGCCAGACTGAAGTTTGCAAGTGATCACCAGCCATTTGGAAGAGTGTTCTCTGGTCAGATGAAACAAGAATTGCACTGTTTGCCCATAAAGACCAGCACTATGTATGAACTAAAGCATGGGGGTGGCAGCACTAACTGTGAAGCATGGGGGTGGCAGCATCATGTTGTGGAAGTGTTTTGGACTAGCTATTACAAAACCCTGACCTTAATCCTAAAGAAAATTTTGCGGACTGAACTGAAAAAAGCATGTCTGAGCAAGGAGGCCCCTAAACCTGACTGAGTTACACCAGTTGTTTGGAGGAATGAGCAAAGATTCCAGCAAAGTATTGTTAGAAGCTTGTGGAAGGCTTCCCCAAGCATCTGATTCAAGTTCAAGCAATTAAAAGGCAATGCTGCCAAATACTAGTACTAACAAAGTGTATGTAAACGTCTGACCCACTGAAAATCTGATATAGTAAAAAGCTCATACAGTATTCTGCATATTATAAACAGGATTACACCACGCACTGTTCTCGAATCTGACTGGACAGAACATGCTGATTCGTTTTCTATAACAGCAGCTCTGACAATAGTGCTGGCTTCAGTTCAATTGCGTTTATCAGAAATTTGCACTTTGCCATTTGCAACAATCTGTGTTTTTAGATAACTTTAAACAGATGAAAATGTCTGACATGTCACTTTAAAAAAAATTCTTTTGACTGTTAGCAAATTGCTGTAGTATATGAGGAATAAAATACTTCAGGACGTACTGCTATGAGAAAATAATCTGCTTTGCTTTGGTACACATCACACCATAACAGCAAGCCCGGTCATGTTTTTCCTGCGCTGTGTAAATCAGCCAAGAGTACTTTCATTCTCACTGTAAGTGATCTGCAACACTTAACAAGTTCATAGCAAATGTTTGAGGAAGTGACAGACAAAAAGAAGATGTGGCAAAACAATCTGCCACTGGCACCAAACTTGTTATCCTGCTCAGAACTAGCTCATGCCACTCAATTGTCCCACCTCCTCCTCAACGGCGAAAAGCTTGACGATGTTCTTGTGGTTGAGTTTCTTTAGCACCTCAAACTCTCTCATCTGCACGTCCAGAGGCCGCAGGAAGCTCAGGTTGTTGAAGACCTTGACGGCATAGAGGTCACCCGTTTTCTGCAGGACAAGAGAGAGGAGTGAATTCCAGTGTCACATAGAAGCGGTCATGTGTCTAATGTGCGATTTAACATAGACACTGCGTTACTGCACGCAACAAAGTAGAAGTGAAGTTGCTTAATCCTAAAGAAACTGACAAGATTCTGACATCTACTCCTTGTGTCCCCTGCTTTCTACAAACGGTGAGAATTCACTTACTCCAGAGTATGCCAAATTATTCAGCAATTATATTTAGACCTGGGAGGTGAGGAGAAGAATCCAGCTCGCACTCACTGCAGTGTAGCCCTGCCTCGACAGCGTGTGCCACAGTATTCGGCTATATTCATTGCTTTACAGTGCTGTCAAAGTACACGACGCTATAGATAACATGTCCCTGTGGATCAAGTTCCCTGCAGCTGCCTGTCAAATACAGTACGCCAACAAGAAACTATTATAACATGTTTTCTAAAAATATTATTTACAAACATGTCTTAACAGGTGACAGATTACAGGAAAAACAGCTTTCTTTTTTTTGGCTTGGTTTGTTTCCACTCCAAATCAATACAAAGTTCTTCTGACTGATCACCTTTATCCTATAATGCAATGTTTCTATCCTGATGGGAGTGGTCTCTTCCAAGATGACCCCGCCCCCATCAACAGAGTACGACGGCTCATTGAATGGTTCAATGTGTGAAAATGTTGTAAAAATCACATGCTGTGGCCTTCAAAGTCACTGCGTCTCAACCCTATCGAACACCTCTCCTCCACCACCACCATCATCATCATCATCATCATCATCATCATCGAAACAACAACTGAGGGAATATCTTGTGAAATGGTCCGATATTGTTACAGAGACTTGTAGAAATAAAAACAATGTGCACTGAAGCTGATCTGGCAGCTCAACACCTTACTGAGATGCTGTACGTTGGGTTTTCCTTTAATTTGTCACTCATCTATACTTCTAAGCAGACCCCTCAATGCTGCTGTAATGACTTCGCAGTGAATTGTATATATGCTGCAGATGTTTTTAGGCAAACGTGCATTCACATCGTGTTACTTTGTACTGTACGTGTACTATCCACGTCTTATAATGCGGAGGCTTTTTTTTTTAAATATCAATTTGTTTATTGTAGCAATCTTTGCTCTATTTAGTCATCTTATCAAACCTGTTATGAGTCTTTAAATGAAGGTTACATAAAACAAACAATTCTAACAGAGAAAAGAGAAATGGGGAAGGGTTTAGGTGATAACAGTCAGTGTCTTGTAGATGAATAAATCTGAAATAATTTCTTAAATTAAAACTTTGTTTTGGTGGTTAACCCTTTCATGCACAGTGTCCACACTTATTGACAGGAAAAGCTTTTAGGGAAATAGAAATCACATCCACATGACTAGAATTTCTGCCGTTCTCAATGCAGCGTGTCTGTGGTACGTCTTTAAAAAACGTTCTACATAAAATACCAAATTAAATGTGAAAAAAAAGAAAGAAAAGTTAGTATGATCCAAGTATTGCTGTAATCAGTTATGGCTTCTTTGTTGTGTCATTGGAAGCTGCGCCATGCAACAATCCTGAACTGCATCAGTTTTGTACAGCAAAAACATTGCTATTTTGTGTTCAGGAATTATATTTAATGTTGATGACTTGATGAAGTTGATGAAGTATAGAAAAATGTATCTAATAGAAAATATCTTAGATGTGAATAATAACATTTTTTGTTTATAAACATATTTTTTCCCCTTTTTTACTCGCGGTATTCCTATACTTTCACTTGTTAATATCTACAGTGAGGTCCAAAAGTCTGAGACCACACTGGAAATCTTGGACTTTTTTCATTTAAAATTAGAAATAAACAAAAGGATTAAGAATTTTGAAATATGTAAACAAAAGAAAGTAAATGTTCAATGTATTGAATATTTAATATTCAAGATTCTGCACTATTTCTAGGTCCCTATTTAAATGTAAGCATATGTGTGATATTGAGCATGTTAGCTGCTTTGTACAAAAGGTCAGATTTTCCTCATGCCTAATCTCTTCTATTGAAGCATGTGTTCAGACGACACTCCGATGGATTTGATCTAAAATGGAGGTCATAAGGTTTTACACAAACTTGTGGAGTCCATGCCAGCTCGAGTGCACACTGTCATTAAAGCAAAAAACAGGATGTACCAAATACTAAGAAACTCTGAAATTCATGTAAATATTTAAGTAAGATTCTACTTTTCACTCAAGTTGTTGTCAATAATATCATTTGCAATGAAAATGGTTGCATTAAATCAGAAAAATCGAAGCTGTTCCCCAGTGCTCGCAGACTTTTGGACCCCGCTGTAGATCTGTGAGGTATATATGCGACCCACCCACTGAGGTTTAGGAGGAGAAAAGCAGGTGTGTGTTTTCTGATGTTCTATAACTGAGATGAAACATTAGCACTACACTGCTGTAACCGAGCCCCACAACCCCATAACACACAACACACAACACATTAGACCGTCCTGTTTGCACACACCTTGTGTCTGCCACGGTACACGTTGGCCGTGGCCCCTTGGCCCAGCAGGTCCGAGATCAACCACAGGTAGTTTGTCGTACTCTGCATGATGATCTTCTTCAGAGGAACCTGGAAGATGAACAGATTTTTTTTTTTTTAAATAAAGGACATGCTTGTTTTTCAGGCATCACCTTCTAGCAGTTTCTTGATGTCTTTTCACCACATTTCTTACTCTTCCAACTTACTAGGCTAGTTAATTAATATGAGCAGATCAGAACTGATTGTTTTTCAGATATGCTACAAAGTCATAAAAAACAAAAAGAAGAGAGATTCAAAGCCCAGGCTGGTGGATTGGGTTACAGAGTGACGTCACGACGGTGGGAAATTCCCAGCACAACCAACAAAAAACTTCATGCGGCCAATCCGACTTGGTGTTTTGTTTTGTTTTTTTCTTTTTTTTAAAATAATTTTTCAGATGATTAAGGAAACACACCATGTCAGTCGATGTGTAGCTTTCGATTTATTATCAACGATTTATTCTGCCATGAAACCGAAAGCTAAACATCGTAACTGTTTACCTTAAAAACATATAGAAATATATAGATATTTATTATAGAAATATTACGTTAATATATATTTTTATATTTACACCTATTTATAAGCACGTCGAGGCACACCCGACCATTCCACAAGTTTCTCTGCATTTAACAGCGACCATTCATATGTCGTGAACGACTGAGTGCATGCTGTTCCGACAAGAGAACAGGACACTAATAAAACCCCATGCTGACTGAATAAACATCCACTAATCCCGATCGGATCATACACAAGCACAAACACCACGAGCGAGGACAAAAACAGGCACTGCGTGGAAAAATTTAATAAAACACCGTTTTGTTTATTTCCTCACCCCAGGCGCACGATATCCTCTTCCGTTTTCGCCTGTGACGCCACACGGTCACGTGAGCAAAACCTACAATCCGCGTTGATCGCGTTACAGTTTCGATACCGTACTGTACATAATATAGGTGTACATGTATGTGTATATGTAAAAAAAAACACCAAACAGAATATAATCTGACCACATCATGCCTTTTCTGCTGTCATATACAAGCAAAAGGACGACAAATGTAAACGATGACAGTGTAAAGAGATTGACACTGGTCATGGTTAAACATAGCAGGGAAAAGGGTTGCTGAGAAAACCGCTATTAAACAACAGCAGGCCTCATTATTCTGGGTACTATGGTAACCTATACTTTGACGTCGGAAAAATAAAGTTCGAAGTCGAATGTTAAATATTACCCATTAATACTACTACTACAGCTCCTGGCAAAA
>CM074962.1:8886086-8913681 GCA_037577455.1 Pangasius macronema
TACTACTGCTACTGCTACTACTGTCTACGTCTGTCCTGTATTAGTCTGATAAATCAAATCAAATCCATCAGACAGACTACGAAAACATTAGGTGTGGCCAAATCAACTATTTGGTACATTCTTAAAAAGAAAGAATACTTTTGTGAGCTCAGGTACAACAAAATGCCTGGAACACCACAGAAAACAACTGCGGTGGATGACAGAAGACGGTCACGTGAGCAAAACCTACAATCCGCTTTGGCCGCGTTACAGTTTTGGTACCATACTGGATATAATATAGGTGTACATATATATGTATATGTAAAAAAAACACCAAACACAATATAAACTGACCACATCATGCCTTTCCTGCTGTCATATACAAGCAAAAGGACGACAAATGTAAATGATGACAGTGTAAAGAGCTTGACACTGGTCATGGTTGAACATAGCAGGGAAAAGGGTTGCTGAGAAAACAGTTATTAAACAACAGGCCTCATTAGTCAGATTACTATGGTAACCTATACTTTCATGTCAATAAATAAATAAATAAATAAATAAATAAATAAATAAAGTTCAATTTTAATATTACCTGCTACTACTGCTACTGCTGCTGCTGCTGCTACTACTGCTACTACTATTACTACTACTACTGCTGCTGATACTACTACTACTGCTACTACTATTACTACTACTACTGCAGATGGAGAGTGACCCAAAGCACACTTCCAAAGTAACCCAAGGCTTTTTAAGGCAAAGAAGTGGAATTTTCTGCAATGGCCAAGTCAATCACCTGACCTGAATCCATTTGTGCTGCATTTCACTGCTGAAGGCAAAAAGAATAAGCAGGAAGTGAAGACAGCTGCAGTAGAGGCCTGGCATCACCAGGGAAGAAACCCAGCATCTGGTGATGTCTATGGGTTCCAGACCTTCTCATGTACTGCAAAGGATTTGCACCTAAGTATTAAAAATGACAGTTTAATTTATTATTGTTAGTTTGTCCAATTATTTTTGGTCCCTTAAAAAAAGGGAGGACTATACCTTTCAAACGATTTGGATGTAAATACACTCTTTATATATATATATATATATATATATATATATATATATATATATATATATATACATGGAGGTATTTTTAAATGAATCTAAAGCTATAGATATATGAACAAATATTTGACGCTCTTTTATTAGTTCATGCTTGTTAGTTTTTCGGCAATATCTGCCATGTCACACTATGTGAAAAACCGATCATTACAGTCTCTGTATGATTTCTATCCTCTACTTGTGAACTATTGCCATCATGTGGTTACTCTATGTAATTTTACAATCCTTGATTCCCCATTTTATCAGTCCATAAATCAGCATAAACCTTATTGTAAGCTGTGTATAATGGCCTCTTATTTTGGTGTATACTATAAGTGCACAGTGATTAACCAGAGACTGTGATTATTATTAATAGCTGAAAGTCACTGCTGCATAATGTGTAACATTATTATTTAATGATACAATTATCACTTTCACACAAGTAAATCTTGCCCTGGAGCTGTGAAGAGGCAACCAACATGATGATGACGATGATGATGATGATGATGATGATATAACAACAACAACAACAACAACAACAACTACTACTACTACTACTACTACTACTACTAATAATAATAATAATAATAAAGGCCCAACTGATTCTTCTTCTTCTTCTTCTTCTTCTTCTTCTTCTTCTTCTTCTTCTTCTTCTTCTTCTTCTCCTTCCTGATTTCCTGTACTAATCATGAACGCTAACCTTATCTGACATGACCAAGGCCTGCAGTTCCTTAGATGCTCATCTGGTTTCTTTCCTGACCTCCTGGACGAGTCGTCTCCAGGAATGTGCTCGTGGAGGAATTTCAGTAGGCCAGCCACTTCTGGGAAGATTCAGCACTGTCCCAACCTTTCTCAATTTGGAGATAATGGCTCTCACTGTTGTTGACTGGAGTCCCAATATGTTAGAAATGGCTTTGTAAACCTTTACAGATGGATATATTTCAATAAAATAATTTCTTTGGATCATGGCATAGTGTGTAGCTTAGACCTTTTTAGCCTGCTTCACACTGCTGGAAATTTAAAATCCAAAATGAAGTTGTGCTAATGTCCTCCCAATTAGCAAACATGCTGCATGCAACATAATTGAGACATGAAACTGTGTATGTCATTCCTACATTGGTCAGATGTGTGTGTGCTATCTGGGGCTCTTGGCACAGGTTCCCAACCCTGATCCTGGAGTACATCCTGTCCTATACATTTTTGTGTTTTCCCTACTCTAACACATCCACTTCAACTCCGGGCTGTTAATGAGCTGATTAGTTGAATCAGGAGTGTTGCAAAATATGACCCTCTTTCCATTCCACACACAGTCATGAGGAAAAAGAAAGTCCTCCTTTATTTCTATGTTTTATTTATCAGGGCCTAGATAACAACTGTGTGGTCCTCACCAACTTCTATAAACAAACAAATAGCCTCAGGTGACAAAAAACACAACAGATTTCAATATGTAGCCATTTCTCTGAAAAAGTAAACTAACATTCAGTTACCAGGTGGGAAAAAAATGACACCCTATAATTCAGTAACATTAGCAAGAATACCTTGAAGTATTTTCTGCAGGAATTTATCAGTCTCTCACATCATTTTGTAGAAATCTTGGCCAAATCTTCTTTACAACATTGCTTCAGTTCATTGATGTTTGAGAGCATTAGTTTATGCACAGCTTTCTTAACATCCCGCCGCAGCATCTCAATGGGCTTGAGGTCTGGCCTTTGACCTGATCATTCTAACAACTTGATTTTTTTCTTCTTTAGCCGTTCAGATGTCAATTTGCTGGTGTGCTCAGGATCATTGTCCAGTTGCATGACCCAATTCTGGCCCAGTTTATGTTGCTGGACTCACATTTTTCTCAAGAATATTCTAGATGGAATTCATCATTTGTCTCAATGACTCTCTCAAAATTTCCAAGGTCCCGTGGCTTCACAAACATGCCCAAATCATCACCCCTCCACCACCATGCTTGGTAGTTGGTATGAGGTGTTTGTGATGATACACTGTGTGTGTTTTTTGCCAAATATGGCACTGTGTATAACAACCAAGGATCTCTGCCTTGGTCTCATGAGTACAAAGGATATTTTTCCAGAACTTTTGTGGTTTGTTCAGATGCAATTTTGCACTGTTTAGCCACTGTGCATACATCTTGGTTCCTGCACAGGAATCATTCAGGGTATTTTGAAAACATGTCAACTATTACTACGTAATAGCTGTATCTTTGAGCAGGGGTGAGTTCTATGAAATCCATCATTAGATGTCCAAAGAGTGCAACAGGTGTGGGGTGTACACTCTGCATAATGTTAGGAACTTTGCCAATGTTCATTTGTAAACATGATACACTTATTGCAAAAAATGTGTTGCAAAAGTTGAAAAACCAGGTGCGGACCGGTATCTACTTACCATGTCTACCATACCTCCCTTAGATACACGGTCCACACTGTGAGTGATTTTTTGCGAAATACGGAGATGCTGTTTTTGGAATAGCTGGACTGTTCTGAGCATCCAGCCATGTATTTGTATTCGGGTCCATTCTGCAGTGTGATTTCCATAGTTTCAGATCCTGCACAGTAGCAGTTTGCTGTAAGAGAGGCAACTCATTGAGGTCAGTCAGAGAAACATTCGGTTGTAACAACATCTGTAAAGAATATGCATCTGGTGACACACCACTCTGTTTCACTATTAAATCATCCACTGCATTACCAAGTGACACAGGGTCAGTGTCACGTGTGTGAGCCTTGCACTTACACGCAGAAAGAGATTTGGGAATGAGAACAGCATCTAATAAGTTCATGATTAAAACTTTGTGTACAGTGGGCTTGCTTGACAAAGTAAGAAACCCCCTGTGTCTGTATAACACACCAATAACTTTCATGCAGTATTCTAAATGCATAATTACTATCTGTAAACACAGTCAACAATTTACCTACAGCTAGAATACATGCTCTAGTGAGAGCGAACAATACAGCAGCATGAGCTGAACGTGATGGAGGCAATTTGTGACTTTCAATAACCAAATGTTGATCACACACAGCATATGCAGATGAAGGTGAATCACCAGACAACCTCAGACTAGAACCAAGAAGGAAATAAATGTAGTCAGCATTAAGATGAGGAACATCAGTCAAATTGGGTCTTTGTTTAGATATAATGTCTAGCACTGTCAAACAGTCATGTCTTACTCCGTCCTTGATGGTGGGGAGCAAATGTGGGAATCTGATTTCCTGACTACTCTGGGCAATTTTTCATACAATGGCCTAGCTGGCCACAATAATAACAGACACCACCTTGATCCTACCTTGATCTCAACCATGTCCTCTATCATGATTTTGGCCTTGACCTCGTCCCCCACTGTAGCCACCAGCTCCTCTCCCAAACTGCTGATTGCCTTGGTAGAATTGAAGCTGCGCAATTTTTGTCTGTTTGTCCCTCAGGGTTCTTTCGGCATGTATAGAATGGTTCATCAGTTCAGTATAATTTCTATTTTGCCAATGCAGGTGTTTTTAGCCATATCACCGATTTTCTTCTCCAGTCCTTGGACCAGAACTTGTCTAACATTTTGTGCTTAATCTTCTCTGTTTGCCAGCTCAGTGTGGTCATTCACAACTTGAACCACTAATTCAACATATTCTTCCACTTATTCGCTGGCTTTCTGTCTGCAGTTATTGACTTTGTCCAAGTCTCTGGTTACCGGGAAGGTGTCCCAGATTCGTTGCATCAGGTGGTCCCAATTTGTAGTTGAAGTTTTGGTTGTCAAGTTCTGTTGGGCTCCCATGGATGTGCGTCACTTGATCAGAGTTGTTCCCAAAGTCCAAAGTCTCTGTCCATGACTTTAGTCCACTCTTGATTGGTCAGCTTGACCATATCAACGAGAGCTTCCAGATCTTTGAGATACTGCTCAACATTCACTTTGGGGCTTGTAATGTCTTTGACCATTCTAGTTCAGACCAATCGAGTGGCCAATAAATGTACACAGCCTCGCAGTGTCTCAGACCATTTCCAGTGTCTTGTCCAGCCCTTGGGTTTGGGAACTGGATCAAGGGCATTTGGCTCACTCCTGGGTGTCCTTCATTGATACAGTAAATCTTCCCAGGAGATAAAGGTCACAGTACCAGACCCCTATGGGGTCTTGTTTTTCAATCCTGGATGGTGATACATCCCTATTATGCCTTGGCTTGACGGTTTCAGAAACCTCTGGCTATTTGCTTGTTGTCTTGAACTTTCAGACAGTCCTCCTACAGCACCCTGTGGGCATTCTTCGAGTGGTGCAGAGGGCTGAACAGTTGGTTGAGGGACAAATTAAGCTGGGTCAATCTGTTGGCCTTCTGGAGCTGGGGCATTAAGTAGATATGGAGGAGGGCCAGGCATCTCCAAATACAAAGACAAACTCACAGCAGCATCAATGTCATCCCTTTTTGATTTATAATAAAATAAATTATGTTATTCCTCCTGCTTTTTCTTTCTTCCCTCACTAATGTCCTGCCCATGGTTACCTTTTCCCATTTTTGAAACTCTCTCCATTTAACTCCACCTCTAGTGTTCTTCTCTTCTAAAACTTTCCTGCACTCTTCTAGTTTAATCACACTCATGTAATTCTCTGCAAATTTCCCTTTAGTTTATACCATAATCTAACTTGATTATGATCTATGTCACCCAAAACCTTCTCCATTTTTCTAATGGGACCAGAACGTTGTCCCTTACTACCTGAAGATCCTATTTTAATTAGAATTCTTAATAGATAAAAGAAAGATTTTTTAAGGAGAAAATAGATGTAGCACAAGTCAACAATGCTACAGAAAGGGGAAGAGGAAAGGAAAGAAAGATTTCTCTGTGCACCATTACTCGTTATAACTTAGCATGTCTACTAAGAAGGTTGCAGTTAAATACTAAGTTCCAAACTCAGTACACATCCTTGACATTTAAAACTCTATGCAACTTAACAGTAAACCTCATTTGTTATCGCTAATCTCCGTCTCAGAGCTTCAATATAACACTTCCTGGAGCAGCACTGTGACTCCTGACTCTTGTTGGTGTTTTTTTTCCCCTTAGAATGCTGAGGCTTGCAATCTTTATCATCACAGAGGCATCAGGATGTTGCATGTGGAAAAAGTCAGCAGATACGGCATCAGAAACTGTCCCAACAGTTGAGCCAAGAAGTCGATGGTCTCCTCCCCAGTTTGGGACCAAGTGATTTGGGACAATATACCAAGGAAGCCTGGTGTACCATCTTTTTTGACCATTGCATATATCTGACATTTATGTTCCAATGTTTTTCTTATCAGAACCAACCTGGTTAAGAGACAAAGTACTGAGCAAAGTTCATCCAGCACCAAATAGATTAAGCTTATTCCTACATATCCAAAGGCTCTTGGACAGGGCCTATGAGCCTTGTCAGGCTTTGCACAGACTGTTGTGTGACAAAGTTGAACTTTTCACTTTATGACAAAAAATACATTGGGGAAGCCAGTGCTTTGACAAGGCTTGCTGTCATTAGTTTCATCATTAGTCTCATCATTAGTCTCTCTTCCATCACCACCAGCAGCTGCTCTTGACTATAGATTTTGTTGGGGCAGAAAAACATTAATGATGACATAACCTCAAACAAAGTTAAGACACTATCACACTTATGATATAGGATAGCAGCCTTTGAATGGGAAACAAGGTCACTGTGATGCACACTCCTTTCTGATGTATTGACAGTATCCACTTCATAATCCCCTTTCCCTCTCCCAATTGTTGCAGTATATCTTACAGTAGAAATGGTTTAGTACATCACAGACCCACTGTCTGCAGAAATTTATTAGAATTAATTCCGGTTATTGGCTATAAAACAAAACTAATCTTGCCCAATTTGGAAACCCTGTGATTAACTGTTCTGTTGATCCCTCCCCAAGCATGGGGCAGTGAGAACCCCCCCCCCCCAGTGGGCCTCTGTTAGCACTTGTTGTAATTTCAATGTATCACTAGGTGCAATAATTACAACTCCATGGAAATGAAGTGGGCAGTGAGCACGCTGTCTCACAATTGTGTAACATCGAGAAAGAAGAGCAGGTCAATAGAACAGTGGGCTTATATCTGTCAAATTGCAACTTTTTTTTTAAATTGTTGGTCACTCAAACAAGGTGATTAATATTTCAACGGAATTTAAAATGTAAAGAGTTATGAATGAGGACTTTATGAAGATTAGCATTTGTTGAAGGGCTAAGATAAATGGGGGACCCACCTGGTCCTATAGAGGAGCCACCACAGATCATCATTGTCCTTATCTCTCATTTTCTCTCCAATCTTCTCCTTTAATTCCTTGTCAGCTCCTTCATTCTCTTCCTCATCCTGACTTAGATCTCCATCTTGAGGCTGTGGGCTCAGTGAAGGAGTATACCACAGCACATCTGAACTCTCAAATGTGATTGGTCAGAAGGTGTGCATTAATTTTGTATAACAGCATGGTTCAGACAGTAGTTCTGGCTGTAACATGAACTACAAGTTAATATGAATACGTTCTAATAGATTATTGTTTCATACACAGGGTACACAGGGACTTGTATCAGATGCTCAACATGAAGATGCTAAGACTAATAATAAGCAGATTTTTAAAAAAGTGTTGTTTAACAAAGAAAAACATACAATTGTTGAGGTGGTGACTTTTTTGTTAGACATTTATTTAACAGTCACGCTGCTTTTCCCAGAAAGTTTCTCAGTCTTCAGGACAAAGGTGTCTAGGCTTTTTGGTTTCTCTGTAAAATGACAGGCTGTGTTTGTTTGTTTTTTTTTGAGAGAGAGAGAGAGAGAGAGAGAGAGGCTGTGAGGGAATGACTCTTTATAGTGGCTATAACACAAGTAGGAACAGGAACTAACTTGTCTCTTGACGTTCCACAACTTTTTAACTGTTGGGAAATCGCTGTGATATAAGTGGAATAACACACTCCAGACCATGCGATTATATGAAAAATAATACACTTTGGGGTGGTAATGGCACTTAACTTCGCGTTGTGCCGCATCACACCACCCTGCCATGCATTATTTTAGTGCAACTTCATGGTCTGGAGTGTGTTATTCCTTACTGATTCAACTAATCAACTAATTAACAGATCTTCATGAGTTGATGTGAGTGTGTTAGAGCAGGGAAAACACTATAGTGTACACGACAAGAGTTGGGAAACTTGTTCACTACACAACACAAACACGCCATTTGGAGCACAGCCTGTGGACAACCGGTAGAGGGCGCTACTGCTGCCGATGCTGCTGATTGTTCCTGTGGAAAGGTGAGGGCGGGGAGAGAGAGAGAGAGAGAGAGAGAGAGAGAGTCCTGTCCAAAAGAGCCGAACGTGGGTCACACGCTCTCTTTATCACTCTCTGTGTGTGCTCCTGCTGACTTTCCTCATCTCACTCACCGCTTCAGTTTTCGGTTGTAACCGTCGCTTGAATTTAAAATTTTAAACCAGGGCGCGTGCACGGACGGCGTTCACATCATAATGGTGTTAACCATGAATTAACAGTTTGAGCAATGCGGCGACCGTGACTAGTTGGGGACATAACACCTCTCTGGAGTAAGTAAAGCGGTTTTTCCCCCAAACACCTTCACACAAACAACATGCTGTAACACCAGAAAACTGTTTTAATCCTGGACTAACAAAATTCACTCGGAATGGGAGTGTATTAAGAAAAGCTGTGTGTATTGTACGTTATTGTAATTGTACTATTTTTATTGAGAGCAGTTTATAGTTTGTGTGATAATTAAATAGGAGAAAACGACACACACACACACCTGTCTATGGTGGTTATAGACAGGCACTCGGGTTGCCATGGCATTAGGCAGCTCGGGAACTCACGCGCAGCTGCGGAATTACAGACCCACTGTCACGAGCAGCTTACCCAGGGTTGCCAGATTACTCATTAAAAAAAAAATCTTTCAGATCATATTCATAATGAATGGATGAAATATTTCAGTGTAGACGATCTGATAGGTGATGTCTTGTGCTTCCTCATGAACTAGTCAGCATTTAAGTATTATAATAAATAATAAATATAATAAATAAATAAATTTTATAAATGGTAAATGATTAAATATCCGCTGTAAGCTGGCAACCCTGAGGAGGTAGCGGTACACTGATTATGCATTGTCAGTGGATTTGAGTCGCTGACTCCTTGCCATGTGTTTGTGTGTTTTTCTTTTTTTTTTATGTTTTCCTCGATGCTTTTTAATTCTCCTGGTTTTCTAGAACCATCTTTAAAGCAATCCAGCATGTCGTTTATGCAGCAGGGGCGGTTTCCTGATGTTGCCAGATCATTGCTTATTTAAAGGTGCAATAGTCGGTTTTTTTTAAAATTCTTTACTTGTACGGATAACCTAAAAGATATGTAGAACATGATATATAAAACAAACAAACAAACAAACAAACAAACCAAAACCAAAAAACCCCCAAAAACAATAGAGTAAGCCGTGGCCTTAGCAATGGTTAGTAATGGTTTTAATGGTTAACAGCTGATGGTTTGTACTGGTATTTGTCGTGGAAACCATTAGAAATTCTCTGATGGTTTTCTGTTGTTTTTTCATCAAGGGTCCCTCTTTTCCATCTGAGTCATTCCTCAGAAACTGGATATATTATTTTTCTGTCTTTAAATAAAAATTGGTTTCAATTATACTATTATAGCTCTTCACTGTTCACTACTACATTCACACTTACTCCCTTACTTACTTTCTACATGTATACCTTTAGGCATGACCACCGAAAACGTGCTGTTTTCATGATTATGATTATTATCCACAAGGAAATGCACGATGGGACAAATACTAAGCTTACAAAGTTTACTAAACTTACATAACTTCTTTTCCACTCTCCAGGCCAAAATACACATGTTGCTACGTTACATCCAAGTAGGTCTGGGTGATATGGACAAGATCTGATCTCATGATATGGATAGTTTCATATTGTGAAACGATATACATTACGTTTTCTCTAAAACTGATGAAAATATTATCTATAAAAATTGACCTCATGCATTCATGACTGCTTTTTGAATGATTCTCTGAACTGAACACCAGTGAAAGGCCCTTTTTTTTCCTTTTTATTAGGAAGTGACATTGAACAGAATGATCACATATGAGAACAAGAGAAACATAACACTGTCAAAATGCGAATGATATACAAAATATGAAAAGTAAATATTAGGACACTCTATTCAACTTTGAGTTTCAGGAATCCAAACGACAGAAATACCTCCTGTTCTTTGTCAGAGTGTTGCGGGGAGTTTCGCTGTGTGTCACGCTCCTCCATGCTTGTTTGGGATAAATGTCAAATTTATATCCGGATTTCTGTAAAGCTGCTTTGTGACCGTGTCCATTGTTAAAAGTGCTGTATAAATGAAATTGAATTGAGTTTTTGCTTTTCTTAGCTTTGACCTTGGTGACGTAATGTGGCTTTTGCAACATAGCCACTATAGACAGCAATGTTGCAAAAGCCACTTTACGTCACTAAGGTGTGGGAAAACATCTATTAATAGACATTTTTCTATCATCCTACAATACGTATCACCATATCACACAGCCTTACATCCAAGTTACTATACAGAATAAAAAGCACAGGCTACACACATCCCCAGACCTCTGTCAACCTGTCTTCATGTAAACTATACTAATCATCATCATGCGTCTATTGTGTGTTTATGACTGTATTTAAAAATGCATGAAAGAGATCAGCACTCGTTATTATGTAATGGTGAGTGGGTACTAAATGGTTAACAGGTTTTAGTAAGTCTTCAGACACACTAGATGATCTCTCCGGTGTGCGCTCATTAATTGGTGTCGTGTGAATATTGGCTCCCAGCGGAAGGAGGTTACATAAGGAGCAAGAACTATAATATCTTGTAAATTTCCATGTGTGTGTGGCATTTTAATCTATGGCCTGTTTTCTTACAGTAAAATATGCTCAGATGTCTGTATTCGTTATATCACAGACTATGCTACTGAATATGTGCATAGTAAAATAATGTAACAGTAGATGCTATTTGCACTATTAATTATTTAATGGCTCAGGTTTCATTCTTGTTTGTTACAATATCTGTATCCAGACGAGTGACTGACAAGTAAGGGTGGGGAGATATGACAAAAATATCATATCACGGTAATACTTTCAATACGTTCAATACATTTCTACAATCCTCAATATGTGTAACGATATATGTAGGTCTCCTACCAAACAGCCGGCAGGACAGTAGTGTTCATTTAACCTTTAAAAATTAGTTATTTAATGCGTACAAAAATAAATAAACCCTGAAAAAAAGAGGGAAAAAAGAGGAACATTTTACAATTTTAAAGATTTAGACCTTAGAAAACTTTATCAAACCTGCTTCCAGACTTTGTAATTGTTATTTATCACAATACCAGTATTATATCATCAGATGATCATATTGCCTAGCCCTCCTGACAAGTATGTTTTTGTTACCTTAATATAATTTATCCACTTTAAAAAATTACTGTCTACTAAATGTAGAAAGGTCATTAGTTCTAAAACTAACCAGATAGCAACAGCACAAACTGTGTTTGTAACTAATCAGCTTCTTGAGCCCAAATCCTCGGTAGAGCCCGTGTAAGACAAACAGGCAGACTGGGCTCGGATCAGGATCTAGCCGCACCTCCCATGTGGGTCCCAGAGCAAAACCACAAGAACACAGCTGCATCTGAGCGTGTCTCATCGGGGAGCGCGGTTTCTGTGTGAAATCTCTGTTTGGCCGAAGGCCTGATGTTCTGAAGGAGAATTTTTGGTTGTTCCCAGATTTGCTGAGGCCACTTTTGGCACGCAAAGATAGGATGCAGTGATACTCAACACAAGCAGTAACTAGAGATGGTACGTTACTCTGCATCAGTATCTGGTTAATATACCAAGAATAAATAACAGTGGAGAAAAGAGACTTCATATAGCGGAGCCTGTAGCAAACAGCTAATAAGCTTGGAACTGAAACTGGAAAATAAATGTATTTTTGGAACTGGAAATGTTTATATATAAAGAGACTGTTTTTTCTTTCGTTAGAATTGTTTTTATTATATATATACTTCATCATATTTGCAGTGTAAGTGACTGAATGTGAAAGAGTTTAACTGTGAAGTGCTTCATTTTAAAAATAGAAACTTTTTAAAGCTTAGTAGTTTTTAAAGGGTCTCAGTATCAACTCGTACTCAAGGTTTCACTGGGATCGTTATCAGAAAAGAAAGAGTGGTCTTATGTTATTTCATAATGGTGTAAGTTGAACAGGAATATACAGTCCCCTCTGAAAGTATTGGAACAGCAAGCCCAATGCTTTTGTTTTTGCCATACACTGAAGCTCTTGACCTGTATCTCTATGACTATTTTTCATATTTAAGCTGCTACCACATGCTTGGATAGATGCATGAATTAGATGAGGTTAGATTAGATTAAATGAGATAATTGCATGAAGCTGCAGGTGTACAGGTGTTCCTAATAAAGTGGACAGTGAGCGTAGAGCCATAGTAAATAAAATAGCATGATATTCTAATTTAAAACCTTAAATTTAATAATAATACACACTGTATGTGTAATGGAACAGCTTTTTGGTATCGAAGGGAAATATCAGCTTCTGATTGTTTAGAGTTACAGTCCAGTCATATTGCGTGTCATAAATCGGCGCCGCTTTACTGTATCTCTGGAAGGCAGAACTTCAACAGACATTGTAGGATTGTGTTTTAAAATGAGTTAGTATCAGATCTGTAGCTGTTATAAGTGGTCCTGAACATTTAAGCACTGTATGCCTAGTGTAAAGGTAAGAAAAAGGAATTTCTTGTTTGTTTGTTTTTTTTTTACAAGTGACGCATCCCAGTCTGGCTTAGAAACTACCCCATCTTGTAATTATTAAAACTGATTAGTGAAAATCTCTTAATACTTGCTGAAACCTTTTAAGAAATAATCTTTAGGACTGTCTGACCTGACAATGACCTGCAAGGTCAGAGAGTTAAAAGCTCTCGTAGGACAGTGTTTCTTTTTATTTTCTTCTTATTATTATTTTTCTTCCAAAAATCAATTAACTGTTGGTACACGAGTGCGCTGGGCTTAATCACCCGAGGGACTGAGCACCGTGTGTGTGTTATCTCAGGAACAGCAGCTCTAATCCGTGCTTTACCCACAGAGCAGATGGTGCTGGGGAGAGAGTGTTACTGGTGGCTCCAAACAAACAGTCGTGCAGGCCAAAGCTGTCTGCTGAAGCACAATAGGGTTGAGCGAATTAATGATTTAATTAGATATTCAGTGATGTTTACTCAGATTATATTATATTACCAGACGTGCTAACCTAGACACACGGCAGGTTAACTTCGGAGTTACAGGTTATCACTCAAAAAATACAGCATCATCTTCTCCCCAGCAAAACAGGAGACGAGCCAATCGACTTGAGAATCTGGAAAAATCTGCGTAAGACTTTTGAACTCTCTGTTATGAACTGACACCACCTGGAAGCCCCGCCCACTTCCTCTATCTTCCTTGCTTTCTGTCAGGGTAAATGGAGAATATTTCAAGTTATTTTGAGTTGAATAAAGTCAGTGTTCAACTTAGCTAACATTAGATAAGTATGTAAACGTCTGTTAATTATGATTATTAGGGATACTGAAATATTTCAACAGCTTTTGGTTTTCAGCTAAAAGAGAAAAAAAGGTGAAGATTTTGACCTGAAAAGATTAAATAGGCCCACAATGGAGTGTCAAAGCTAACACTTTACAAATGATGTTAATGGTGAGGATAATGAGAAAGTGATTAAAAATGGAGGACAGGTTATGCTTTAATCAAGAGTTCGGTTTTTGTTGTTCTCTCAGTAAATTACAGTTACACGTTTAGTCTCCCTGCACAGTAATCACCAGAACAACATGAAAAAAGCCCAGAGCATTACAACACATGCTCATAGAACGCTCTGAAGACTTTCTCGGTGAGATGATGTGTGAAGTGCAGACTGCCCGGCAGAATCCGACGTCCCTTCACGTGCACACGTGCGACACAGTAGGCTATTCCCAACATCGCATGCTCTCAGCAGAAACAAGACGTTTAGAGTAAATATGCAGTGTGTTTACTTTGAAGCAGTTTCTGACTGCAGAGTTAGTAAAATATCGTTAATGTCGTTACACCTTCCGCTGTTCTCCTTAAACCTGAAGTGTCGGAAATGCTCATTTTCCTGTATTCCTGTAATCCATTATTGCTTTTTTTTTTTTTTTTTTTTTTTAATATATAAATCTTAAATCACAAGCAGGGAAAAATCAGTATTATGGCAACAGCGAAACAAAAGAAATGCTGAATAGGCTTCTTGAAATAGGATTAAAAACTCTAGATCTACTAACACAGCCGTTTGTAAAATGTAAAAATGATAAACTTTTAAAAAATCCTTCATATGAGGTGTAGTATTGGAAGGTAGAAGGCCATGTACTGTGTTTGGCTTCTTGTATACACACACACACACACACACACACACACACACACACTTATTGGCCATTTTATTAGGTACACACGATGTAGGTGCACAGTTACTGACTGCAGCCTTTCTATCAGTCCATCCGTGCTAAAGACCACCACTGACCAGATATTGTTTGTTTGGTGGACCATCAGAAGAGCAGTGACATGATCACTCGCATAATAATAGCATGATAGTCTGTGTGTGTGTGCTGTGCTGGTACGAGTGAGGATGCAGCAGCCTTGCTGTTATATTTAAACTACTCGATTAGGAACATGTATCTTGCATCTTACAGTTAGAAACAATAGCTCATTTTATTCCTTGCACAGTGTGTAAATTACGGGTGTTTCAGATAATTTCATATTTTCAACCATGATATTTTTAGTCCAGGTTATCAAGGCATTATGGTATTAATCGTCCCAAACTGGTGGTCAAAATGAAAAGAATTTTTTTATTATGAAAGCTTTGTCCTTTTTGCATATCCTTGCGTGTATATAACAAAAACCAAACCATGTCAAAGGAAACAAAAAAGATCCCCCAATACCCCAATTACTTGTTATCCTGCAGGACCTTTTCCAGTCATGCTTAAGTAGTGTTGCTGAAAGATGTCTGTAGTAATTATAATCAATTCGCACGGATGTAAATCACAGACACGGGAGTGTCTTCATGATGTGTGCACTTTCTTTACACTAAAAATCCCATGCCTGCTACAACCACCCCATGTTAATGCAAACTGACTGTTTTGACCTATAAGCTCTGTGCAAGTTCTGAGTGATCATTAGTTCACATGACCATAGCATGACTGTAGGTTATATTTGTGCTAGGAATGCAATAATTTGCCTTAAACCCCCCAGAAGCATCACCTCCCTGATGAATCTTTCTAAACGTTGTCTATATTTTTTTATTCTAAAGTATTTTAAACTCGTGCAATCCTTTGTTCCTGTATGTTTCCGGCATAAGATAAAAGAAAAGTGTGCTTCCTGGAGCGTCTATACTGAAGATAGAAAAAGGGTGAAAAGTCTTTATTAAAAGATATTTTTGAGAATGACATTGTCCATGTTTATCGCTATGTCTTTATAAGATGCAATGTAGAGTGGCTGTGAGGAAAAGCATTTTAGTCAGTGGTAAGGTTAGCAACACCCTGACTGATCTTAAACACCGTACCAACCCTAGTGTTAATCATCCTCTCATCTGTCATCAGTTCGAATCAGGAGACTGCTGTGTATTTTGACCTGGTATATTGGTTGACTGTTTTCCATCTAGTGATGACACTGAGCGTTTAAAAAAAAAAAAACACCAGCTACACTCCACCAGTGCCGCACAAACTACCCTAGCACACCCACTGCTAGAACTGTAATGGAAATAATCCGTAAATCCAGATTAGATCAACTTCCGCGGCTTCCTATTGGTCATGTAGTGCACTAGAAGAAGTCGTAGATGTCATGCTGTTTTGCCCTGTGTAGTGCAGAGTAGAAAGCTGTTTGGGCTTCAGTTTACTCTCTGGCAGAGGAGAAAGGGCTGTAAATGAGGACGGTGATGTCAGACTCTTTCCTTGTTTGTTATGTAGAAACGAGTGACTGGAGCAACATGAAAAGAGAGTTTACTAGATGGACTTTGGAATATATCACCAAATGTTTGCGGTGATCCTACTGAGTAGAGGAAGGGTGGTGTATTGTGCACAGCTATAAATGGGCATATTTATGAATAAATAAACTTTCCCATTAGGGTTACATGTATGAACCAGTGGAATTGGCCATGAGTTAATCCATTGGTTTTTATTTATATATTTATTTTTTTTTAAAAATCATGTTCTACATAGTAAGGAATAAAAAATATATTTACCATTGTACATTTAAGGTAGATTTGATCTAATTTTGGTAGTAAGCTTTGTTTACTGTACTTGCTCACTCAAATTATATACGCAGTCCATTTAAGCTCAGAAGATGTTAGATATACACATGTCCCATGTGAAAGTGCAGTTTGCTTTCATGGGTGAATCGTGTGGCATAAATACACTTTTTCATAACTTCTAAAGATGCACAGTGTTTATACTGGTGGGAATTTCCTTTACATAGCCAAACCCAGTCAACGTGCAGCATACCTGGGGTATGTAAAAATGTACAGAATGACTTGGCATGCTGTATCATTGGCCATTTGTTTACCATCTTCAGACCCACTCAATCTATCAGATGACTGCAGACCAAGATTAAAAACCAAGGCCTGTATTAGATTTCATCCTGCCTTGCTTTGACTATTTCACTGCAGGCATTGTTTACCTGCTATCTCTGCGGCCGCCTCAGATTCCAGCCATTTAAACGGCAACAGTGGATCCACAGAGAATTCGTCTGGCCAAATGCCGTTCCATTCAGTGGGTTTCCTTCATCCTTATCTCCACCGTCATATAATGTCCTTTATTGTTTTCTATTCATAGCATTGCTGCTGTCTCTCCATAGGTGTTGGTGAAAGAGCACAAGCCTTTTGCTATGCTGCTTCCTGTTGGATCACTTCCAACCACGGGCGAAATGTGAACAGCAGAGAGTGATGTAACGAGGAGGGAAATTCTAATGAAGGGTTTTCTCACAGAGTTAAGGCTTTGGAAGGGCATGTTGAGTGTTTGTCATGCACTCTTTAAAAAAAAAAAAAAAAAAAAAGCTCCGTTTGGGGCGTTTCTGCAAGCCAATGCTGGCTCAGTATATAACAGAACTAGAGATGGCACTAATCCGATACACACAATCATTATCACGGTGATGTTGGCATAAAATGGTGGATAGAATATCGGAGAGAAAAAAAATGGAAAAGATTGGAACTGGATTTGGACATTTTTGGAACTATAAATATTTGCACGATTGTATTTTTTGTTAGAATTATTATTTTTTAATTATATTTATACTTTACATTATTACATTAGTGATTTTGCAGTGATGAGCGTCTTCCTCTGTTGTACCCGATGTTGGGAAGCTCGGGTATTTAATCGCTGTATGCGAGACTCACACTTGCAGCATCATGAGTCTGATGCCGGGGTCCAGAGATGTGAATCGGAGTGAATCCACCAGGATAAACATGTCAGGGTGACGTCGCAGTTAGGTGATAGGTGCTGCTGCAGAGACGGTTATGTTCCAGTTTGATTTAGATGGACTAAAAAAAAAATTGGACTGAAATTTGCTCAAGAAAATTGTGGTGACATTTCTACATTTCTACACATAAAACCTTAGTACATTTAACTAAGAATATTTGAGGTAGATGTTTACATGGCACTGAAGATTATTCTCATAAAAATGTAAGTCAATTTAGCTAGCAGGTTTCTTTTTCTTTTTTTTTCTTTTTTTTAATAAGTAAATCTTACTCAAATATGAGGTAAATGAACTACATAAATCTCAACACTCTCAAAAGTATACATCATCTAAACATTATCATTACTACTTAATACACACTAATGACTTTAATGGTTCCAACTAGAAGTAACACTCCAGTGAAGAATTGCACTTACATCAGCCTTAATAATGACTCAACTGGCAGAAAATGCATAACTGCTTTACTACCTTACACACACACGCTAACCATACACCTGTCTGAGGAGCACAAACAGGGTGAACCAAGAAAACATCACTGAAACACTTGATCTTTCAAACATTTCATAAAACAATATTATGAATTGTACAATAATACAGTAAGCTTACAGTAACCTGGCACAAAATGATTTAAATTAATTTAGTACAGAACTTAAAGCATTTAAGTCATTCTAAGAATTTGCTTTTTGTATAAACATCACAGATTTGTTTTTGTCATATTTACAGAACTATCAAATCATTTTTTTTCAGTGTGGTGTCTTTTCCCGAATATTGTTGTCCTCAAAGGAATGTCTTTTGCCCCCTTAGTTGCAGGCAGACGGATAGCAGTGAGTTTGTGTGTGTCTGTTTAGTATGGTTTAATGTGAGTTTTGTTATTGTAACTGCTAAAACTAGCCTCGCCTTTGTATTTAGCTGGCTATAGCTAACCTTCAGTATGATGGATAAGGTTATATAAAGTCTGATGTGAGCTAGCGAACATTATATATCAAACTCAAGGAAATTCAAATAATGCTGCTGGTTAACAATGAATTACAAAATCAGTGCTCATTGCTTTAATCAGTAACCTGACTGGCTAATCTTACCCTTCTTCATATTTTTTTAATTATATGTCACAAAAATGTGTTAAATTATATGTTAACAAAATATATATATTTTTCTGTGGTGTAGTTAATAAATGTACATTTTTACCTATTTTATTCTTTGTTTAAACTTGCTAGGGGTAAGATGTCAAATTAAAAAGAACCTGAACACTAAATCTCAAAAATACAGATTTTATGTTAATTAGGTGATTAGAGTGACAGATGGGCTGGTTTGAGTATTTCAGAAACAGTTGATCTCATGGGATTTTCACAGTAGTGCAAAAAACAAAAACATCTAGTGAGCAGCAGTTCTGCAGATGGAAAACATCTTGCTGTCTGGAGAGATCAGAGGAGAATGACCAGAGCGATTCAAGCTGACAGGAAGGCTACAGTAACTCAAATAAGCACTCTTTACATCCGTGGTGAGCAGAAAAGCATCTCAGCATGCACAACATGCCGGACCTTGATGTGAATGGGCTACAACAGCAGAAGACTACATCAGGTTCCACTGCTGTCAGCCAAGAATAAGAATCTGAGGCTATCATGAGCACAGACTCACTGAAATGGGGCAGTTATAAACTGGAAAAAAACCAAAACATCAACTGCCCAGTTTCAGTAACTGAAGCTCTTGAGCTGTATGTGCATGATTTTATGCATGCAACTTCTGCCACACGAATGGCTGATTGGATGCTGGGCTTTAATGGTAACCCACCCTCTTAAAATAGTCCAGCACAAAGACACAATTCACCCATTTCAGTGACTAGGTTATGTAAATAATCCACCATTTTGTAGAGTGTTCCTTATACAGGTTCCTACAGAGTGGAGACTTACTTGCTGTGACTTTCCTTATGGCCTTAGCTGAGTTACACAATGAAGCTAACTTGTGAAAATGAAACAGAATGGTACTTTATCTCTTTCAAGATAACACAATAAACAAAAGCATCAGTTGCATCAGTGAAGCTCAGACTAACCAGCTATATTCCCTTCGATTAGGGTCCTTGAGCATGTTTTCATATCTCTACTAATTCGATTGGATTGGTGCAACGTCAAATACCGTTCCACTCCACCATTCATCATACAGCGTCAAGCAGCTCGCATCTGACTTTATCATTCTTAATTCCTTCTTATAAGCTGAACAATGTACGCTCTTTATCCAATTTCTTGCTTATTTCTTACTGTGATACTGACAGTTTGCCTACCTGGCATTGCCTACCTGCTAAGCTACGTATATAAACCCTGAAGAAGTATTTTTACTAAATTTATGTTTTCTGATTTACAAAAATAAGAATACGTGCTGTTTTTTTTTTCTTTAATACATTTTAAAACTTAGCACATTATATGTCATTTTCTCAACACAAAAAAAAGTTCCTTTTTTTTTTTTTTTGAATGAACAGTCTGGAAAAAACAGTGTGGTATGAACAGGATGTTCAGATAAATTTCTATTGAAAATGAACTGATATTAGCTGAAAACGGCTTTGGGTTCTTTTGGCACAGTGTGTTACTGAGTAATAAGTACTGAGTAAAAGTTTGTTAGGTTTTGGACTTTGGACCCTGTTGCATTTATAGTTGACCCAAAGCTTATTCATCATACGTCACTTAACAAATCCAAGATAAGATGAAGTAAACCAGCTTTACTAATCATCATCATTCCTTGTCGAGACTTGAAACCACGGTCATTCATTCATTCAGCCTAGCAACCTGATGATACTTGGTTATAATCTGACTTGATGGATCTATCAAGAATTTTACTTAGGAATCTAATTGAGGATATCTGAAATGTTCTCCACTTATTATGGTTTGGCATTAAAAGACAGGAAGTGCTATTCAGAAGATACCTATGGCTTGGCATAATGTAATGTTTTTAACAACAAACCATTGGTCAGAAAATTAGCAAGAATTAAACAAATGCACTCCTGAGAGCTCCTGTTCCACCATTTGCTTGTTTACTTTTGCTGCAGTGAACTGTTTTTTGGGGGAAAAACTAGGAAATTCACTTACATAGTTTTGTACGCAAAGGTAAAATTATGATGATTAAAATGTTTGACACTAACACATGTCCTGGTGTACAAAATTTTCCAAAATATCTTCTGGGACGTTATTTTTCTCTTAAAAAATTAGTCATTATTTGGTTATTTGCCACACCTGATGCACGGCCAGAAAACTTACATTTAAAGAAATCAAAGGGAAAAGCTTCCTATACTATCCAGTTTGATCAGTGAATCTTGGTATTTTAGACTCTCTGGGCTGCTGACTTTAGGGAGTGCCAGTGGAAACATGGTGTCTTTCATTCTCAGCTCTCAGGCTGTGCCTTTCTTTCATCCTCTTCCTGTACCAGAGAGGTCTTTATCTTGTGTTGTGTGTCTATTCGTGGAGAGTAATGAGAAATTCCGTTCACATGAACGGTTTAAGTCGTGACATTATTAAACATGAAGAAGGATGAGCCTGTCACTTCCACCTGTACATCTTACAGACTCTTTTTTTGTGGTGGTGTCCTGTACTGTACACACAGGTATCTGGTATACCACACAGGTGTGACGTGGTAGTTTTTTTCATATAATACTGTAGCCGGGATTGAAAGAGGGGAGGAGATGAGAGACAGTAACCGGTTTCCTCCTTGGATAAATAAATGTGTTGTATTAAAATTCACTATCTTGCTGTCCAGTGTTAGGAATAATAATATTACATCAGATCAGGGAGGCTACCGATTTCTCTTTCTGCTACATGAATGTGTGTGTGTGTGTGTGTGTGTGTGTGTGTGTGTGTGTGTTTCACCCTGTCCAACACTGTATCATGTCTTCAGTATAATGGCCATTTCACACCCTCGCTTTCAGTCCAGAGCTTGTAAAAGCAGCAGGAGAAATGTTCCTGCCATGGAAAAGATCAGCGGTCAGCTGATCTTGGAGGAATAGCTGTGTAAGGGAACGGTCAAAACCCATCCTACACTTCCTTACTGGAAAAACTTTGTCCCTCTGTTCAGAGCATGAAGTTAGCTGTTGATTTTTTTTTAAACATGCAGAGCAAAGTTGATAAGGGTTGTTACAATATTATTGAGTTTCACTTGGACACTGTGTACTATTATGTATCATAGTTGCAGTGTGGGACGAGGCACTAAGGAAACACATTTCACTACATTCATACATCACATGTATGTAATGTACGTGACAAATAAAGAACCTTGACCTTGACCATCGACCTTTTGAGACTTTTTGCATCACTAGTGCTAATGGAATACAGATGTAAAAAAGGCTCACAAACTTCCTTAAAATCATAATTCATACTATACTAGAAATGAAGGGTTCCTAGGTTTTTTTTGCAGCCTTTTAACTGTAAACATAAATTCCACAAACCCTGTAAGTAGATATTTATTTAACAACAAAAAAAAAACTACATTATGTCTACAGTAATTTTAACTATTAACAGGTCTTTTTATTTTTTTATTTTTTATTTTTTTATTTTAAATATCTGAAATTTCCATGCAATTTTTTTATCTTTATCTCAAGGCTTATGAACTTTAATAATGGCAGGTTCTACTACTCGCAACAAAATTAGAAAATCATGGACCCTGGCTGTGCTTCATGAACCCTTGGGCATCCCTGAGCCCCACACTGAGAACGAGGCTTAGACAGGGCCGTTTCTCAACATGGTGGGCCTTAAGCAACATCAATCAAATAAAAACATTTTATACGCAAGAATGAACAGAATTAATACTTCATTATCTTGGATGAGGATGGATCTTACTGTAGTACTAAAATACTTTAATACTGAAATAGCTGTCACAATTAGCTTACACAGCTTACAGTTAGACACGACTGGGGGAAATTAGCTAGTTTTATATATAGTGAAGTTGAATTTGGCCTAAAAATGTACCTGCATCACTTTCAGTTGGTTTCCTTATAGCACCTGCAAAAATGCCCATTCAGCCATTAGGCTGCTTTGCACGCTGAAAGGTTTGATCTCAGGAAAATCATTTCTTCGTTGGTTTATGACTGTCTGAGATGAGTGTAGTTTTGAGAACATCTGTAGTCGATTGACGTTTCGACCACCTCAGCAGTGATCATCTTATCAGGCTACTGTTGTCGTAGCTAGTAGTAACAAGCTAGCAACTTAACAAGTGTTAGCTTTACACTTGTTAATCTAGATACTAAGTCGCTAGCCACTAACCTTTTCCATTTTAATTGCAGAAGCCTGAAAGTGGGCAGAATTATTAAATCCAAGTAATTAGCATTAATTTCTTAAAGGTGTTTTTGGTCTGTTAGATATATAAGAATACTTCATAATCCTCTGCTTAATTGCATTACGTAAATTTCACTTTCGGTTATTTTCACACCACAGAGGGACCCGCTGCGACTGCCTGATACATGCACCTTTTCGCCAAATGATAGTAAAATGTGCTTTTTTGCATCTATTGTAAGATGCCCCCTGGTGGTCCGGAGGCTCTAAGCAGCCACTTATAGCAAGGCACAGCCCTGGGAATACCTAAAACAAACAGTTTATTCCTCGATTGAAGTAAATTTAATAGAATTAAAATGCATCTTGTTTTTTTTTCTTCTTTTTTCCCTCACTCATTTTCTTAAATTTAGTACCTTCTACTAGAATTTATTGATTTGTTGTAATTTGTTTAATGTGAGCAGAAGCTGAATGCTAACAGCGTTACTTCTCTAAAAACAGGACACAGTAGTTTTTGCCTCCATGGCTTCTGATTGGCAGTTAGAAGAGAAAGAGAAAGTGTTTCTACACTGAACATTTAACAGTGCACATTAAATGGTGGTCTGAGCACAATGTCAAGCTAAACATTAAATCTGCTGTCATATCACAGATTTTTTTTCCTGAGACTCCAGGTTTTTTTTTTGTGTCCCCCCCCTTCTTTTTGTCAGCAGGGTTCTGATCATGTGCATTGTCCTGAGCAGTGTGACTCGGCTGATGTTGTTTCAGCGCAGTTATGTCTCACAGTCGGCCCTTTCCTCTTTCCCTCCTCGCGTACAACAAGTATGGGAGTCATTATAAAACCTGATTTGTTCTGCCTACTTGAAACCTCACATCACGTGTCAGACATTTTCCTTTTTACAGATACTGAGCACAGACTTAACAAGATCCCACTTCCTTCATTCATGAAGAGAGTTAAATACCTTTACATTTGCCCCAAGGGTGTCAAACTGCGTTTCTGCCCTGGCCTGGTTGGAATTTTAAGCCTCATTCAGTTCTTTAACTTCTAATAAATTGAACAGATACGTTTAGCAGAATCCACATAAACATGATACAGCGGCTGAGAAAATGCGTAGAGCGTAAGGATGAACGTGTAGAGCACAAGTTGTAAATAATAAATACAAAATTAAGTAAATATAGTTTTACTGTCATTGGTTCCTGACTTTTTAATCAGTAATTTAGACTAACAGATAACCTACTCAGCTGTATATTAGGGTTTGCACTACTATTCATCTTTACTAGTTGATCACTAATTCAACAAAAGTGGTTGACTAGTCATCTTTTCCATAGTTAAAACAAACATTTATTCAGGACATCACTATTTTTGTGTATTTCATTAGCGGAGTTGGAGTGAAATGGTGAGTACAAACAAAAATACCTGCGAGAGTGGGCGGGGTTGGTCACCATTCCTTCAGGAGTGGGCGGAGTCCTGCACACACCTTTATACTTAACTATAAAAGGAATATGAAAGTGCTAATGTTCGAATAAAGCAAAAGAAAACTGACTAGTGTACGTATTAGTCAGTTAGTCTAAGATATTCCTACTCAGGCAAATCAATTTATTCTACTGCTTAATTCAGTGTTTTTTTTAAATAGAGCAAATATTGAAAATGTAAAACACTGAAAAATGCAGTTTTCTGTTTTGAGGTTAAACTTAAACACACTGCTGCGTCTTTCGGTGCTGTTGTTACTGTAAACGCATCCTGCTGTGTGTGAAAGCTTTTTTATTTTTATTTTTTCTTTCTCTCTTTAAGATCCAGACTTTCAGCTGGGTGTCAGATTACTCTATTTTGCCACACCGGTGACGTAATTTTATTCTTTTACGATTTTGTTGCTAAGAAATCGCACCTTATCTGTTCCAAGAAGAAGAAACGTGCCCCGTGTCTTACTGCTTCCCCGTCACGCCTCGTGCTGATTGCCACACTGCTCTGTATTTGTCATGTTTAAAGCTAGTCAATCTCAGTAAACACGAACAAATAGGCGAAACCAACGCATTGACGTGACGGGTGTATTTTTATATAAAAGGTACAATTTTATTCCAGTAAAGCTTGATTTAAATTGTGGCAAATCACTTTCATTTTAAGATGTGTACTTTAAGATGTGTCTCCTACTTTTTACATGTTTTTTGTAGCTTACCAGAGTACATAATAATTGTGGCGAGGCACAGCATGCTCGTGCTTTGTTTATAGTGGAGAGAATTGTGTTCATTAAAACTGGCTTTAGACTGGTAATAGCATATAAGCAGGAGCTCTTACAGGAATTGAACTCCTTCGGTCTCAGTGTGGCTCTAAGTTGGCTCCAGTTTCTTTTAAAGAGATGATCTTTTTTTTTGCCATTACTCCAGTCATTTTAATTTGAAAAGTATATAGACGTACAGATTCCTAATGATTGTATCCTTAGGCGATGTTGAAATTGGGTGTAGTCATACATTCCTAGGAGTGGTTTATGATCTTCAGGAAATGGTGAAATGGATGGATTCTGTTAAATGTTATAAAGACCTTTATAATGGACTTCATTTCCCTTGAAACCCCCTGCAGTGTCAGGAATGCATGGCTGAAATATAGCATGTGGCCGCTATTCAGATTATGATGAATATTTTATAATGGTTTTCTAGCCTGTTTGTTTATATCATGCTCGCGTACTAATGCGTGCAGCTGTATTACAGTGTGTTGGAGTACAGCTTCAGTTGAATTTTACTGGAGTTAGACTTTATTCACATGCTTCTTTTTCATTCACTTCTTCTCAGGCCTGCTTTGTTTTATGGAGCTTTCACACCTGTTAATCCATGATCAGGGCAAAATCGATGTTTTTTTTTGTTTGTTTACTCTTTGGGTAGTTTCACATTGCACAAAAGCAAAAAAAAAAAGTTGGCCGAGGGGTGTGTGGAGCTGGAAATGAAAGTTTGCATAACTTTTTCATTCATTGGTTGGAAATACAGCAACGGGAAAAACAACCTAACAAACCTTTGCCATTTGCTGGGAAAAAAAACAAAAACAAAAAAAATCAACCCAGCACAGAGACCATGGAGCCAGCGCTCAGTAAATATTTTTTTTAATTATTCAGATGACACAGCCATACTAAGTTTACTCTATGTGCATGACATTATTAGCACTATTTACCAGTCAGAAATAAGTCAGTTTGCTGACTCGTGTGATTATAATAAATACAAAGAAAACGGAAGAGATTGTGTTTGACCCAAAATGTATAGGTGACCATCGTCAAGTGATTATACATGACCATCATATTATCCAGTCACAGACCTATAGGTATTTGGGCGTTTACATAGATAGTTCACTTTCATGGAAAAAACACACACTGAATGGGTTTGCGCTCGTCTACAACAGAGATCGTATTTCTTATGCCGGTTACGTCTCTATGGAGTAAACAAGAGTCTTATGTTGCTGTTTTTAGAAAGTATTGTTGGGTATGGTATCACAGTATGGTTTGGTAACCTGTCAGCACAGTTTAACTCCAAGTTGATGCAGCTGTTATTGACAGCATGGAGAATTGTTGGCCATGATGAAAATTTTAACCTTCAAGATTTATATGAGGGATGCGTTCTCGATCAGGTAGAGAGGATTCTTGGTGATCAGACGCATTTCTCTGGTAGAGGATATAGAATCCCAATGTGTAAGTTAAATCGATACTAGAATACCTTTGTACCTGTATCGGTGTGTTTGTTTAACAAGAGCTGATCTTATTTTAAGTTTCTTTTTATCATTCAAAAATAACAATAAAAATAGACAAATAACATACAGATGTCGTTGCACATCAGGTATTGTCAAAAGGAGAGCTCCTGTATAAAGTATACGACTACTAAACGATAAGATATTTAAAAGGTTTAAAGGTTTTGTGTCTGTTTTTCTGGGGGGTTTTTTGTGTGTGTTTTTGTCAGTCCAAATACCCAGAGCACCTGACATTTCTGCAGCACTACATCTCTGTCCTTTGGCTCAGTTTGCACCTCACATCTACAAAAAATATTCCTGCAGCCCGAAATGTACAACATTCTGGGTTCACTTTATATAGTTGCATCTCTTCAGGGTCCAAATCGAGCTGCGTTAGAGTTTGGAATCGGGCTGAGACCTGTTGTTTTAATCAGTAGGTGATCTTACCTGCCAAATTAAACCACACCAAAGGTGAAAACTCCCCAGGATTCAATTTAAACACTACATGTGGAAAAGCATCTTAGATATTTATCTTTTAAATGTACTTTCTTCCTCCGTTGGGGACAGTGGATGATTTCTTTGCCTATCAACCTGAGGATTAATGCTATAACTGACTGAGATTAGTCTTGTGATGTTTTAAATGAAATAAGTGATGTTTTTTTTTTATGTCCTACCAGAGTACATAATAATTGGGGAAGCACTATGTACAGTATATGCTGAGGCACAGCAGGTGCAGAGGCACAGCATGAGGCACAGTGGAGAGAATTCATAAAAAATGGCTTTAGACTTGCAGTATAATGGCTTTATGCCAGCAGCTGTTACAGGAATTGAACCCCTTAAATGTTAGTGTGGCTGTTAGTTAGCCTTAATGGGATATCAGTACCTGACCCTGACTCCTTCCACCCTCCGGACCTGCCTGGTCCATCCTGGTGCTCTACTTCTGCTTGGAGCTTCCTTCACCTGAGAGTCACTGGCTGCTGCTGAGGATAGACTGATATGGGTAGCCTAAAGATTGCTGTGAGATTGCTGTGGATGGTAGCACATGGATACCCTAAAGATGGCTGAGGACAGTCTCACTTGGATAG
>CM074962.1:8939355-8972989 GCA_037577455.1 Pangasius macronema
AACCACAATTTTAATACTTGGATGAAAATCCTTTGCAGTCAGTGACTGCCTGAAGTCTGGAGCCCATGTTCTCAAAACTTAAATTCGGAGTTTCCTCCACACAGTGAGAAATGTAATCTTTTGTTTGTGTAGTATGAAATCAGTGACACTTTCTTTTTTTTATGTGTGACCTCATGCAGCGGGTTTTCATGGCCCCAGCTGGTTTCAGCTGTTTTTCCCTCCAGCGAATCACTCCTCCACAGAAAAAAAAAAACAACAACTGTTCAAGTACACAGTTTCAGTCAGAGGTCTTTTGCCTAGAATAGACATGTCTATATTTAGAGTTATATCTTCTCAAAGTGGGCTTCCTTTTGCACGCATGTTGTTTATATATAAAATGCAGACAGATTTTTTAAAATAGTCATAAGAACTGGAGCTTTTTCTGGCTTCTAAGGATGAATAAGAGGTTCTATTAAATGGTTTTAGTGATCAGATTAACACTTAAACATGCATGACCTGAAAACGTTTGATAATCCTACACCGTGCTTAATTAAATATATACTACGATCTATACCAGGATTGTGCGACATAACGATTTAATCATCTCACACCATGTGTCACTGCCATGTGACGTTTACTCTGATTATATTATATTATTTATCTTCTATTACATTACGAGACCTGAGAGCATGTACGCATTTTGCATATTAGCTCTGCAGTTTAACATCAGAATGCACTAGTATGATTTTTCACTCAAAGATACACCAAAGGAGCAGACCTTTTCTCTCCAGAGAAATGGGAAACGAGTCAGGGGTCGTAGAAATCTGGACTGGTCTGCTCAGGTGGTTTGAACTCTCCGATATCTTGTCCTTCTTTGTGAAGGGCCTTCGGGGCGGGGAAGGAGGTAAAGTATACGAGGGCAGACCTGTGCACTACGCAGCACGCTTTCTGTCGTGGTACATTCGTTAATTTGGAATAAAATCTACTACAGTATGTTTGACTTAGCCAACATTAGACAAGTGTATATGTATTAGGAATGCCTCTGATTCAAAAGAAAACAATAAAGATGAAGATTTTGAAGATACTTTGTTTAAATAATTTTAAACACTTTGAGCAGATTAGCAGTGAAATGTTTTTTAGAAAATTCTAATTTTAAAATTATTTTAAAAATTATACTGGAAATGTAATTTGTTCCCTCTCCTGATTTGTTCTACGCTCCTGAAATGCTCATTTTCTGTCTTTTATTTGCTTCTTGAAGAATAAATTATTTATCCTGAGGAAGTTCAGTGTTTACTGTATCATGATGATCTTCCTCTTGGTTTTATTAGGCTCATTAGTGCAGTGAACAGTACTAGGTTTGCATATTTATCTCTGAGTAATGGAAATGAGAGACTCTCACAAGTGGCCTGTTCTCACTCACCTAAATATGCTCTTGCATGCATACAGTTCAGTCCAGTTATTTTTTTCGTTAAAAAAAAAAAAAAGGCTTCATACACACTTCCCAATGCATGGAGCTCGGAAAGTTCACCTCAGTCATGTATCTGCTGTGTTGTTATGGAAAATACTGCCGCATGGGTTCAGATGGGGGCGAGACTAGAGATTGTGAGAATTCCGGCTTTAGTAAGAGCTCAAGGAAAGAAAACAGAGCAGGAGAAAAGCATGGCCATGGGAAAAGTAATCACAGAGAGACTGTACATTGCTGTACAGAGCCTCAGCCCACCCCACTGAGACTTGTCCTGATTAACTGATGGGAGGTCCTGTGCAAGTTTCATCCTCTATTATATCACCCACAGAAGCAAAGAGGTCTTCATTTGACATCTTTCTCTTTCTTTCTCTTTCACTTGCTTCAGACGAGGTTGATATAACTTGATTGCTTCTTTCTCCTAGTTTCTAAGTTGATCATATATATATGTGTGTGTGTGTGTGTGTGTGTGTGTGTGTGTGTGTTCCCTTTTGGTTACAGTTTCTTCGGTTATGTTTGTGCTAAGGTTGGCTCAGGGATAGTAACATGGGCTGGATACAGATGTTACTGTTAAGCTGCAGTAGTTCAAAATGAGTGATATGTAACCTACATAATGGTTATTCTATCCAGAGGTATAAACACACCTTATAATGCAGAATGTAGGAGTAGAACATTGAGACTGGCAAAGAAAAGAACAAAAGATAAGCTACTTTAGTTTGTGAAACTCTGTACGACAATGTCCCTCTATTAGTTGTGACCCCGGACTGTACTTCGTCTCAATGACAAACTACCGTAAAGCTGATCATTCTCCTCTAACAGCAAGCCTGATGTTTTATTCATCTTATACCACGGCAATGTGCCACTGATGACCGTTTTAATTTACTAATGTTTATTTTAAATCCACTTATAGTTGCATTTAACGTTAACGTCCGTGAGATATTCCTGTTACCATTTCCGTTAAAGCAGTGTTCTCTCAGAGCAGCACGTTAACAAGAACCTCGAAAGACTCGTCCTTGGTGGAAAACGCACTGAGCTTTACCGATTGATTGTCTCCTTACAGAAAGCTTCACCTTTTTTTGTTAAATGACAGCACACTTTTTAACCTATTTTTATTAGCCTTTTTATTAGATTTTATTAGTGCGTTTGCTGTGGAAGTCCCTGTGACTTGTATGATGGACGTCTTTATACCACAGTGCTGTTGAATCTGTTAGTTCAGCAGTTGTTGATTAATTTTCTGTAACAGCATGACTGCTAGCAGCGCAGTAGTTACAGCTGCAGGGCAAATGAACAGCGAACAAAATTATAGAATACCAAAGATATCATTGTATATCACATATTTCTGTAAAATTTTTACCCACATTAACAACTTATTGTGAAGTTTTCTGTGAGGCAACATTTATTTTTGGTGGGACTCTCCGTTATCTGAGTTTTTAACATCCAGCTGTTGTAACTTTAAGTTTTCCGACGCTGGAAAGTCTTCTTGCATTTTCTGGGTAACATGACGAGCTGCAGCTTTCTGTCTGGTGAGGGAACAACTGTTTATGACGCAAGTGATAATATTAACTAACTTGTTTCACAGATGTTTCACAACATTGAGCATAACTATAAGCGGATAAAAATTACAGTGTGTTCTTTTTCAAATAAAAAATGTAATCATTGGCAAAGTGCCGTGATATAAGAGGAGCAGAACACTCTGCAATGTGCTATTATTGGAAAATCGCAGGAATCCCTGTAGTGTGTTATTACTTTGAACTGTATAGTTTGTCTCTTTCATGTAAGTTACCATAGAAAAAGAAACTAAGTGTCACATGTGCCATCATACAGAGATCTGTGAATGTGGAGGGGTGCACAATGCTGCATTCCACTTAACTTGGAAGTGGGACATCGGAACTCGGAATCGCGTCATTTTCGACCTCTGTGGGTTTGAGCTATAAAAGTGGTGAGAAAACATGGACGCCTCGTTTGTTAGTAACAGTCTAGCCAGTTAACTGTAATGAATGATGTATATTTTCTTCAAAACAGTGAACTGTATAGTCAGTGGTATAGATTTAATATCTCTGTATGTTGATTGATCTGAAGTTAATAAGTGTATAAACAGTATAACTCATTTAAATAGAAGAAGTGATACTCTGTGTTAGGGCTGCACAATATATCGAAATTATCAAAATATCGCAAATGTAAATATCGCAATATGCATATAGCAAGGGCTTGCGATAACGGAAGGATTTTAATACTTCAAAAAGTTATGGAAGTTTTAGGGCGATGCAGACAGCAGGGATTGCTTTCTTTCCTCTAAAGAACATGAAACATTTATGGTGGCTATGTCATTTTCAGTTTTTAAATGTATAAATATATATATATAATTTAAATAGATTTTATTATAGTAGCGCATATCGCATTATTTGACAAGTTATCGCATATCACGTTTTTCTTCAATATCGTGCAGCCCTACTGTGTTTACTGTTCAGCCATTTTGATTTGACGTCACTTTGACGCATGGGGAAGGCGTCAGGATTTATATGTTGTAATGTTTAGCACTGCCAGTGTATTGCTGTGTCTGTCTGAATCACACGTCTGCTAATCTGCTCTGAGCACAGTGGACTCGGGCCTAATGGCCACTTCAGTTAAAGTCAACATCAAGATACCCGTGTGGGCCATGTTTAGACAGGCAAATGGAGCTGATTATTTTCACATATCAGAAGCAAACATATCTGACGATTTTTCTTGTAAAACAAAAAAACAAAACAGTGAAGTCACATGGAATTAAAAAAAAAAGGTTTCCTCCTTTTCTATCATACTTGCCCTAGCATTTCTGCAAATTATCCCACTGTAGGCCATCAGCTTTCTACATAAAAGGCAGCCGGCAACGCAAAACGGATTCTGTGTCTATTTCAAGAGAACAAAAGCAGCGGTGGAAGAAGAATGAAAACCTCTGAGTAAATAAATACTGATGCAGAGCCAGCGTAAGGTCATGTAAAGGGCTTGTCCACCATTTCATGCACCATTTTATGCTCCAGAGAGCATGCACTGAAAAATTCATTTATAGCAAGTCAAAATATGTCGAGGACAATTTCAAGGTTGAAATGAGTAGCAGAAATGTCTCGAAATAGGTTTAATACTCATATATTTATTTGGTTTATTGTAATCTTATGATAGGAAACACTTTTGTGACACCCATTTGCAATATACAATGCAAACTTAAAAACAAAACAGTTATTATTTGACTCATCCTCGTGCAATTTGTGAGGCTTGGCCAGATTAAACTGAAAATATGAACCGTCTCTGCACCATATGTTACGTAAAAGCTTACATTAGAGCATATCATTTTTCAGTGGTGGGATTTTACATGTACAGTCAAAATCTTGGGGTTTTCTCGGAAGTAGATTGTGGTTCAGTTGTACTCTCCACCATACATCACCTCTCTCTCTCTCTCTCTCTCTCTCTCTCTCTCTCTCATGCTGTCCCTGCTTCAGGAAGGACGTTTTACTCCCATGAGATTGACAGGATCTGACCCTGATTCCTTCAGGTTATAATTAGCCATCATGTACTGTCTTGTCCCTCTGGCACTGCAGTTCTGTGCCTTAGGCCACCACATTAAAGCTATAGCTGTGGTCCTCTCGTCTAAGCTGATCTTCCTGACCTGGATACAGGCAGTGTGAGACGTCACAGTGCTTTAGCCCCGGTTGAGTGCAGAGACTAGATTAACTCTGCTTCACCGTATTTATACAGAGACAGCGCTTTAGGGTGAAGCTAAGTATCAGTTATCAGTTATAAAAATGACACTTTTCACACAAACTCCAGTAAGAACCAATGATGTGCTCTAGAAAGCCTTTACAATGCTAAATTACTGATTCTAATTTTATATTCGATTAGAATATCACAAGGATGAGGGTTAATTGACATGCCATTCTTTAATAGATTCCCTCCATCCATTTTCTGTACCGCTCCTCCAGCACAGGGTCGCGGTGGGCCTGGGGCCTGGACCCGGGGACCCGGGGCACAGGGCGGGGCACAAGGCAGGGGACACCCTGGACAGGGTGCCAACCCATCACAGCGTTCTTTAATAAATTAAAAACTGTAATTGTTGGCAAATTGCTGTTGTATAAGAGGAGTAAAAAAGTTCAGAATGTACTGTTATTGGTCTGTAGCCAACTTCAGGATGAATTTTTTTCCCCTACAACCGCACACCCCATCTTGTTAGAGTCTTCATATAACGTGCATAAGTAGACATGTTATGTAAGGAATCAAACAAGACAGGGTGTGTGGTTATAGGGAAACCTCTGTCTCTATCCGTCTCTGTATGAAGGTAGCCACATAAATGTATGTCTTGGAATACGTTCTTCTCCTGACACGGGTCTGTCTAATGCTAGACCTCCTCTACCACTGTAGTTATTTTCCCATAGAGAGTAAAGTATTCGAGCTCTTGAGGGAGATACGTATGTAGAAATAGTAGCTGATATGGAACTAATGCGAGTGGTGCAAGTGCATTTGCTGCATTTCTGTTTGTTTAATTTGAGTAATGGGTGACCTGTGACCTTTGCTGAGATAGTGGGGCTTTTTATTGGTCACCTACTAAACTGTATGTTCAGCATTTTCCATCTCTGATAAAATCTTATCAGCCTTATCTTTTGTAACTCACTAAAACAGGAGAGATAGCTGATCCAGGAACTCTTTACTCTGCTGTGGTTCATCTTAAAAAAAAAAAAAAAAACTTTGATAAGAAATTATTGATAAGAAAGGGAAAATGATAAGGTATGATAAAGGCTTTTTGAGTTTTGAGCATCAACAACTAGTATTTTAGCTAATAGTGTGTGTGTGTCATTTGTCACACACTGAATTATTTCTAAAATGTTGGCTTGTCTCTGGCCCAGATGTGTGGTATATTTCCACTTTTCCCCTACTCTAGAACGTCATGTCTTCTGCTTGTTAGGCATATAATGGGATCACCTCAAAACGCTGAGCTTTATCTTACCAATAATCAACCTGTGATTTGATTGAATTGTGACTTGATTGAAACTGTATTTAATGAAAGGCCTTTACTGTCCTTTGTTGTAGTTGCTGACCCCCTTCTGCGAAGTCCAAAATGAATGGCTACGCTGCCCCTACATACCCTTCTGGAAACTTCAGTAACTCCCAGCTGAAGTAAGTGAGCCACTTTCAGCCATCCTGAACGTTAGATATGCGTTAACTGTCACAACCAGCATTACTGTTCCCTCACTAACGCCTACGTCTTCCAATCTCAGGAAGCAAGCTCTGCCTCATATATAGATCCCTAACATGCAAGTGTAGTAAAAACATTGACAAGCCTTCATCTTCCCTCCCACTTATCCCACCCACTTTGTTTACTTTACGCATGCATATTGAGTTACGTTTTATGAATAAAGGCAGACCGCTGACTCGCCCCTTCAGCTGGGGGTGGAGCTAATAATCAAATGATCTAGCCAGAAAACCTTTCAGTTTTTCAGTAATCATTGGTCTTTCCGTACTGAACAAATAACACAACCTCAGCTTCACATCATGGTCTTTAAATTCATCTGAAGTGCATATTATTTTAAAATAACAAAAAAAGCCCCTTTTTTATGTTTGCGATGGACACTACACTCCAGCGAGCAAATTAAACGGTTTTGGTATTTCACCTTACAGTTTTTTTTTTCAAATGTTTTTCAGTCAAGGACCGCTTTAACTGTTTAAAAATAAATAAATAAAATAAAAATAGACAGACAAAAATTCACACAACCCTTGAGAACAGATTTATTTTACAAACTGTTCAAAAATATATTGACAACTAACGGCGCCAGAGAATTTCTACATTTCTGAACTTTCCAATCATAGAATCAGTTCTTATCTAAATTATTTATGGGAATAATAACGTGATTATCCTGGGCTGTGGTTTCCATCACTGTAACAAGGTTCGAAAATACTTCACGGACCCCTGAGGGTACAGCTGGACAGCATGATGATAAGACATTAATATATCAATATAATTTTGTAAGATATGATGGATATTATGATATCTTTTTTTTTTTTTTTATTGTAATATTTAAATATACATTTTAATTACAAACTGACCTGAAGCAGCTGATTTGGGGTTGAAATTTGGTATTTAATTGTAAAATTAAAAACTGTTAAATTTTTTTAAATTAGATCTTTAATGTTCTTCACTTTTGGATGTATTAAATCTATTTAAAAATTCTAACTAAAAATTATATATATAGATTTATAAATATAAAAATAAATAAATAAATGATTGTAGACCTTATATAAATGATCAAACAGTTTTTTTTTTTTTTTAATGCAACACTGTATACTGTGTTATTGGCAGCAAACCTACTGTATATATGATGATGCACATCGTGGATCGTCGAAATGTCTTTTGAGAATCGTGATATATTTTTCATCATATGGCCCACTCCTTCCAGGGGCTTCCCAAACCCCAATTTTCAGAAACGTGTGCATACACAAAATCCATACCTTAAGAAGTAGTATAACCGCTACATTATGTCACGTTGCATTACAGCATTACAAGCTACACGTTTAGTTTAAGTCAGTTAAATCACATTTCCCGGCTGCTAGTCAATCCACCATCACTTGGCTGTCTTGTCATTTTCCAGATGAAATGGTTCCAGCAATTCTGATGCACACTTCAACCAATACTGCATTATTCATTCCTCCCTCAATTAGCGTAAGCCACACAATCAAAGAATATCAAGTGTCCGGTCGATTAGTTAGCAGGCGTGACACCCGAATCCACCTCACACAGTCCTGATCTTATACTCACACTCCTCTACTTCATCACTACATCTCTGAGTCATCTCTCTATAATTTACACCACGAACTCGCACACATTTAATTAGCATTATCATTAACAGTGATCTTATCGACTTGTCTGTGTTTCCCCACAGTGGCCACCGAACTCAGTCACCAGAGCTCCCAGCAATCGACGCCAACAAATCCAGCGCAAAGGCTGTCTACGGTGTGTATTCTGTTCTTCACATCCACACAAGTAAATAATAATCGTTAGTGAAGAACTGCTGTCGCCGTAAATGCTTTGTCAACATAATATAATAACAGAGCAGCATTTCTGAAGCACATGTATAGTCTCCATCTGCTGTTTGCTCAGTGTAGCGCAGCGCTCTTCCTCAGCTGAAGTCTCATCTCTGCAATCCCGACTTTCCCCCGCCGCATCTCTGCGCCAGTCCTCTCCTTATCTATCTCAGCATTTTCTATCTTCCTATGTGTGGCTTCCTGGGTTTTTTTGGCGTCTGTTTTTAGCATGTGCCCCTGTGCTATGTGATTGAAGCCTGTGTGACATTGTATTTTTTTGTAGCGGAAGCAGCAGGTGTCGCAGTGTGCATTTCATTTCCACTCTGAACTCTCACTGAACACTGCGCTGGGTATAAGTGTTATCCTGACCCCGGATGAGTTTTAGGAGAAGGTGGCTCACTCACGCCATCAACACTAAGAGTCTCTTCTTTCCTTCACAAGAAAGAGCCACAGCTGTATTATTTCTCTCTCTCTCTCTCTCTCTCTCTCTCTCTCTGTCTCTCTCTCTCTTTTTTTTCCTCTCTCTCTCTCCCCCTCAATGCAGTTCTCATTCTACCTCATACAGACAGTTCTCAGTTTTAGGTTTTTGACCAAACTCCTGCGACTTGTAGATCTGTCCTCTGGTGACTGGCGGACCGAATGTTGTCTTTGTTTTTGTAATTCATTTTCATTCGTTCATTTCTTTATTGACACCTTTTTTTTTTCTTCATCACACTTTTTCTCCTTCCTGGTCATGCTCTCAGGGACAGATGGGCTTTACTTCCTGCGCTCTTCAGCCAAACACAAAAAGAAAGGTAGTGCACAGCAGAGTATGGCGTGTGTGTGTGTGTGTGTGTGTGCGCGTGTGTGTGTGCGCGTGTGCTCGCGCTGCCTCTTCAGTTTGCAGATGACTGTCAGGAATTGTTTACCTCAGAGTGCTCTGTTCTACCTTCTATAGCGCTATGCTAATTTAGTTCCGCTTGTTATTCCCATCCCCAGGCTGCGCTATTCTAAGGACGTTTTCCTTGTGAATAAATTCCTCTCCCTCTCTCCATTCCTTCCTTCCTTCCTTCTATCCATCCATCCTTTCATCCATCTCTCTCTCTACTTTTAAACTACCTCATGTATAAAAGCTCACAGACATGGATACGGTCTGCATCTCTGCGTGTCTACCTGTAGGAACATCATATAGCAGCACTGCTATCAGTTTTGAACATTTGTTTAGTATATTTTGTTTAATATTTTTACAGCACAGTGCTGTTAAATGCTGCATTCTGACTGGTTAGAAGGTGTTGATTTGATTTTCTATAACAGCACTCGTTCTAATATTTTATCGTTCCTATAGTAACCACTATATCAGGCGCTTCACATAATCAGATGTGTCATCATTGATGTGACATTTTCTTATAAGGAGATGTTTATTTAGCAGCTTTGGAAGGAGTCTCCAGTGTTGGTGCTTTATTACAGTCACATTTTCAGAGGCACGAGAGGTTTCACAGTTTCTCAGTAACATGACCAGCTGTTTTTTTTTGTCTTATTAAGTTCAAGAGAGAGAAAAGAAAAGAGAAAAGAGTGGTGGCTGGAGAAGGACCGGGTGTTCATAGCTGTAATGTACTTCCACATCATTTTCCACAATGCAACTATAAACAGATAAAATACACAATGTGTCGTTCTTTAGTAAATAAAAAATGTTAGTGTTGGCAAATTTGCTGTGGTGTAAAAGGAATAAAACATCTGAAGTTGTGCTTTATTGGAATCCCCGTTGGTGTGATAACGACATCAGCCTGTCATTGATTATTTTCCTGTAACCGCATGCCCCTGGTGTGTTTTATTCCTTACTGAATATTTGTGCTTTGAGATTCTTGGCACTCTTGGTCTCTTGCATTTCAGTTTCGTAGTCCAGTTTTATATTAATATTAGTAATACTCTTGAGTTTCAGCATAATCTTAGTGTCTACTAAGTGGTAGCTTTTTCTATGAATGTTTGATTCATCATATATTTTTCCCTCACATTGTGTCTCCTTGACTTCTCAGAGCAAAGAAAGAGCTACAGTAAGAACAGCTTGAACAACAGCATGATCGACACGTCGCAGTACCTTGTTGAGGTAAATACCCTAACGTTAGTGATGCACAGCAGTGCAGCAGCATGCCCCGTCCTTCTTACTCATAATCTCAAACATGTTTTATTGTAATCCATCCTCATTAAAAACGTCTTGCAGCACCTGACCACCTTCATCATGGACCGTAAGGATGCCATGCTCACCATCGATGACGGCATACGCAAGCTGCGCTTGCTGGATGCTAAAGGCAAGGTGTGGACGCAGGAAATGCTGCTGCAAGTGGATGACAACCGTCACTCGGAGTAGCTACGACTGTGGTTCCACTCTTTTGCGACTGCGACTCCTAAGAGATACGAGACGAGTAATACATCATCACTGTGACATCAGTTCCTTCATATCAGAGATTTTCGATCGCTGTTTAGGTCAGAGATATTTAAACACATAAAGAGCGCGAGAGAGAGAGTGTCATAATGCATACATTAAAATGAGCTTTAGATTTATGAGATTTATATTTTATGCTTTAGGAGTTGTATGAAATTATATGCATATCATTTTTTTAAAAAAGGATATACTCCTAACCAATCGTATTTTAGGTATTTCAAAAGTGAAATAAGTGTAAATAAGCTCCAGCACTTTGTTATGCTAATGCTGCAATGCATTGTGTTCATGAACTCAAAGTCGTATAAGGGTTCAAGGCTAGATTTTCTCAAAGTCACGAAGCCGAGCCTTTTTGTACCTGACTACAGGTCTCGTTCCAGATATTTCTGTGTCTAGTCTGCATGAATTATTTCTGAATGATTAAAGATGAGGAATAGCATATAATTCAGGTTCAATATCGGAGAAATGATCTGTCACTGTGGTCTTTTCAGTCTGAAATCAACGGAATTCCGATGCAAAACTTCCAGAGCAGTTCAAACACCTTTTCACAACGGAAAAGCAAATGTCAAGTAAAATCAAGTTTTATCAAGTAGAAAATGATGCAAAGGGAATTGTGTGTGTGTTCCGCCATTTTGTTGTAACATCAGGTTTATTTTGGTTGTTGCCCGAAGCCCCGACTTGCACTTTTCCCTGTTGGAGTATCCCACCCCCCAGGTTCTGAGTACAAAGGATTGCTCTATATGACATGCACTCTATAAAACAGTGCGGTGTGGTTTGCCTTTAAGAGTGTTTTATATAAGTCAAGTCAGCTTTATTTCTTTATTTCTTTATTTCTCCTGTCTTTATTTAAAAGACACAGTGTCGACTAAAGTGCTGCACAGTAAAATGAAATCATTATAAGATTAAGACAGAATAAAATAAAATGAAAACACCACAATTAAGAAATTAAATAGATTAAATAAAGGAATAGAGAGACAGTAAGAGACCATCAATAACAGGACAAAAGCAAAGAGACAGCTGGGTGATGGAGAACTTCCCATGACTCAGATGCCTCTGAGAATAAATATGATTTCAGATTGGATTTAAAAATGTCTGGTTTAGGGGATGACTTTATAAACAATGGTAAACTATTTCACAATCTTGGAGCAGAAAAGACCTGGTCAGCTTTGAACCTCATCTGAGAGCATGGAATGGTTAAAAACTGCTGATTAGAAGATCATAATGTTCTGGGGGTGGAAACGGAGCAAAGAAGCTCGGAGATGTAGCTTTATGCAGTACCGTGTAGAGCTTTTCACAACAAACAGTTAAACTTTAAAATCAGTTCTGTTTTTAACTGGTAGTAAATAGAGGGAGACGCGGATCGGGGAGATGCTTTCCCATCACATGCTACCTGGCATTAGATAAATGTTTTGAATTGTTTTTTTCTTTTCATTTTTTTAAAGAACGAGCTGGAGCACTTCCCTCTGGGCACAGTGCAGCACTGCCAGGCCATAATGAACTCCTGCAACTACGACTCCATCCTGGCGCTGGTGTGTAAGGAGTCTGGACAGAGCAAACCAGACCTGCACCTCTTCCAGTGCGATGACATCAAGGTGAGCAGCACACAGACTTCTTCCTAAGTATTCACTTGTAATCAGTTTTATTATTTAGAATGTTTTATCGTTATTTTGTCTGGATGTTTCTCTCATTTTACACCCTGAAGACTGATGTGACTGGTATAGAATATTTCTCTATAAAGGTGTGACTACACACACACACACACACACACACACACACACACACACACACACACACACACACACCTGTAAAGAGACTGTAATTTAGTGCCAGTGGAATTGTAATGTGAGGGTTTACACCAGTTGGTTGCTATGTTGAGTTTTTTCACATTATTATTGTGGTCGTAAATGAGAGCTGCTCTGCTGTGGGTGGAACGACATGTTAGGGATGTGATGTTTAATATCTGATGACACGGTGGGATTTTTGAGCCTATTTTGGTGTAAAGATGCACTTGCATTACTGTTGATATTTTCCTGACTTCTAGCACAGCCTTAAACGTCCTGCCCTCTTTCTCACAACCCTGCCCTGTAAATGTTCCCCGTTTATATCATCGCACTTGAACATAAATAGGCTACTTTACCCAAAATAAAAGAGATATAGTTTTTAATGATTAATAATTTTAATGACAGTAATCATAATTATTGTGATAATTGTATATTTATGTGGGTGAGTCAAGTGAAAAGCTTAAACGTTGGAATTGAATAGATTTTTGCTGGAACCCTGAAAGAATTGGAGTTTATGTAGATACACATTTGAGACACCTATTTACTATAAACGATGCAAAATAAGAAATGTAACGTTTTCATTTGACTCACCGTAATATTTCTGAATTCTAATCATATGCCAGTATGAAATGAGTGGAGATGATTTGACTGGATATAATCACACCTTTTGAGCTGATAGTCCTGAAGATACCAAAAATATATAATGTGCTGATCTTATGCCTTGTTTTTCCCCATGAATCTTTCCACATATTTCTTTTTGTTTAGGATTTATAAAAAAACGTTGTTGTTTTTCCCCACAGTGAGTATTATCATCATTTCAGCTATCTAAAAGTTCAAAAAATTCCTCGTCTTTGTTCCTGAGGACTGCTAATGAAACTGCTAATGACCATCCTCGTGCAACTGCTCAGCCTCCCTCAGTCTCGCATCTTATACTTTGTTCTAATATTTTGACTTCTTTCCCCCAGGCAAATTTGATCCAAGCAGATATTGAGAGTGCCATCAATGATCACAAGGGCGGGAAGGCCAAAAAGCGTCCAGAGGTTCTGAAGTAAGGCTGATTTCGCATTACTTTTGTTATATCCTGCATCATATGCCACATGTCCGATATCAGTTGAAAGTGTATCTGTAGCATCCTTCTCTTTTTCCAAACAGCACAGATGGATATACAGTATATTCTCAGAACAGATCATATCCTTTTGTGTTGTTGCCAAAATTAAAGAGCTAATAGTATATTTTCTCTACAGTCAACTATTCTGAAGTATAAGATGCAACCATTTTAATTCGGTCTGCTTAGAGGGGAAAAATCAGCATGTCTATCACGTTTTGCATGATGTTGTACTGTCTCTAAAACAGCACTTGAGAGGTTGATATAGTTCAGTTTAGTGCTTGTCCTGATGGTGTTGCTGTGGTACATGCTCACAAACTTGTTATTATAAAGCACTGGTTATGCTGAAATGTGTTTTTTCTCTCATCACAGCTGCCATATTTGCTAACAGTAGCGTACCCTTCTGTACTTGCTACCATAAATAACATAATGTGCACATAACCTGCTATAAAATGTGTCACCATGTCCATTAAGTACAGAAACTTTGTCTCTGTGTCTCTACCAGGATGATCCGGAACAGCGATGGGACTATTCCACCTCCGCCTGGTGGCCCCGCCCCTGTTCCTCCAGCAACCGCCAATCAAGTGGGTTTGAACAGCAGAGTGGCTGCTTGGTCAAACATGGCCAGTGATCATCAGGACTGTGAGTTCCGCACACATTAGCATATTTTAGATACAAAATTCAGTTATCAAGCTATCACTTATTCACTTCCCGTCTGTGTGTTCGATTCAGATGATACCCAAAGGCCATATGGGGAACAGGATGAATCTCCGGAGATGACTGCAGTGCGAATAGACAGAGACGTGGTAAATAGCATCAGATAGATCCAGGCCTCACCATCTCCATGCTCAAAACCTTTCCTTTCATCAGTCCGAAGCAGCACTAGTGTGTCTAGCTAGCCAGAGTCTTACACAATCATTTCCATACACGATCTCTTTATGGTCAGGGTCCAACCAACAGTATTAATAGTCTTTCAGCTTCAGCTCTGTTTTCCCTTAGTGTAAAGATGGCACAGGAATGTGTTATTTTTCATACACAGCTACAACAGAATAACTTAGTGTCTTATTTTACCTCCCACTGTTAATCTGGAGTCTTAGCTGTACATTTTGTGGCATTGTGGATTAATAATGTGCCAATTTTTTTATAATTCAGCATCAAAGAATATGTTTTGGAATATTTTATGACTAGAAAGTTAATTCAACATCATATCTTCTGAGGTAGCTTGTACCTGATGACGCTTTCTCCGTTTTCCCCTTTCATTCCTATTTTTGCTAGCAAAAGAAAAATACTGAAGGTTTAAATCATGCTGTAAGATTTGACTTGGCTTGATCATGCTTTACCATCAGCTCTTCTAATCAGTGCATGTGTGCTAATTATATCATATAAATGTGTTTTCTGAGTGGTTCAAAAGGTCGATCGGGACGGAGAATGCGTACTAAAATCATATTGCTGGACCTTTTCCGTAGTTTATGCTGAACATACTGAAATCTTTTTAATTGCTTTGACACAGCCAAGGGTTTGCTTTTAGTATTGTTACTGTTTCTTTCAACAGGGGAAAAAGGTTAATATACATTTAACAATCATGAGAATGACTATCCATATTATGAGAAGCAAAAAAAAATTAAAAAGGGAACAGCAGGACAGTGCAATTACGTAGAAGATTATGCACACAGAGAGCCAGTGTCTTTATGCTTTTTTAAAAAAAAAAAAATACATTATCCATTTCTTGCATTTGCTAGAAAATAATTCTCCTTCAATCTTAATGCATATGTTAATTCTCCCATTAGCCATATGTCTTGGATAATACTTAGCCATTGGTTGTGTGTAAGAGGATCTGATTTGTAGCAGTTTCTAGAGCTAGCTTATCTAGCAGCTGTAAGAAGGATATTAACCAAGTTTCCAACCCCTTCTTAATTTTGTGAGATGTACCACCTTGTATTTGTATTTATTCAGTCTGTCTGTGGCTTGCATAAAAAGCTTTAGCAGTCTGTATACATTAGTCCTTTAACGTAGTAAATATCTGTGGATTAGTGAAGAGCGCTCTATCATATAATTAAGGAATCTGCTTTTATTCATGTAATTGACTGCACCAGCATTCCCATCTTTAGAGCTGAGCTAAATTGAATCTAGTGCTGCGGCGTGTAGCTGTAATTAGTTTTTGAGGCCCAGTGCAGGATCTGTACACGCTGCTGTGTGCTAGTCGGAGATGATCGCAGCCTGTTAGAATGAAAGATCTGGGGATCCTGCATTAAGATAACCAGCATGTGAAAAAGCTGAATGTACAGTTTTTGTTATATATTTTTAATAATTGAATCAACAACTTGATCAAGGTATGTGTTTATTTTTAATTGTAGAAAATCCTGAACCACATTCTGGATGATATCGAGCACTTTGTCACCAAACTTCAGAAAGCTGCAGAGGCTTTTAATGAACTTTCGAAGAGGAAGAAATCGAAAAAGAGTAAAAAGAAGGGACCAGGAGGTACGCACTGATTTATTCTGGGTTTTATTTTTCCACTCTACGACCACCTGCTGGAGAGTTTGTTCCCAGTCGGATGATTCCTGCTTTTAAAGAGATTGCAGGGGCAAATAATTCATAACTTCCAACGTATTTAATTAAGGAAAGACGTTTTCTGAGATAGAGGTTTCATCAGATAATTAGATAATAATCCAGTTTAATTAGATTACATATAGAACTAGTTAAAGTATAAAAAGTCTCATATACACTGTACAGTATACGATTTGAGAATCAGCTCATGGTTTGATTGTGACCCAGGCATGCTTGTATGTCTTTTAGAGGGAGTGCTGACGCTGCGAGCGAAGCCGCCGGGACAGGACGAATTTGTTGACTGCTTTCAGAAATTTAAACATGCCTTCAACTTGCTGGTGAGCATCTTCTTCATCAGATTACTGCACATAATCAGATAGACAGGTGTGTAGTTAATGAATGTCTGCCCAAAAACACACAAAGAAATAGAAACTGATTCTTGGGTTATATTTCTTTTCTTGCTAATATTATACATTACTTAAAAAAAAAACACTATGTCCTGTACCTGTTTACTAACTGTCATTTATTCTCACCTGTCAGTTAGATTTCTGGGTGAATTATGTTGTGGATTAGTCAACACAGGAAATGGTAGGAAATGTAGTTTAATTTGAGTTGATAAAGTTAAAATGTAAGCGATTGTTTTTCCATGCCAGGCGAAGTTGAAAAGCCACATTCAGAACCCAAGCGCGGTGGATCTGGTTCATTTCCTGTTTAATCCACTCAAAATGGTAAGTTGGAGATTTGCCAGGAAGTGACTCAATCAGAGCACAGTCAGTTAAGACTGAATTAGCAGCAGAAGAGGCTGCACTGTACTGAACACTCGCAATGGGAAGGGCGGAGGAACACATGAAATGAAGTGTTCCTACTCTAATAACGTACTCTACCAAGCATGACCGTTTTCTGTGAAATGTTCAGATAATGAGTACAGGAAGTGAAATGTGACTCATCCTTTCATGGAGCGTTACATCAATAAAAAGACTCAGTGTTGTGAGGATGTTGTTTGCAGTCTGTGTCTCAGTGCTGACGCTGCGTGTATTAGGTGGTTCATACATCAGGAGGAGTTGACCTGGCTAAGAGCGTAGTGGTTCCCCTCCTCACCAGAGACGCCATCGAGTTCCTGCACTCTGCGGGCACTGCTGAAGAGCGCCACCTGTGGGTCACGCTGGGAGATGGCTGGACTAAATGCAGGTAATGACACAATACTCAAACTGTTCCCAAATGCAATGCAAGCGTGATTCTTCTCCTGACTGCCTCTTCCTTTGTCTTGTCTTTTCTTTCTTTGGATTATGTAACGGTGCTTCTCAGCCTTTTCTCAGCCACGAAACCCTATCGTATTCCATAACATAAGACGTATATATTAATATATATTTATAATTATAAAGTATATAATGTAGTACATCAATAGTCTACACTACACATTTATATAAAGATATTTAATACATTGTCAGTTCAATATTAGATTTGATATACTGCTGCTATTCATATTGCTTTAACATTAACAGGGACATTTTTGTACGTTGACTTTAGCAGTTCACATTACACACTGATGGACACGTTTCATTTGACCTCTTCAGTGGTCAGTGATGATCACTCTGAAGTAGTCAGATCATTTGTTTTTTTTTAACATATCAGTGTTGGACACAATGCAGAGCTTGCTCTAATAATGACACAGTGAACATGGATCACTCCAGAATGAGCAAGCTAAGCTACGTCAGTGAGAGTCGTGAATGCGCATGACTAAGCATATAGGTTCATTTTTAAAACAAGCAAGTCTGCAGCTGTCCTGAAATGTGATGGCCTAAAAAATGTACTTAAAATATATTTTGAAATCTTTAAGAAAATATACCACTTACACACATTTTTTATTTTTTAGAAACAGTCCCACAGACCACAAGAGGTCCCTGGTTGAGAAACACTGTTATATAATATCCTCTTTACATGTTCCGATTTGTATATTATATATACATTTTATACAGTATATACACTCACTGTCCACTTTATTAGGTACACCTAATAAAGGTATGAAAAACAAAAAAACATTGGGTGAGCAACAAGTACTGTGGATGGAAACAGAGCTAATAAGAGAGGACTGCCAGGAAGTCTAATCACTCTTTACAGCCGCGGTGAGCAGAAAAGCAGCACGTACAACACTTTAAACCGTGAGCTGGATGAGCTACAACAGCAGAAGAAAACACTGGGTTCCACTCCTGTCAGCCAAGAACAGGAATCTGAGGCTATCATGGGCACAGACTCCCCCAAACTGGCCAGCTGAAGATTAGGGGAAACAAAATCACCTGGTCTTTTTCCAATCTTCAACTGTCCAGTTTAAACGAGTCTTTTTATTTCCAATTTTAAATTAAAAAAATCCCAGATTTTCAATGTGGTCTCAGACTTTTGGACCCCACTCTATATATCTTTGTGTTTCAAATGACTGACATTTTGGTTCACCGGTCTCTAGGCTGGAGTGGCCTAAGGATCATTACTTCCCCCCTCACACCCTGCGATTCCGGGATGGTTGGGAGCCTCCGCTGCTAGTGAGCCGAGAGCATGGCCTGACTCAGCTGGCTGAGAGCCTGGCTCATGCTGAGCTCCACAGACCGGAGGTAGGAAGCACCATGGCCTGTGTACAAGGTCACTCTGTCCACAGTTATGGAGCTTAGTGCATGTGAGGACAGCTATGGAAAAGTTGTCCAGAAGTGAGCTTTTATGGAAAATTTGCAACAATTTTTGAACACATTTCCAGTGGATGTCAATGGAAGCATGAAATTCATTAAATTCAATATAATCAAACCTTGTGATAGACTAATGGGAACATAACTTACTGCCTTAACATGCTTTCTTTTCCAATTCATTATGCTATTATGAAAAGACAAACATGTTAGAGAATCAAGATATATTTTTATTAATCATTTTTACAATAGTGTTATGCTGGTGGAAATCATGATGATAGGTTAAGCCATAATCAAGACAGGAAACTGTATCATCATGTAGAATCACACATTTAACTTGCTTTAAATTTTGGTTCATGTCAGTGACCTGGCTTATGCTGTTTCTGTGTTTTTGTTTTTTTCCCCCCTCATCAACAGGCCAATGTGCAGGAATTCCCCTCAGCAGAAGGGTACGGCTTTACCACCACCGCCTACGAACACATGCACCTCCTGGATACACACACGGCAGTGGCTGCTTTTAAACAGGCATTCAGCCACCACGTAGATAGGTAACGGTCATGTGACTGCCAGCAGGCTCTGGAGAACTGTCTTACTGTGCACTGCTTTTCTCTTTGGGTTCCTGTTCTCTCCTTAGCAGATTTCGCTTCTCTCTTTGAGTCTCTGGTTTCTTTCCAAGCTTCGTTCAGCATCATGTTTTTGGGAATATGTTCAGTATTCAATTCCACTTTTACCCCTATCTATTTTCAGTGATTACTGTTGGCTAAGGTGTATGATCTTAATCACAAACTCTGGTTTCTGATTATTTATTTATTTATTTTTTAAACTCTTTAATCCCTGACCCAAACCTTCAGACACTTCTCCATGGCTGTGGCAGTCAATAACGCAGCTGTTTGTCATATTCATTTGAATTGCATTACATCAACAGTTTAAAGCTGCTGTAAGCGATATTAACGCTTCTTCTTATTATTAACATCCCTCAGACTTGGCCATTAAGGGAGAACAGCTACATGTCCATTCAGTACCATGTCCTCCATCCATCCAATTTCTCCAAAGTCCCTCAAACACATGCATTCACATAGAAAGATTCTGTGATTATAAAGGCATCATAGCTGGAAATAACAAACAGGCACAATTAATGTTATTGTCTAAATTTCTGTCTCTACCTAGGTCATGTATTGTAAACTACGTGTGTGTGGTAGAATAGCAAAATGTTTGGGGAAGATAAATTATGCCAAAGCCTACCAACAAGGTTTGACTCTCTCAGGCCTCTCCAGCACTGAAAAGCCAAAGTATTGTTTCCTTGTCTTTCCTCTCATTCATCCTTATTCATTTCCGGTTGCTGTTTTGTAGTGTCCGTTGCTCTCTGCAAGAGCTTTTGGTTGAATATCTATTAGCACTGCTGTGTCAACAACTCCTACGCTTATCTTTTAATTAGAGCTAGTTCTGTGCTTGCTGTTTATTTACGTATGGCCTACTTGAGTATAAACAACTGACTGACAGGCATGGAGGGCCGTGTCTTTGCAGAGAATTGATTGAACCTGATTGGTTAATGCAGTCAGGTTGAATAATTAGTGGTTGATTACAGATCCTAGGAAATTCTCACAGATTCAAATTTTACTGAAGGCCATCAGCAGGGAATAAAAGTGCTTACAGTGACTTTAAATGTTTATACTGTACATACTGTAGTTTTGTGTGTAGTTTCATGCCAGTCCTTTCATTTTTTTCTGGAAAAAAGAAAATACAAGACAGCTAAATTATTTTATGCATTTTATTTATTTATTTTAGAAAAATCGCATCTCTTTAGTTTTAGACAGTTTTATTTTAAAGTATTTCCATGCTGTACCACCTCATACTGTATCCCTTAGTGTGTAATGTATTCTTATTCATTCTAATTTATTTTCTCAATTTAGAAACTCTGAAGCCCATGGTAGAGGCCAGCCAAGAAGTTTTGCCAAATCAAAATATGACTTTGTGGCCAGGAATGGCACAGAGCTGTCTGTGGTGAAGGACGAGGTGGTGGAGGTACACCATCATCTCTCACATATTTTTCAAATGAGTGGTGGTGGTGGTTGTTTTTTTTTAAGGAACAGTTCAGGGCAAAATCATATTCCACTTCTCTTGAAAGTGCACACTACATCATGAGCCCAGTAGTAAGTTTCTTACACAAACAGGAAAAAATGGAAACCAGTTGCACACATCTGTGAGTTTGTGTATATGCAACATGGCAGTTAAAGTCTCATACGAGTACACAAGCGAACAGCATCAACATCAGTTTGAAAAATGTGTCTCTGAAGAGTGCCTGTTAGCATTAGCTTTTGTCCTCCTCAGCTGATTTGGCAGTGGAAATTAGGTTTTTTTTAACACGTCATGATATAAAACATTCCAGGCTTTTCAAACAGGAAATAGTGCTTTTTTTAAGCTTACTTCATCTTTGAGCCCTGTATAAGACTTTCCCCTGTAGTCCAGAAGAGTAACAGTAGAAGGTTCTAAGTTGCCTAAATGTCTTTGATAGGTTCTGGATGACAGAAAACAGTGGTGGAAGGTTCGAAACGGAACGGGAGTTACAGGATACGTGCCAAACAACATCCTCGAGATCACCAAGACTGTGGATGTGAACGGACGCGGCGAGCCAATTTACAGCCATACCATTCAGGTGTGTTTGGTTAACTGATAGAATGATAGATGTTTTGGGCTCCCAAGTGGCGCAACATTAAAGTCTTCGCCCCATCATCTGGAGATCGCGAGTTTGAATTATCGGTGGCTAGAAAACAAGGGAGCAAAATTGGCAGTGCTCTCTGTGGGGGAGAGGCATATTCTCTCTCTCCCGTCAGTAACAGCAACATTAGGCAATCGTGTGTCTGTGAGCTCATGTATGCGGAAGAGGGTACATAGCGCTTTCCTCTGAATGTGTTATGCCGCCCTGTGACGCAGTATGAACACAGACGGTTGGTTGGCTCGGAGTCACATGTCTCGGAGGAAGCATGTGAGAGCCTTCACCCTCATCAGTGGTAGCTGATCTATGATGGAATTGGGGACAAAAGTAGTTTTTTTTAATATGTATAATACAACTGTTTTAAAAACAGTTTTACCTCATTTGACTGAAGCTCATAAAACACTTGATGATTTAGCAGTGAAAGACAGCGCAAATGACTGATCACTAGCGGTCCTTAATTTCATACAAGGACACTTGACACTACATGACGAGCTTATTTGCTCAGAAGCACTGCCATCAGCACTGGTCAGAGTAGCTTTGTGTATTTCTCTACCTTTTTTTTTTTGCTGTTGTTTAAACATTTTTTTTAATTCACCTTTTCTTCACACATTTATTCATCTAAAAGCTAATGATGCCAAAGAAGGAGTTTGAGCTGTTTAAGGTAGGGCAGAATGGTTGTGTGTGTGCAGCGTGCCTCTTTCTAAATGCTCTTCCCTTTACACTAATTTCATAGATTTAGCTGTAGATTAGTAGGTTTCGTTATTCAGCTTATCCTTCCTTTATGTTTGGTTAAATCTACTGCACTTACTTTACTATAGGATTCTTGACATAGAGCTATCAAGTTGCCAAGGAACAGTGAGGTTAGATGATCATCTAAATATATTTCCCAAGTGTTTGTATTATTGGGACTGAAAGATCAACAGGAAGTGTAATCTCACTTTAGTCAGTATTGATGGTTAAGCTCCAGAAGTCCTGCTTTTGTTTCCCTGAGCAGTAGAAGTGTGATGTTAGTTTGCAGTGAGAGTGCTGGAGTGAGTTTGCTGTGTTGTGTAAAATCAATCACAGCCTTCATCTTTCCTTTTTTTTCCCTCCACAAGCAATTGCTGGGTGAATTAAATGAGGTAATAACATTAAGAGTGCACGAATGGACCAGACAGTTGGATTGTATGCATGATGTAATGCAATCTGAGATTATATGGATAATACCAAGTACTATAAAGAATGATGACTTCTATACTTAGTATGTCCTTTCTTTCGATTTTCCAAAACTGTCAAAGAAAACAACTGAAGCAAAGATGTTTGGCATTAACGTGTTAAATCTGACAAACTGCTTTTGTTTCCATCATTATGCAGAAGCAGAGAACAGACTACGTGCCCAAACCTGGAATCACATCCATCCCTCCAGCTCCGACTCCCCCTCCTCCAGCTCCTGCTCCTGCGCTTCCCACCTACTCACTGCCCCCCAGCGCCACTGCTCCTGTAGAGCATCATGGGAACTCGCCATCCAACGTCAGCCGCCAGAGCAGCAGCAACTCCAGTGACAATGGCAGCATCACTATGAGAGAGCAGAAAGAACACAGCGTGACACCTGCTAATCGTACGCATGCTGATCGTCATGATTAATCCTTAAACTGTGACCAAATTAATTAGCACATGGGTAACACGTTAAAGGGAAAAACGGCGGCTCTTGTTAGTCTGTGCAAACATGTCACTGGGTTTACTTGTCCCCTTAGAGGGAAGAGTCACTGCAAATCAATATGAAGTTATGAACAGCTGTGGGAGATTTTTGAGTGATATGTTAGATAGTTTCCTCCAACACCATCAAAACACCAAGTGAGTGACTAATTTTTGGTAGAATGGTGTTCATCTCTCTAGTACAGCTCTAGAGACGTGTAGCTCTACCTAAGCTGTTCTGGTGGCTCCTGGTGGTCCAACATCTTAGTTCCACACTTTGTATTGGTTTTTCCTTTAATTTGTCACTTGTCTGAATATCACACACTTCCTTTTATTACATTATCTGACCCTTGACTGGGATATAACAGCTTTAGGTATTAATCTGGCAGAATGTATTTATCCAAATACCTTTTGTTATATGCAACTAGATACGAATATTCTGTACTTACTGGAATATTACATCAAGGTAGCTGGGTTTAAATTTAAACCCTCATCCTAGTGACATAATCACTTCTACCCTTGTGATGGTGAAACATCATCAGAATAAACCACAAGTCTAGTCTTCTTGATGTTTCTAATGCAAGACATTTCAAAATAACCAAGCTGGGAAGCCTTTTTTTTCCGAACTAAAACTAGGTTTCATTTTCCTGTGACTCGCCAGGCCGCAAGTCCAACATGGAGGAGGTTCAGGATGAGCTGGTGCACAGACTCACTCTCGGTCGCAGTGCTCAGAAGAAGTTCCAGGCTCCTCCACGCAGCACCACTCTGCTCACTGCCAACATCTCCTACGACTCCACGCCTGAGGAGGTCAAAGCCTGGCTCGAGGTTAAAGGCTTCAGCGCTGTGTAAGTGTGTTTGAGGACAGAGACAGTTTGGTGGAAAGTTGTGCGCACTGTCCTGTTTCTGTGTGTATTTATTAACTTTCCAAAAAGCCATACTCAAAGTGCATTGTACAACGGTTAGTTCTGGTTCACTGATCTGATCGCAAGAGCCGCCTTCCAAGAATGCTTACATTTAGCATAACCGCACTGGGACCTTTCACTCTGTATCACTCTGACTCTGTTTCACTCGCTCGTCCGTGTTTGCCACATAAAATTCCACTTTTAGCAACAATCTAGCAACGACTGCCTGCGATTTCTCCTTCAACACAAGATACAGTACTCTCAATATATTGTGACTTTTGCTTGTAATATTAGATATTATGACTATATTCTCAAAACATTACATCTGTATTCTTGAAAACTTGTATTTTTATTTTTGAAACGGTGGCCCTAAGAATGACAGAGTGATGCTCATGTTTTAGTGCAAGTCCACTGCCGAGCCTGCACTAAAACATGACCATCGCATTGCCAGTTTGCTTTCCAATATGTTTAAAAGAAATGGAGCTGGAGACTGATGTGAACCTGTGTGTTCTGTCTATACAGGACTGTAAACAGTCTGGGTGTGCTGACTGGAGCTCAGCTCTTCTCCCTCAACAAAGACGAGCTGAAGACTGTGTGTCCTGATGATGGGGCTCGAGTCTACAGCCAGGTCACCGTACAGAAGGCTGCCCTCGAGGTAGGTCGGAGTTCGCACGTTCTCAGTTCTCTTTACATCCTTCTTTTAACTTTTCTAGAACACTCTCCTGTTCAGCTTATTCATTCAGAATGAACACTATATTATTTGCCATGTCTCTGGGTTAAAAGTAAGTGTTTTGAGAACTGGTTCACACTGAAGATATTTTGAGTTTTAAATCGGCCAACGCTGGCAAGGTTGCCTCTGGTTTCTTTCGTGTTCTTCCTGCCTGCAGGTCTTCTTCTGAACCCTCCTATGATCCACTGATAAAGCTGTCAGGCTTGCTAAGGTATTTAATATGTCGTAGACTGGTAGCTCTTCTCTGTTGGCAAGGTTCAGTGTAACACACCAGTTTGATGCAGCATTTATCACTACATGGTTATGGCATGTTCCATAACTTCAGAACGCTGTGTTCTGTCAGTAGACCTGACTAACAGAGATTGAGTAAACCAGTCTGAGATGGTCAACTCCACCCTGCAGACATAAACGTCCACCCAAGCAGCTTCTGCTTTTTTAGCTTTGGAGCAGAAATCACTGCAGTGCTCCGGGCACATGTCTGTGGTATTGGATGGTCTTCACACTGACCTTAGACATGTGTTACTATACATTTCCCCTGATAGTGTTACTGTAAATACGCTTCTAGGTTCTGCCTCAGTTTAAGCCTGTACCGTCTTTCCTCAGTGCTTCCTCCTCATGTCATGCAGTCATCTAGACTTTTATTTATTTATTTTTTTTAAGAAGTAAACCTGTCTCCTTCCACAGGATTAATTTACTCTCCATCTCTTTCTCTCTCTGTGTAGAGGAGTTCGGGCTCTGAGCTTCAGGAGATCATGAGGAGGAGACAGGAGAAACTAGCAGCGACAACAGCCAGCGACTCAGGAGTCGAGTCCTTTGATGAGGGGAGCAGCCACTGACCCTCTCGCCCTCCTCTCCTCTCCTCTTGCACTTTTTCATCCTTTTCACATTGTTGTTTTTCAGGACGCGGTCGAGTTCGCAGCCATCATGCGCCGTCGTCAGGAGCTCCTGGATCCGCCCGACCATGAAACCAGCTCGGATGTAGATTAAGCAGCAGCATGGACAAAAACACCGTGTTTGACAGAAGAGGATTTGTAGGATTTTGTAGGATTTGTAATATACTTGCTACGTAGACCAAAATAAAGTACCACAATGAAGATGATTGTAGGTTTAATATAAATAAAATAAGGCTGAAGAGCATGTAGTTGTTTGTAGAGCTGTCAAGTTAAGCATTAAATCAACGTCTTCAGTCCTTAATGTTATAAATATTTAAAAATCAAATTATTATTTAAAAATATAAGAATTTAAAAATCATTGTGTAGAACTGCTGTAATTAGTTTGAAGGAAAGAAGACATTGAATTACAGGAAGTGTTGTAATGTGCGAGGTCGATGACTGAAAGTGAACAGGACACGTACATGTCTAGCAGTGAAGGAAGGACATGCTCAGGACGGCGAGGAATTTTTGCTGGACTTTGATACGGACGTGGACTTTTTTTTTTTTTTTTTTTAATTAACTAACGGATTTAGATTTCCATTGAACATGTGTACTTACCCGTTTGCACAGTGGGCTGTTGGCTTGGAAAGTAAAGTGTCTGGAACTTTCCTTTACTAACCACACACACACACACACACACACACACACACAGGTGGAATCGATACAGAAGAATACAGAGATAGGCATAATGTTACAGGGGATTGGTGTACATTTTTGTTTGCTGGAAGAAGAGGATATTTATGTGTTTGATAATTTTCTATTTAAGCCTAATGCCAAATGAGTAACTTTATATCTGACTCACCATCCAGGAAAAGCCGTGGCCACATTGGAACATACATTTCTGTCCTTTTGCCGTGTCCCTTCTAATACTGTAGACATGTTTTCAGGGATATATTTTGTACTAGAATCTACAAAGCTGGCTGTTTAAGGTTATGCTCAAAACACCTGCATGCATAATCATTTCTGTTTTGAAAACGCTTTTGGATACAGTGGATAGAATGATTTTGTACTCTGCTTTGTTTTGGAGTTTTTTTTTTTTGGCAAACGATCATCAAAGATTGATTTTTAAATGTTTACTATTACATTGAGTTATTGATTTGATGTAATCGGAATATCTCTCTGAACACTGATGGTCAGAAGGACTCTAGAGTAAGATTCAGTTTATAGTACCACATTTCTCTTTTCCTGATTTCGTAGTGACTGAAGTGCCATGTTCATATAGGAAGATTTTAAACAGCAGTAAATGAATAGGGAAAGGCTCTTTCATAAGCTCTCTCGTAAGCCATTTACTCAGTGGGTGATCCACACTTCCTCAGCTCCTGCTTTTCTGCTTTATGCTGTGATCGTTTCATGAATGAAGGCTGGCCATTTTCTATCAATCATAACTAGCACTTAAATGGAAGGACCTTCAATAAGAAGAAATAAACTGGTAAAGAACTACAGAATAAATAAATCTATATGAAATCTACGCTGCCTTGCATGTGTTTGTGACTGGGTGTGTTTAGATGTCTTTCCTTCGTAGAGGACCAGCTCTAGCAGTAACATGGCGTGAGCCAGGGCTCCGCTGCGTGTACGCTGGGATCAGGATCAGGAATACTCGAACCCATCACTAGAGGGCAGGCTTTAGCTCTGAGCCAGCAAGTACACACATTACTCCACATTTCCAGCCCTAGTTAATGTGACCTAAGGAACATTTTTCCAGATAATCATATTCAACGGTTTTCTTTATTGTTTTGTTTCCAATAACCACACACATTAAAACTGAGAGGATGACGAGTGATCTCAGCTCAGGCTTAAAGTGATGCATTGCACAAAATGGCACCAAAGACAAATCGGACACAGCTCGACGTACACTATATTAAAGAAAAAGTTTTTAAAAAAGAAAGACGTGAAACTTTAAGAGCAAACACTGGCCCTTATATCTGAAGGTCTTCTCCATCTATGTATAGTTTTGTAGTGGACTGGATGATCGATCAGTGAGACTCTGGGCATATGCTATTGTGAGAATATTACTCAGTACAATAGGCAGTATGTAACGTTTTTAGAAATAGAAATAGTTAAATATGAAGACTTTAATCATGGATTTGATCCATTTTTCTTTAGTATGAAATAAGAGGTGTTTTTAAGGCTTTGTACATAAAAACTAATCCAAATATTAATGTAGAATGACCGTATATTGTACCTTATTATGGGAGATATCTAAGGTATTATCTCATTTTTCTTTTGCTGTTATGAACTTCAGTGTTCACTGCCAGCAGCAGCTGAGCAGACATTTTTCAACGTGATATGAAATGAATACATAATTCCTCATTATCTGCCGATACAGATGCCAATACTGATTTTTTTCCACATGTAAGCATAAACATGGTCCTTTACAGATGAACTCATCAGCTTCACCAGCTTTGCTGTAAAAATAAACATTAAAAAATAAACATTACATCCTACATATCTCTACATGACAGGATATGTTTCACTCTGGTTTTGGACCCAAGTGAGCTGAACTCGAAACAAATCTTGAGTTTTTTTTTTTCTTTCTTTTTTTTTTTTGTGTGTGAACATTTAAAGTCTTGGCATCAGCCAGGCTTCCTTATACATGAAAGGATGATGTGTACATTCCAGCTCCACAGCTTGAAAGAGTAAACTGCGCAGTTCCACACCGGAGTCGTGAGAGGTCTGACATGGCAATTTCCACTACACCACACCCTCCTCTGCCTAGACAAGGTTCTTCTAGTGTAGAACCGACAACATCATTCAGCTAGCAGGAGACGTGGTGAGGACAGAGGAGGAGGCGCAGTACAATGACATAACGTACAGATTTTCGCTATAGCGCAGCACACACTTACAGATAATCAGTGCAAATTATACAGAACCAGACAGACGGATGCGTGTCGTCACCTCAGAAGGTCCTCATTTCACGAATATGGGAATATCCAACCAGGTTCTAGTAGTCGTACCAAAGAGTAGCTTACGGAGAGTAGTACAGCAGTAGAGAATGCCCCCTCTCTCTCTCTCTCTCTCTCACACACACACACACACACACACACACATTTGTACTGAATGTCCCTTCCAGGGAGTGGCAGTGTGACAGTTAAAGAGTCTGATGCAGCTTCAGGAACCAAGGCAATGAATACTAATACTATGATGAGTTTGGATGTATGTGAAATACTCTCACAAATTATGGCGCCCTAACGCCCTCAGAGACGTCCGTGACGAGCACATGGACCTCCTCATGCCTTCGCTGGGTGTGGCAGCAACAGCAGATGGGGTTGGTGCTTACAGACAATCCTGAGAATAAAACTAAATGCTAAAAGTTCTTTTTTTGTCCCATTTGGCCAGCGGTTCATTCAATCTCACCACTAACACTCGCTCTGGAACTGCTGCAGTGACTCTGCTGAAAGAAAGCAGCCTGGACGTTGTTGTGGATTCCTTAAGGCATGTTTTTTGTCCTATTGTGCCTTCGCTGGTTGGGACAATAGAATGTAGAATAGCTTGGGTGATTTCTGCAACTCCTCTGCTGCAGTTTTTATTTATTCTGGTGTTTATATAGTAGGCCTTTATGCAGAGAATAAATGCCTGAAGCAAAGGAGAGTGCAGGGCATCGTTACAACCTGTAAAACACAGAACAACCTTTAGATTAGACTGTGAAATGTCAATAGAAGAACAGTACACAGAACAATCAAAGAACTTTCACAAATACAACACCTCTTTATGCAGCATTTATTATGTTTGTAGAGTACCCTGGTCCCTTTACTGCCTTCACTGGTCCCAAACCTCCTGCAGGGGCGAGGTATTCTTTATCTGTTTCTAGGCAAACACTAGTCTGGTCTGATTGCAGTGGAACATGACTCGTTCCTGATTCAGCCCAAATACAGGAAGTGAACTAAGCATGCGGTATTTCGAGTTGTATGCAGCATTTTTCTGATACGCATGCTGGCAAAACTTCTCCGAATGGCTGATTCTGGCTCCCGTGTGGCACGACAGAGAAGTGTTCATTCAATTGTTGGGAACTTGCAAGTTCAAAACCCCAATGATGCTAGGGCCATGCATGACCGGGGGCCTAGAGAGCAAGACTGGCCGTGCTCTGGCCGTGTAATGTCACAGTGACACTAACCAATCATAGGTGTCTGTGAGCTAATGTATGTGGAAGAGGGAAGACAGTGCTTCTCAAAGTGTGTTACTTTGCCCTGTGACGAAGCATGAGCAGCAGTCTCTGAGGAAGTTTGATAGGGGAGAGCTAACCAGTGGGTGGGAACTGTGGAAATCAATTTATTCTATATTATACTTATTATTTAACAGCTCTATGTTCTACAAGCCCAACTGATGTCTAAGATTTTTGAACTGTACATTTGTTTACATCTTCTGTTGCCATTTTTGACACGTAAATGAAGGACTTCTGCTACCAAACCTTATGAATGTTTCCAGATCAATGTTTCCTTTTTCACATGAACCTCCTCACCTGATTTTTTGTTTTCTGGTGCATTTAATTACATGACTGTTTCGTTCAAGTAACAGATGCTGAATCTGTATAATCGACTACTAGGTCCTGCTGCAGTTTCACTGCTCAGCCAACGTTACGCAACACAGCCAATGCTCACCTCGTTTCACTTTACCATAAAGGCCAATAATTCTTCCTCTTACCACGTTAATTGTTCCTAACTGTTGCCTGTTCCCTCTTTTTAATGTATTTGTTTTGAAGGTTTAGCTGATACAATTCTAAACCATTAACACTAAACCATTAACTTTAACATTACCCACAACCATCCTAAACATCCTCACTTTCCATACACGTCCTGGCTGCCATTAAGACTTGGTGACGTTCTCGTAGATGACATCGCTGGTGAGACTCTGCTGTTTTTTCTTCTTCCACATGAGCAGGACACACTGATGAATGAAGACATACTGTTCCTGCAGATAAAGAGAAATCACTTCTTCTACAGCTGTAATTACAGAAGATTGCGTACACTATAATTAGCTCCAGATTGGATGCTCAATACGCTCCACGTAAGAGAAATGATATTCGTAAGAAATGTAAATGTACTACAGGAAATTAAGGGAATGTAAAACAAATCTTGCTTTACCAGCTATTACCCAGTGCAGCTGATTAAAGTGAGACAGAAAAAACACACATTTTACCTCTGTTTGCACCATAGAGAGTCGATGTGAGCGCATCTCTGATACCATCCCCAATATATCAGCATACTCGTGCTCCCGGATATGCTGCATCAGCCGGTCCAGGGCAATAAACGTGCCTGTACGACCCACACCAGCACTGCAGGGTTACAAAACACACACACACACGAGGATCACTCACAACTCCATTAACAAGCCACAATGGATATTTATGTGCTTCAAGCTCAATGATCTCTGGATTCTCAAGGAATCATTTGGTTATTTTTTTTAATTTAGCAATTTTGCAAAGTGAGTAGCCATAAAGATTTCTGTAATAACATCTGACAATTCTGACTCCCAGCTGCAGGCTTTGGACAGCAAGTCAGTGTTGGCCAGCACACAGCTGGGATATTTAACCCTGTTTCTATCTGAAGCTGTGACAGCAAGCCTTTTGGAAATCCCTCAAACAGAATTAAAAGTGGAATCAGGGATTTTTTTATACCACTTCAATAAAAATATCTGCTCAGAGGACAAACTGAAGGCTGTAAAGCACCCCAGGCTCCATAAACGAGAGAAAATGATGGATAAGGAAGCAAAGTCTGGACAAGGTCACCCCTCGTTTATGAGCAGGTGGCTTACTTGTTTAGCAGTGTGACTTTTGTAGAATCGTGGCTTTTATCGTTATTCTGGTATATTCAACTCATATATACATTGGGATGAAATTTTAGTTCTTCAGGACCATGGAACACAGGAATACATAACATGCAAATACACTACAGTGTGAGACAAGTGCAAAAATATAAACAAATAAAGGCTGAACAACAGTATAGTGGAAAAAGGAGCAGTAAGGGAAAAGGTGTCTCCTAAAAGCAAAAAAAATAAAATAAAAGGGGGGGGGGGGGGTTTATACTGTTTGAATTTCGAGTTTCAAGACCGCTAGCTTCAGTCAACTTTCACCAAAACCACTGACTACACATTTATACATTTATGTTTTTTTCCCAGTTCAGCCCTTTTCAACCACATTTCCTCTTTTCGAACTATTAAAATATGAATGCCTGAAAGCTCAATTCAACACCAAAAACAGACTTAAAGCTTTACTCTAACATATGTAGGGTATTTCTGAGAATAATCAATATTTAGCAGTTCCCTTTTATCCTGAATGTGCAGCAGCGAGCAAGACAAACTGAATCATTACGCAGAGCCATGCCTAACACTTGGCTCAAGAAAGATCAAGGATTACAAGAAGAGCACAAATACAAGCAATGTAGTGAGTAGTAAGGTGCATGGTGTACGCCATAATGGTGAGGTCACTGTGTCCTCTAGGAATCCAGGCTGTAGAGATTGTCTTCACAAGCTGGTATTCCAGATGTAGAAGAATCTACCACATGGTTAAGAGGGGTGTTTAATCTAAGAGGTGTTAACTCAAGAGAACAACTACAAAAAGTACTCTGGAGGTTACAGCACCATGTCACTGGAATGCCTCTTCTAATTAGGGACTGAGAATACTGTTGAGATGAAAATTATAAACGACAAACGCAAGAGACGTAGAAAAAGCACACAGGTGTGTCAGGACCTGCAGAGAAATCTATTCAAATCTAGTTTTTAAAAAAAAGCCCAAGAAACCCAATTCAAAGATTCACTGCATGAAAAATTAACTCAAAAACCAATGTATTGAAATTAAGGGTAGAATTTCCAGTGAGTAAGTAAGTAACATGTGTAGGTTCGACAGAAGTTAAATAGGTAAATAATGTCAGGTTTATGTAAAAGTCATTAAATAAAAATACATTTACAGACATTGATTGTAGTAACATGGACATTATATCAATATATGTAAAAGCTACATAAAGCCATGATCACTTTTCAGAGTGTGTAATGTCTTGAAAAAACATGTGGCTGAGAAGCCCAGGAAACTTCACATCAGTAATGGAGCGCTGTCTAGCCAGCTGTAGTGAAACCACTCGGAGTGAAGCATGAGCAACAGCATGTCCACATACAGAGTGTAAACAGGGCGTTTCGCACCGCTTTAGCTCCAGAGCTAAATGTACAGTACTAAAGTACCGGGCGATTTTACACGAACTATTTCCCAGTGCAATTTAAAGGGTTGTATTCGCACCGACAGTGGGCACTAGGAAGTGACGTAAGCCGGTCAGCAGCGACGTCATTTGTGCGCAACATTCAACAACGGAAACAGCCGGAGGATGGAGGACGCGGTGATCGGAGCGGTGTTGCACTTCAGCGTCCGTCCATCTATCGCTGTTCTCCATACTTGTGAAATAGGTTGACACTACAGTATGTTCACACGGCGTTTTAAATCATGGCGGGTGAGGGCGTTATCCTACGCGTTTGGCCAATCAGCGTCTACTTACGTCACGGATAGTACCAGTTGTGCTGGTTAGTGGTGATGGGAAGTTCGGATCATTTCACCGACTCGGACATTTGAGTCTCGTTCAGCAAAATGAACGAATCTTTTTTCGAGTCATTTCGTTCATTTTATCAAAATATAATTAAAATGTTACGTGTTACTTCCCTAACACATCTATTACTTACGCAAATGTTGATCACACTACAAAC
>CM074962.1:8973089-8994576 GCA_037577455.1 Pangasius macronema
GACCCCTGAAGGGAAAAGCCGAAAGAAGAAGATGAAGAAGTTTATTCACTGTCCCACTGCCTTATGTAATGCTTTCGAGTGAATTGTGTTGTAAACACAGCTCGCCCACCGTCCACTGACAATGTTGTGTACGGTGGTTATTTTCGAGAGAAAATCGAAGCTTGCTGTCGCACTGGATAATTTCTTTTTTTGCAAGAAATGGTGGTGTGTACTCTCATGGGGGAGGGAGCAGGCAGCCAGAAATGAAGCTCAGTTAATAAAGAAAGGTCATGTTCATTAGAGGAGAAGCAATTATACTGTAGGTGTACGTAATAAAAGAAGACTTCCACATAGAGAGTGAGGAGTTGATGAGTTGAGTTGCAGGGAAACATACGAATAAACAGTCTGAGGCATCTGAATGAGCACTGACATGCTCATATCCTTGGCAACAAGACACTGAGTCCAATCTGAATCAAGTTTATCTATCCATCTATGTCACACTCTGTCTTATGGAAACATTAACATGGATTATTCCTCTGAGCAGTGTAAAGAAGAAAAAAAGACCGGAAAGTGAGCATTTCTATCATTTCAGGTTTAAGGAGAGTAGGAGAGGGTGTAATGATCGTACCAGCTGCGCAGTCGGGAACTGTGGAGAACGCAAAACCTCAGCTGGAGTATGGATTTTTAAGCGATTCTGCAGTAATACATGTTGTTTTGGGGGCCATTTGGGGGCCAGTCTTTTCCTAATAAATATAGTAAAGTTGTGTTAAATACATACTTGTCTAATGTCAGGTAAGTCGAACAAACATGGATAGATTTTAAAAACGTTCTCCATGTACTATGAAAGCGAGAGCGCCCTGTGTGTGGAAAGCAGCGTGAGATGATGGGAAAGGGGAGGGGCTTCCAGGGAGTGTCTGTTAATATTGAAGAGTTCAAAACACTTGCAGATCAAATGCATGTTGATTGGCTGATCTCCTATTTTAATCGGGAGGAAAAGACTGCTCTTTAGCGTATAACCTGCACTCTGATAAAAGATATCCCGATGTTTTTATGGAGCTCCTACGCAAAATTCATTAGTTATCAGGTCTGTTAATATCATATAATTGGAAATAAACATCACTGGATATCATGGCAGAGTACATCACACAAACCTATTTGTATATCACACAAACCTATTTCCAACCCAGTCTCACAGAAAAAAAACATTCATAGGCAACTTAGTTGTAGCAATAAGAGGTACAACTATGCATTAAATATCGACCTTATTCACGTAGCATAGTGGTAGAGGTTAGCTTGGTTAAGGTAGGCTGGTGCAGAACACCTCGTACAGAGCATTCGAGTGTGCTGTGAATTGGGTTTATTTTTTTTACAGTCATCTTCTGGCTCAGACAAAATGCCACCCAGGCTTTTTGCTTTTTTGAGCTTGTGTTTAAGAATCACCTGAACCCCCTGTATCCTGAAAAGAAAAGGTCAGTCTCCTGCCCTTTCAGTTAGCCCTCTACCAAAATACCACATATGTGAAGGCTGGTCACGTCTTCCTCAAGCCCGCCCACCTCTTCTCTCACTAAACCTGACCTTATAAAACCCAAACTCTGCATGCTAGAGTTACCAGGATCGGCCATAAGAACACACTGATGCCTGTCTGATGGCATCCGTGATTGTCTTGTTCTTTCCAAGTTTCACATTCTCACTCTGACTCTGACAATGCTGCATGAAACATTGAGTGTTATTTTTCCTCCAGTGAGACAGATTTCTTCAGGACAGCCTGTTCTGCCAGAAGCAAAGAGAGATAAGCTGCTCTTTCATTAACTCAAACAGTGGGGATGTTTCCAGCTCACAGCCCCTGGCAGGCGGTGCAAAAACCGTGTCACGGAGCAGCGTCTGTGTGCGAGTGCCGTTTAAAAGGACAGAGTGTCCCCTCTGTGTGAGAAAATATGGCGAGGTGAGAAAAATACACCAAGTGGAACTAGTTTCTATCTGTTGATCAGTTTAAAACACTGACACACAGCCACTGAGGGTGCAGGCTCTTTTTACAAAAACTTTTACACAGAAATTCAGTAGGCTAGTAGGCAGCAGGCAGAAAGGACTTACACGTGAATGCAGGTCAGTCAAAATCCCAGAATGACTGACAGGCAAAATCATGCAGAATGAGACTGAGTACAAATGAACAAAAGAGTGTAATGCCTTAATGACTATTTATACCGCGGTGTTGTTAAGTAATCAATTCTGATTGGTCTGAAGATGTTGATTAATTTTATTTCTAACCACAGTGTGGCTGAATGCTCGAATCTGATTGGTCAGTGGGTGTGGATTATTTTTGTATAACAGCACGGTTTGGACAGTAGTTCCAGCTGTAACATGAATATTAACGCCCTCCTTCTAACACAGTATTGTTTCTATAGCAACAGCTCATACTTGTACAGGGACTTGTACAGTGAACGCTCCACATAATCTAAGACTAATAATAACAAATCTTAAAAACATATAATCGTTGATGTGGTGACGTTATTTATTAGGAGACATTTATTTAACATTAATGGAAGGAGTTTCGGGTGTAAACGCTTTGTAATAGTCAGCGCTGTGCAAAGTTTCCAAGCATGAGAAAGTCTTCAGGGCGGAGGAATTTTCCAGGTTTTCTGTAAAATGAAGAATGAGAGACAGAGAGAGAGAGAGACAGAGAGTGAGAGAGGCTGGTGAAGAACGACTTTATTGCAATGATAATGCAAGTGATAACAGGAACCAACCTGTGTGTCGGACGTTCCACAACATTAAATTCAACTGTAAACCATTAAAATGTGTGGCGTGTTGTTCATTAATAAAATAAACATTTGAAATAACACACTCCAGACCATGATGATAAACGAAAATAATGCTCCGCTTCACGTCATGCTGCATCACAGCACCCCTACGTGCATTATTTTCATATATAAATGCACATCTGTCATGTGTTATTCCTTACATATGAATATCAGCAGTTATCCTTTTTCTACTAAAACATACACAGGGAAACGCCAAGCAGATAAACAGATTTAAAAATATATTGCTTTAAAAAATTGTGATCATTGATATTTAGAGATGTTTATTTCGTATTTCTGGAAGGAGTCTCTGGTGCCAGTGGTTTATCCAGTCAGAGGTAAAGCTGCTCCTTTCACTTTTCAGACATGTGAGAGCCTTAAGGACTTGTTTTGTAGACATTAATTGTAACTATAAATTAATAAAATGCACAATGAGTCATTATTTATTTAAAAAAATAGTTGAAAAATGTTTATTCTTATAAGAGGAATAAAACAAGCTGTTACTGGAGAATAATAATTAACTGCACTCACATCCAGCTAGCATCGGGCCACCCTGTCACTGCTTATTTTTTAAGGTGGGTGATTTAAAACATCAGCACCATGATGCTGAAACAGGAGCAATAAAGTCTTGCCAATGGGATGAGATGATTTTATGAATGAATCACCAGCAGATTGGGAAACCCACACTAGCAGAGAGTTGACGTAGCATTAGTCATTCTTCGCCAGTGTGAGTATGTTCATCTCATACAAAGCTTGAACATTACCAGGAAAGGCATGCTGATGATGGCCCAGGTTTTTGAGCATGAGAACACTATGAGAAGATAATCAAATTTCCATCCTGCTGTGTCATTTTCATCGTGAACAAATTTAATCTGTATCTATAAAAGGATCCGCTAAACATCGCTAAATGAAGTCTGAAAAGTAATAATAAAAATAAAATCACGTGCCACTCATTGGGATTCTCCTGATAAGAAGCAGCATGATTTAAGAGGATGGTGCGCTGGGAACACCAGGTTATCAGCCAGCTCTCTGGCTGATGGATTTCAGATGTCAATCAATGTGGCTGGTTCCTGAAAAAGTGCTCAAGTCAGACAAAAGAGATGAGGTTGGAATAGTGATGAAAGATTCTCCAGACCTAAGAAACAGCGTGCTCCGTTTGTTGATTCTCAAATTGCTTGTTCCTTGCCCCTGTCTGTAGTTCCTGTGTTAATTATGGATTAGCTTGTGTTAAGTAGACCAGTGCTAAGTAGGGGTCTAATGATACAGTCCAGTCACAACAATTCGATTCGATTCATGATCATTTGTTCATGATTTGATATCTCAGAATATTCTGAATAAAATTTGAATGAAGTTAAATTATGATTGAAAGGACTTCTTTTTTAATTTCAGAATCATCAATAATGCAAAAAACAATGTGCATTTTTGTCTGATTTAAATAAATACAAAATTTCTATGAACGGAGGTTTAATATTCTAAACAAAATGTACGGCAGATTCAACCTATCTTAAAAATAAATAAAAACATTTATAAGTTCTCCAAAAAAAATTGATTGATTGAATAAACAAAGTTTTTTACTTAGGGGCTTTGAAAATGGTTGACTGAAACTTAATGAGCTACGTAGAAGAGCCTGAGGGTCTAAACTAGAGCTCCAAAATCGGTTAAAATGTCTGACTTCCATGTCCAATGCTGGTGTCGTTTGAAAGCTAGTCTAGAACTCTTTTTAAAGGTTATAACATGACGTGTCAGCTATTGGACTATCAGTCAATTCACAAGTGTGGATGATTCCCACTGACCACCGTGCTCCCTCTATGTGATCTCTCTCTGGGTTCTCTGACCACTGGTGTACAAACAACTCGATTCTATTAGATGCATAATTAACAGAATGCAGATACTGCACATTTCTGCATTGTGATATATCATGTCACAATGTTTTGTTACACTCCTTATGCTAAGGACGCAATACTAAATTCTGGATTGTCCATAATAACACGTAACACTTAACACGTTAAGTTTACGCACTTGCATCCTGCATCTTATTTATAGATGTTACATTAAGGCTCTAGAGTATGTGGATGTTGTACAGAATACTAACACGACTCTGAATTCAAGATGGATCCTGGATTTTTTTAAAACCCTCTTTCTGGAGCAGACACCAGGGGCATTATGTAATGGCATTTAAAATTATCTGCAGCTAACTTGTGACAAAATGAAATTGTCCGGTTTAGGTGCTTTCTGAATTACAAACATGGCTTGCTTTATGTAATTGTCAGTGAGCCAGTGAGTGAATAAATGACTGTATTGAGCTGCCAGAGCATCAGTGTTTATTTACAAATGCAACCCTGATCCACAGTGTGGGTGGACGGGTGTCATCACAGAATACATAAGTGTATTATTACTGCTGTGAATGCCTCATGTGTGAGTGGGCTGTAGTAATAAAAAAAAAACGCCCACCTACGCATGCACACACACTATGGCTGCAAAAAAAAAAAATTATAGTTGATTATTCATGTGTAACTCTTCTATTATCCTCAAAATTGCTAACATCATTTATCCTTGGGGTCGAATTGACCCCAGTAATTTAAACCTCCAGAATATGATTTTTACCCAAGTTTGTGTGTCAATTACTTTATGTTTGTTTATTGACTACCTAAATAGCCATTTAAATAAAACATAGACACCCCATCATACATCCAGAATACCTAGTGCGTGACTATGGAAAAATATGCAAATCACCATAAAATCCCACTAACTGATCTACAATTGGAAAGAAAGATCTTTTTGGTGTTTTAAGGGCTTTATATTAAGTACAGATTTTTGTTATTTATAACTTTTGGTAAGATTTGACCCCAGGAAAACCAAACACAGTTTCAAACATTTCGAATGATTAGAACAGAAGGGGCCAACGGGCAGTCATGCATCGGCAGCTGTAGGTGGCTGTGACCCTGTCCAGACTTGTCAACTCGTCCCTTTGTCTCATTGCAGTCCAAGATCATTTGTGGTTTCCTGTCTTCTCTGGTGCTCAGGACAGCATCTTTGTGCATGGTGCTCATCAGCAGGACATGTTTCCCTTTCTTGGGGCAGTAGGAGAGGACAGTGGCTCTGTCAGTGAAGGCAAAACATTGAAGATGTTGCCTTCTTGTTCTTCATCGCAAGAAGCTCAGAGGGAAGCTCCAGCTTGTTTCTTCTCTACATGGTAACCCTCCTTTTCAGCAGTTCCTCACCCAGGGTGTACGACTTAAAAAAATTGTGTAATGTTATGACCATTCAGTCCTTCAGCCACGTCTAATACCACGCTCGGCGTATCTAGTGGGGCTGGGACCATTTTGATGACATTAGCAGCACTGAGCCTACCCTGCCGTTCAAGTGGGGATAGGGACCATAATAACTTTGCATTTTTGGAAGGTACTGTCTCTGCTGGTGGTTGAGAGCCAACAGAAGGGTCAACGCTAAGAATAACAGTCTCATCAGAGGAGGATAATCAGTGTCCTCCTCAACATTATCCTCTGTCTCAGGCACATTCTCCCTTACGTCACTTTCACTGTCAAAAAACGGTGACAAAACCTCATTGACAGGAAACTTTGGTTAGAGGTCATTTTCAGTTGAGAGAGAGCAGAAAAAGAGAGAGAGCCCACTGAGCACCAAGAGAAGTAGAAAGCTGCTGTGCAAGCTTTTATATGTTTGCTCCTCCGCTATGTTGGGTGAACTATCAATGTCCTCATGAGAATTGTTTTCCCCTTCCCCGTGTCATGTGAACTATTAGTGCTTCTCGTAATACTACAGGTATGGTTATGTTAGATTATTGGCCTAGACCAGAGGGGTTTTGTTTTTTGAAGAAGATAAAATGTTATCAATATCATCCAAAACAACCAAAACAAATGTGTGGGAAATTTTGAGATTTCTTAGAGGTTTTATACAGCTAAAACAGCCTGGGGTCAAATTGGCCCCAAAGAACACTGATGCTACAAAATGTGTACAGGGCATTGAAACCAGATCATCATGTTCATTTTCTGTTTACCCAGATGTCCCCATTAAATTAGGAAAAGTCATTAAATAAGAAGCAAAAAAAAATGATGTCAATCATCTATTTAGAGATGTTAAACATTGAATTGGGTCAAATTGACCCTGAAGATAATAGGAGAGGTAATCATTTACTCATGTTTTTATACTTTACCATAAAACATGTCTCTCAGGAGCAACTGAACATCTTGGTACTCTACTGACTTCGAGCTAATCTAACGATTATTCCCGCAGGTTCCTTCCTTCTGAATGCTTGTGCACCTCCTCAATGTGATGCTGTTTGTGCAGACTGCACTGCAGTGCACCTTTCACGCTTTCAAATGAAACTATCAGTGTTTCAGGTTTTATTTCTGTTGATTCCTCAGGATTAAACTCATGTTTTCTATCGCTCACATTTAAGCTGAAAGAAATACAGCATGAAATGATGATTCAACCTTTTTGACGTTTTTTTACAGTTATCCAAGCAAGGAGCCTTTGTTGGAAGTGAAATCTGTTTTGAGTTCTTTAAACCTGCCACACAACACAACAGTGCTGAGAACAGCTGAGAACAGCTTTGTGCACAGCACTGTGTGGTGCAGTAGTGGCACCCAGGAAGTATATAATACTAATCTAAAAATCCACGTCAATCATTTTTCACATCCATCACTGATTATTTTATACACTGACTTTTGTGGCTTAATGACTGTTTTTTCTGAATACTTACTATATTAATTATCAATAGCTAATATTACAAATGTTCAGATTAAAAATATTCTATCCTATTAAAAGTCAAAGAAAAAATCCCCATATATTGAATCTATTTCTGGTCTTTTGTACATGATGTTTAATATTTAAAGAGACACGACAAGAATATGGTGACAGTCTGGTGACGAATATCCCACGACTTTAGTGACAACACAAGTGTAAATGAATTAGTCTGTACATTTACTTTTTATAGATTATATCTTGCTCTTTTCTCCCTGTTTAGGCATCCTGATCACGGAAAACTCGCTACAGACTAATAATTATCATAATGCCCTAGTCTACGGGTTTCCAAACCTTTTGGGCAAATTACCCCAAGTGGACATGAATTTTTTACAACCTCAAGCCTTGAAACATTCTTTTTCAGTTTTATAATATAGGACTACTGTAACATTTACGTTATTAACATGCATATGTGGAACATAAGTGACTATACACCACAGGAATACTCTTTGCACTGACTTACCAGGCCAGTGGAAAGTGTTGTGCTGTTACAGAAAAACAGTCCACGCCAGAGTGGTGTGATATGACCTGACGTGAAACAATTGAGCCTGGTTTGTACTTGGTGCATGCAGAAGCAGCTGCAGCACACATTTGCAGTGTATCTTATGTTCATCAGGAAGATTTAAAAACGGCATTCAGTAGACCGCACGTCAGAGCACATCCCTTTCCGTCATGTTTCCAAGTTGTGCTATTATAAATGTTTAAGGATTTTATGCACAGCAACGTTAAACATACTGAAGAGCTCTGTAATTAAACACGACCCGCTGTTGTTGTGATTGTTGTCATGGGCTGTGTCTCAAATCAAAAACTCTGATCTTACATTCAGAAGTATTTGCTAATCTATAAAATCCAGAAGAATTGGACTCAAAACTGAGCTTTCACTAAGTTTAAAGGCTACATGAGAGTAAAATTCCATCACTAACTGTAATGGGATGTCTGGATAGTATTGTTACTTGACAATGTCTAAAATTGTACACAAGTAAGCGATTTGAGACACAACGCTAATTAGTAGGTTTCTCTGACGACCTCACGTGATCCTACGCCTGTCTTTATTTCACATAAGCAGAAGCATTCTCCTAATATAACAGCTATATACAGACACACTTGAAGAAATGTCACGCTTGACGGCCCTCATTAAAGCCGTCTTGATTTCAGACACTCAGCAAATATTACACATTAAGTATGCAGTTTTGTTAGGAAAGCCTTAAAGCCTGATCCTTGACAAATCCTTTCATTAAGTGGACTAAAGAGGACGCACTGCTTATTTATTCATTCTAACACACCACTGAACCAAACAAACAAACAAACAAAAAAAGAAACAGGACAGCATCTGATCAAGGACCGATTCTTATGTATGACTGTGATTATGAAAATGCAAAGAGACCAGAGGGTCAGGAAAAGAATACCGCCGTGTTGAATGAAGAATTTACTGAACTGACTGCTCTTTTTTTCTTGTCAGTACTGAACGCTGACTCATACAGTGACTGTGTCTCTGCTGAGATGTCTGTGGCTCAGACCTAATTGTCTGATAGTTTCAATTTCCTTTATATGACACAAAGCATTGAGGGATGGCATCCACTGATTTCTGCTTTGTAAAGCAGAAGAGGAAATGACAACAGAGTGAGCAAAAGAAACAGCTGTGACTAAGCTCAGTGTGCAAAGATGATATTCTGGAGAAATCTCACACAACTACTTAGGAAAAGAAAGCATCAGACACAACAGACACCTCTCTGCATATAACTGCCATCTCTACCTTTTTAAACACTCATGCACTTCTATCCATATCTGTGTAGATCCTGGCTGTGTGTGTGTGTGTGTGTGTGTGTGTGTGTGTGTGTGTGTGTGTCAGCTTCTCATCACATAATTTCACCTGTGAATGTAGTAGAAATTCTCTGGAGGTTAAAAAAAACAAAAACAAACAAAAAAAAAGAAAAACACACACACATTTTCTGTGCCTACATCTATTATCTTTTATCCTAATAAATATGAAGACATTTAGGATTCCACTCACCTTTCACCTAGATGCGAGGTAAGACTGTGATGCTGCCTCTTAAATCCGCCAGAAAAAGAACTTTTGAAATGAGTCAGAAACCTTGGCAGACTCTACACCAGTCTACTAGTGAAGATTCCAGTGCCTGTAGAGAAGCAGCTCCAGCCAGAAACATTCATCAAGGTGATTCTGGGACACCGGTGTTTGATCAGTCTGGTGGTCTGCACTATTTTTAGTCCCAGTTTGGTTCGCATGCTATCTGGGTACTGCTCTCAGGGCGGTAGAGACAGTGAAAAAAATGGAAGATCATCTGGAGGAATGGTCCTATTAATGACCAGCTATACAGCTGAACAATTTATTAACTAGCCTGCTGCGCAAAAGCTCCAGTGTGCTTGGCTAGCATGATGTTTTGTTGCCCTCAGCTAAAAAGCAGAGGTGTTACTGTGCATCATGATGCAAAAATGTGAAGACGAGCATCGTGGGAATCAGCATTCTATTATACATCTAATGCAACTGCACTGTTTTAACACCAGAGATCCCAGTCTGTATAACCCATAGAGTTAAAATATACAGAGAGCACACTGGGCTGGATAACTCCCGATTGTATAATCACTCTTTACAACCGTGCTGAGCAGAAAGGCATGTCTTACTGAGCGAATGCTAGTGCTTCCTTATTACTGAGTGTCCACTGATGCTAAAAAGCACACCTTATTCATAAATAAATAATGCTGCTATAATGGGGAAGTGAAAGGAACATTGTTTAACCTGTCAGTCCAAAACCAATACAGTTCAAGCACTATAGCAGTAAAGAAACACACACACACACACACACACACACACACCTATAGTGGTATGCCTGAGGGTTAAAGAAGGAGGAGCGTGACCCTATTTTGTAGCATGAATGCAGGGTCATTCACCCAGAGAGAGAGATCATCACCCTCACACAGCTGCCAACATTCTTATGCAAACTTTAGCGTATTCTTCCTCCCTCAGACAACCGGACAGGACACAATAGGCAAAAAAAACCCAACAGGTTCCTTCAAGCTGAAGAATTTGACAACTTACAGGCCAACAATTTATACACTCAGTGGAAATGACTAAATGAACTGAGTGATCACGACTCAAATGTCTTTAAGTCCTATTTCCTCCCCTGATTTGAGCTTTGAGAACTCAGTACCTGAACACTGTGTGAAGAGCTGAATCTGACCGAGTTTCTTCATTTGTGTGTGAAAGTTAAAAGAAGCATCACTTCTGTGACTCAAGTTTTATTTACTCAAATAATATTAGTTTAAACCTAGACTTAATCTTCTTCTTTCAAATTTCTCCTAAACTCACACACACCCACAAAAAAAAATTGTTGGTGTGTTAGTTTTCTTTCTCTTTGCTTCAATTCAGTTAGTTAGCAAATAGTGAACAATACAGGCCAGAGGTATTGAGTTAAATTTGTAAAAGTCCTGTTTAATCAAATTTCAACATTATAAAAGTCTGGATAAATGACTATCATGACTGAATGGCAACAACGGTTACTTTTAACACTTGACCAATCCAATAAAATCTATTTTACAGATGTTTATTTTGGCAGTGTAGTGGTGCAATGGGTAGTGCTGCGGCTCTCACGTTTGTTTACATGTTTTGTTATCAGACCATGCACATGAAAACGTTTAAAACAGCCTGTACAGTTACATGAGATGGGATCCGGGGGACATTTCTGCCTGATGCAGACAATGCAGAAAGACAATGCAGGAGACTTATGTAATAAACGTGTATAACGCCCTACCTCCAGCTGAAATGACGTATGAAATCCGATTACAAGACGTGTTCAGAATGCCGGGTACAGACGGCTACGTGTTTCAGCTGTCCACTTGTGATCGGATCACACGAGACTGATGTTAATACCGGTGTGAACATAGCCACAGTTACTGAGACTAAATTAATTCACAGTTTCTGTGTAGACTCCTGTCCAGTTTTCTTCGTTTTTCCTTTCTTTAAGAACTCTCTAGAACATTCCCTATGATGGACCATGAATGCTTTTAATGATTGCACTTTTATCTCTTTTTAATCTTTAAACCAAGAGCCAATAGTAAAAAAAACCTTTCTCCTACACCAAGCAGCAACCTAAAGACCAATCATTAAGCATTACTTTGTGTACTTATCTTTCACATACGGCTAAAATTACAGGAATCATTTACACATAATGACCTGTATCTGATCAGAAGATGATGCAGACAGAGGCACACAATCCTAACAGAAAGGAATGTTCGCCATATGGACTACAGGAATGTAAGAAAAAATTAGAAAAATACACAAATTAACAGGATTAAGAGAAATGTAAAAAATCTATTGTCTACACGTTGCTAATCAGACACTTTTTGCTTCCTATAAAAGTGCCCTTTCCTCCACTGTAAACAAACAGAGAGCAGCATTTCAGCATCGAGGCACAGAGAACTATCACACAGGAAGCGTGCAAAGGCATCCATGTGTGATGGTTTATTTGTGAGAGGGGAGGAGGTGGCGGTCAGCGCTGGGCTCAGGGCTCCTCCAGCATTTAATTAAAAGCAAACATGAAGGAATGTGGACATGAGCGTTGCCCCCCGTCCCCCACACACACAGAGCAATCACCCAGGAAGGAAAAACAAAGGGCCCTCGCTGGAAGTAGCATGCCGCCCACTGCCTGAATGAATGGAAGGGTGCTACAATAGCTCTTTTTTGCACACTCATCACTCCTCAATCAGCCTCCCGGCAGAGCAGGAGGAGCTTACCAGTAAATTGAAGGGAGTTCTTCCTCCCCTGTCTGACAGCAGGGGTTTCCAATTAAATCCGTCGCCTGCCTAAGGAAAGCATCTGATTGGCAGAAGCCTGACTCAGCATTTTTTCTTTTTTGAGCCAAAAATGTGGTACTAGAACTTTCATCACATGACCTGTAATTCAAAATGAACCTTTCTCTCAGAACATTTTAAAAGCTCTCAAAGCTTCTTACACGAGACGGAAAAGTCATTATGAGCTGAATAACCTTTGAATCAAAAAAATTTCAAATCGCACTCACTCCAGAAGTGTTTCAGATTGCGTTTCGAAGTTGAAGATTTTTTTAAGTTCGTACACCAGATGTCTGCGTGTCCCAGACATCTGTCTGTGAGCTCCCTGGTTGCCAATTTAACGACCCTCATTTGCTGCACCACCAGCAGATACCAATGAGGCGTACAGACACAAAAGAGTGCAACTCGCTGCCAGCCTCGCAGTGCTTCTCTTTAGTGCCTCTGTGCTTGAATGCAGCCCTCATTTGCCAGCTCCCATCATGCCACACAGGGCAAAATGTCCCCAGACAGTCTCAATGGGCATACTGTGCTCGAGATGAAATAGCCATGTAGCCACGATGAGGCCCCCAACCCAAAGCGTACTCCATTTTCTCTTGCTGTTGCAAAGGCAGTTTGAAAACATTCATTCATCCATCTTCATTAAGCGCTTTATCCTGGTCAGGCTGGTTCTGGATCTGAAGAATGTTCTGGGGAACACTGTGCTTGAGGTATCAATACACCCTGGATGGGACGCCTGTCCACCATGTACACACTCATTCACAACTAGGAGCCAGCTATCTTAGCCAATCCACCTTGGTGTTTTTGGAGGACAAGGGAAACTGGTAAACCCAGAGGAAAGTTGTGCATAAACAGGGAGAACGTGTAAATCTCCATACAGACATTAACCCGAGCTCGGCATCGAACCGGGGACCCTGGAGCTGTGCGGCAGCAATGTTACTCACTAGCATGAAAATAGAGCTACATAAATATACTTACGTATATTAGCAGGCACCTCTAAACATGTCAGCTGAAATCACTAGATACATTATATCTATATGATGAATTATAATCAGCTTAATTATCAACTGCTACGAAACTACTAAAGCATTCCCGACACCCATGATAAAAATAAATAACTCACTCCATGACACAATAGATGTTAAAACTGCAAAATGTTTTATCCCTATTAAGAGTAAGGTGTGTGAGGCAGAGCTATACGATCCAAATCTACAGTATACTGTGCACAGAAACGACATTAAACATCTTGCAGTGCCGGCTTAAAATAGGAGCACCATTCATTATATAAGCTTAGTACAGGGAGGCCATCAGATGGATAGATGGAAAAGGAGATCAAATGAGATCTCGGCCGTCTGTAATATCACATGCAGAGCACGAATAGTTCAGGCCTGCCGCTTTGCTCTCCGAAGAATTAATCAGCGAGACAGTCTGTGGTCCCAATAGCGTAATATTTTAAGCTGTGTAAAATCCGCTTCCTCTTTTTTCTCTCTTCAGCCAAAAGTAGAAAGGGATTTGACAGTGAAAAGAAACTCGAGAAACAGAGGCACTAGAAACTAATAGCTGAGATTCGAGCTATAAACCTAGTTAGTAAAACCTAAAGAAAGGGATAACGCAATCAGAAGTGCATGTGATACAATACCTTTACCCCTAATAAAATATAACTGGAAATCCTGTCCATGCTCCAGCAGCATGAGATAAAAGAATTCACATTTGAAATTGTAAACAATTCATACAATTTGCAGTGTGAGATAAAAAGAACTGACACTATGAGATATTAAAGAATGCATACTGTGTACACTATAATAAAGAATTTACACTATGAAATAAGTAAAATTTTACACTATAAGGAAATAAAGAATTTACACATCAAGGTAATAAAGAATTTACACTATGAGATACTATATAAAGAACTGGCCATATGAGTTAATAAAAAAAAATACAGTATGAGGTAATTAAAAATGTACACCTGAGATATTAAAGAATACACACTATGTGGTAAAGAGTTTACACTATGAGTTAATAAAGAATTTACACTGTGAGATATTACAGAGTACAATGAGGTAACTAATGAGGTAATTAAAAATGACACTTTAAGGTAACGAATTTACACTATGAGGTAATTAACAATTTACATTATAAGGTGATTAAAATAAAAAAAAAACTGAATGTACACTACACTATAAAGTATTAAAAATAATACATCATGGAGTAATAAAGAATTTACACTATTACAGATGAGCATGATGATGTCAGAACTGTGTAATTACACTGTTGTAGTTATTTGTCTCTTGGATAAAATATCAAAGAATCCACTGAAAATAACTGAAAATACAATATGGATCATTAAAATGGCATTGCCATGGTTTAAGGCTAACTTTTTACAAAATTTTCTCATGAAAATTCACCATAATGAGCCAAATTTCTACTGTCCCACATATATGTTCGTATTGTAACGAATCATTTAGGCTAAATACATGCTAATGTCTGTAGTTAACTTATTCTTAAAACAAGTGTACATTATCACAGTGGAGTATTTCTCTTTGCTGGAGGAGGTTTCATAATAAACTAGGCTACTTGCTAGCTGCTTTTTTCGCCGCCGTACATGTGAGCTGACAGAGAGAAGATCACGACACTTGAGAGAAGCATTCCCGAACAGGAATAAGGTTTTAGACTCGCCTAGCGACTAGCCTTATTAGACTCGCCTAGCGACTAGCCTTATCCTCCTGTTTCAGCCTCATTTTGCTTCATGTGTCGCTCTGCAGGTGACTGAAGACAAATAACGCAATCCATTTCTTTCTACTGGATGTGCAATGGGATTAGGCCTTTTTTTTCCATTGCCAGATGTTAAACATTCAAGTGAAGTGAATAGGCATTAATTACATTGTTCATTTCAATAGCATGAACCACCCAAAAAAAAAAAACCCACAAAACTTGTCATCAGCTTGTTTTGATGTGGTGTTTTGCTTGCCCTGGGCATACAGGCGATCGTTACTGTCAAAGCCTAATCATTCCTATTATTATCCCGATGATAATCAGGATCATAGAACCCACCCATCACAGAATTACTGTTCGGTGACATCTAAACTAGGTTTGAAATATATCGGATATCTCTGAAATACCCCACCCATACCTCCAGGGTGCAACAAACCCAGTGACATAGCAACCATAAACGCACCATTTTAGCTGCTAGACAGAAGACCATTCCCAAATAATTGAACCTTGAGCATTCATTTCTTTCAAATTAGACTGATTAGATTCACCAATGCAGGTTACAATATAAATGTATTGTCTCTATATACAGATGACCTAAGTACAGAGATCATACTGCGGAGCATAACTGGGTTAAATATGCCTGCGCTTCAACAACGACTGATCGATTTCTTTTATTATGCAACACGAATCAATCAACCCGCAAGCAGCAGCTACACAAAAGACCCGTCCATGTGCAAATCAAGTGTCCAAGGTTTATCAAAAGAAGCAAAAGATCTACGTCAAAGCCAGTGCTGACATCCGTAATTGATCATTAGTAAGATAATTGATTGTTATAAAACAATTAATTTGTTATACCGGTGCATTGATTTGAATTTCTGCTAATGCAACTGCCCTCTAACGGCAGTGCTACTGCTGCTGTCTCTGGGATCGAGTAATTGATTGATGGATGGATTGGCCCTGAATCAGCCCGAGATGGTCCGAATAAGACAAGCTGAACAACAAAATGATCACTGTTAAATTAACAGCTGTACATCTGGGAACGGTGTACCAACGCACCAGTTAAATGTGTTAATTTATTATCACTAAGTTGCTGTATGAGGAAGAAACATAATACGCAAGATTCTTTCCTATTCTGGGAAACTGAGTTTTTCCAAAATGATGGAGACTCAGTGACTTCAAATAAAAGGTGCACGTCCATGCACATACCCCAGCAGACCAACAAGCTGATCTGAAGCCCTGGAGAAACATTTTAGCGTTTCAAATGCTGATGTATCACAAAATGGACAACTTTTTAGCTGGCTCACAAAGGACGGCCTAGCGTTTTATCTGAGAGAACGCTAATTCGATCAATTAAAGTGCTGCATCAGTACGCTAAAACACAGAGTCGGATTACCATAAACCGCACTGTCAACTGCTGACTTTTATTTATTATCAGACAAAAAATCTGGAGGTCCTGATTGAAGGCTCTACCGATCGTAAACACAGTTATTGCCACAAAAGAATTATGTACACTATATGAAAAATAATCACCACATCCCACTGAACATTAACCAAAGAAATAAATAAATAAATCAACAATAAACAAGACAATAAACTCCAAATCAGACCTTCACTCGGGTGGGCGCTTGATTATTAATGCCTGACTCATTCAGGACTCTGTCACCATGGTAACCAGGCTCAGGTGTGATTGCCGATGACGTCACCTTAACTGTGGCTTTCACACCAAGAAAAAAAAGGTGGTGTATAAACAACACAAGAGCGACACAAGAGCTCTCTTTTTACAAAGATGTAGAAGCGATATTATTTGCTTATTGCAAAGCACCAGAGGGGGAAAATATTTCTATTTAATATCTATATCAGAGAGGGAAAAAATCATCTAGGAATTATTTAGTAACCACAGTGAAACTAACTGGAAGTACAGTAGTTACAACAGGTTATATCTAGAGTCCTTGGATTAACTGAAGGATGGCAACATCTTCCAAAAAAGATGAAATTCCCAAATCAAGGATTCATTCGTTTATTTGGTTGCCATATTTTTGAACAGTGCTGCATTTCCAACATGCTTAAGCACTTACTGAGGTCTTTACCCATGCCAGCCATCTCTGCAATCTAATCAGAGGCCTTCATTTGCAGCACAATATTTATTCATCCATCTTCAGTACCTGCTTTATCCCGGGCAGGTGTGAGGAGGGAATACACCCTGGCTGGCATGCAAGTCCATCGCATAGCATCATGGGCACACACATTCACGCATAGGAGAGATTTAGAGTCGCCAATCCATCTACAGCCATGTTTTTGGAAGGTGAAAGGAAACCGGAGAACGCTGATGAAACCCACATGAACACGGGGAGAGGACGTGAAACTCCTCAGAGACAGTAACCGGAGATCAGGATCGAAGCCACCGTGCCACCCAAAACATTTTCACACGTGCAACACAACAAGATTGTTATATTTCTGACAAACGTTATTCAAGGTGCAATAGTTGATTTTTTTTTAATTCCTGATTTGTACAAATAACCTGGAAGATATATATAACACAATAAAAAAGAATGGATTAACTTGTGGCCATAGCAAAAGTGCATTAAGTCGCTGAGAAAAGCTGTTTGGAAAACTGACTTCCGGTCCAGGACACTTGTTTGTGTTTGGATGTTCCTCCTGTCAGTCGTTTCTTTCAAGAAGCAGAAGCCTTTATTTGTCACGTATACTTTACAGCACAGTGAAATTCTTTCTTTGCATATCCCAGCTTGTTAAAAGGTTCAGAGCACAGAGTCAGCAAAGATACAACACCCTGGAGCAGAGAGGGTCAAGAACCCAATAATGACAGCTTGGCAGTGCTGGGGCTTGAACCCTCAACCTTCCAGTCAGTAACCCACAGCATTAACCACTGAGCCACCACAAAGAAAGCTACACCACATCCTCATCAACGCAAGCCAAGAATCAACGAGTACACAGTCATTAAACTGATCTGACTTGAGCGTAAAGTGTCCCAAATTCCATCCTTCACACAGAGGGGTGTGAAATGGAAACGGTCGTGTTAGTGGTCGTGTACACATTCCTGCCTCTTGCCTTGCATTCCTGATGATTTCAATGCATTTCAGCAGGATAACACCACAATGTTGTACTGCTTCTGAGGAACTATATTAAGAGGCGTCACCCAGAAGAGGATGGAGTCCGGTTCCTCTTGTGGTTTCTTCCTCATGATGTCTCTGGGAGTTTTGCCACTTCCTTGCCACCATCGCGCATCAAGGATCTAAATCTTTATCAGATTGCTGTAAAGCTGCTTTGTGACAGTGTCCACTGCTAAAAGCGCTATATAAATGAACTGAACTGAAATTGAATTGTGAATGATTTCCAGCAAACGACTGCCGCTGAGATGTGATGTAGGTTATCAAGGTGAGGCGCTCCAAAGTGCACCATTTGCTCAGTGAAATTGAAATCGCTCGTGGTAAAGATGTGAGCAATACAGCATGGCAGTAGACTTTAAAATGGCTAAATATTAATAATTCATTCTTTTTATCCAGCTATCCCAGGTCCAGTGATGCTTTTGTTGGCTGTGAAATGAGCTCTGGGCCTTTTTTGTGAGTACACATGGTCAAGTAGACATGAAGATGATGCTTTAAGGCTAAGCTTGGACAGAAAGTGTATTTTTAGAAGCAGGATACACAGCCTATATGCTGTAGTATTTCTGCCAGACTTGGGGGATTGTGTTGGACACACTTCTTCTGTGCTGGATGTTGCAGTGGCAGGAGCATACACACAGCCATCACGACACACAGGCTTCAGCTACCCAATGACCCAATTTCGCCTGGAGAAATACCAACCAAATGTGGCAAAGGAAGCACTAAGCAAGTCTTCAGGAAAGTGTTTAAACAGACAAAATAAACAGCTTTGAGAAAAAAGGGTGTTTGTTTTGTTGAGGCGAAGACAGACAGGGGCATATGGCTCCCCCCTACCCTTCGGGTGTGAGGAGCAAAAAAAAAAAAAGAAAGAAAGAAAAAAAAACCCTGCGAGTGTAAAATAAAGATGGTCACCTACCTGGATGCTGAGGAGGAGGAGGAAAAGGATGTGAGGCAGCGTCGAAGTCATGTTTCTCGCCGGTAAGCCAGTCATTTAGCAGCTAGCTAGCGCTTTTTTTTGTTGGACAATGGCGTTTTTTTTCCTCGCAGCATCAGGGCGCCTCTACACAAGAGCACTGTTCTCCACACGGCTACAGCTCTTCCCCGACTTCCAGCCCTGTCACAAAGCTCCTGTTCCAGCCATGTGTTAGTTTAAGAGCCGCTCGAGGGTTTTTTCTTTAGTTTATTGACAGTGGCACGTCGGTGAGACACGGGGACTGACCATTGTGCTCGGAGAGAAGCGAGTAACCCAGGCACAGAGCCTGAATGAGACTGAGCGCTTTATCTGTCCCTCGCTCCTGCGAAGCCCCGCCCATTACTGTCTCCCCGGAAGCCCCGCCCACTCGTGACAAGCGGCTCCGCGAGGACAGTGACGGACAAGACGCGGAGGGGCGAGGATCCCATCACCACCACTTCTTATTCTCATTAACACCGCTTATTATTCTCATTAACACCACTGATTATTCTCATTAACACCACTTATTATTCTCATTAACACCACTTATTATTCTCATTAACACCACTTATTACTCCCATCACCACCACTTCTTATTCTCATTAACACCGCTTATTATTCTCATTAACACCGCTTATTACTCCCATCACCACCACTTATTATTCTCATTAACACCACTTACTATTCTCATTAACACCGTACATTATTCTCATTAATACCACTTATTATTCTCATTAATACCACTTATTATTCTCATTAATACCACTTATTAATCTCATTAACACCACTTATTATTGTCATTAACACCGTACATTATTCTCATTAACACCACTCATTAATCTCATCACCACCCCTTATTACTCCCATCACCACCACTTATTATTCTCATTAACACCACTTATTATTCTCATTAATACCACTTCTTATTCTCATTAACACCACTGATTATTCTCATTAACACCGTATATTATTCCCATCACGACCACTTATTATTGTCATTAACACCACTTATTATTGTCATTAACACAGTACATTATTCTCATTAATACCACTTATTATTCTCATTAACATGACTTATTATTGTCATTAACACCGTACATTATTCTCATTAACACCTCTCATTAATCTCATTAACACCACTTATTATTCTCATTAACACCACTTATTATTGTCATTAACACCACTTATTATTCTCATTAACACCACTTATTATTCTCATTAATACCACTTATTATTCTCATTAACACCGTATATTATTCTCATTAACACCGTAAATTATTGTCATTAACACCGTACATTATTCTCATTAACACCACTTATTATTCTCATTAACATCACTTATTAATCTCACTATATGTGAAACTTATGTTTAAAATGTTTTGTAAATTTATTTTAAAAAAATGAAAACAAAACAAGAAAAAAAACGAAAAAAATAAATCTCATTCAGCTAAGTATTCACAGCCTTGATGAAGGTTCTCCAGTCTGAGCTCAGGTGCAGCCTGCTGCTTTAACTGTGAGATATCTCTAGAATCTGGCTTGATTCCCCCTGTGGCACGTTCAGTTGACTGGACAAGCTTTGAAAGCCACACACCTGTCTGAATAACGTCCCACAGTTCAGCGTGCATGTCAGACCAAAAAGCAAGGCATGAAGTCCAAGGAATTCTCCATAGACCTCTGGAATAAAATTTGGGACATAAAGCTGGCTAAGGGTTAAAAAAATAAATAAAAACAGGAGCACAGTGGACTCCATCATTGTGAAATGGAAGAAGTTTGACTCCTCTCTCTCTTTCCTGCCTCACATTTCTTCACTCACTAAAGCTGCCTTCTTGCACCTCCGTAATATTGCTCGTTTATGTCCCTTCTTAAATATCAATGACGCTGAGACCCTGGTTCATGCCTTCATCTCTTCTCGACTCGACTACTGTAACTCTCTCTTCTATGGTCTACCAAACACAACATTAAATAAGCGCCAATATATCCAGAACTCTGCAGCTAGGGTTCTCACATTTTCTAAGAAATCCTCTCATATTACTCCCATCCTGCACCAACTTCACTGGCTACCCGTTCGCTCTCGTATTCAATACAAGATTCTCCTCATCACCTTCAAAGCACTTTATGGTCTCGCCCCCCCTTACATCTCTGATCTTATTCATATTTATTCTCCAGTTCACACACTACGCTCTTCAGATACCGGTCTACTGTTAATTCCATGCCGCAGGTTAGCTTCGTTTGGTGGACGAGCGTTTTGTCTCTCTGCTCCGACACTCTGGAATTCTCTTCCCAAAAACATGAGTGATCTTTCTTCATTACAGGATTTCAAAACCCACCTTAAAACACATCTCTTTCTTTCTTGTTTTTCTGATCTGACT
>CM074962.1:8994676-9010633 GCA_037577455.1 Pangasius macronema
ACAAAAACATAGTAACAGAAATGGACAGACCTTTTTTTATTTCTAGGAAAATGCTTATTACACATATTTTGATAATTTTATGATAATTCCTAAATATGATCCAACATACAAAAAACACAGATTTACGTTATAGTATTACTGACTGAGGTACTGATCTGGGACGTGGTCACGTGACAAAAGAACGAAAGACTGAGAGATGAACTGATCAATTCTCTCTCCGGCTCAGACTGCATTGGTTAAGCTCATGGGGAGGTCACATGATGAGCGAACGAATCAGACCCGAAGACCCGAAACCGGTGAACTAACTCCAGTACAGAGCCTATGGGATGTTGAGCATTCGCGATTGAATGAATCACTCCCCGAGTCACATTAAAGATTCTTTCAAAATGAACGAATCGTTCAAGAGCGACCCATCACCACTGGTTAGACCCTGCTCCGGAGTAGGAGCTCATTTGGTTCTCGAAAAAGGCGGTCCGGTACTAAACTCACACCCAGTTTCGGAGGTGCAAAAACGCCAAAAAGTGGGTGGTTCCACATTTAGTTCAGGTACTATGGAAAGGTTCCCGCAGTGCGAAAGACCCTAATGTGTGTAAACACCGGCAACGTCAATGCATGGACCTAGCAACCGTGTTGAGTAAAATGTAGCATCTGTTTGCAGACACACCACCAGCGTCCTTCTGGTCTTGGAGCTATGTACCTGTGCAGTCTCAGTCTCTGTGTTAAACACGCTGGCCTAAAAGAGAATCAGCAGCAAGCTCCACTGAGCTGGAAATCAGGCTAAGGCCTCGTGGGTCACGTAGACGCCTGTCCTACCTGTGTGTGGTGTGAATGTGTCCACTAGGGGGCAGAAAATGAAAAACTAAACTCCAGGAACAATAAAGAAGAAACAAAGTAGTGAACTTAATAATGCTGAGGATTGTGTGTCAAGGACAAGTAGGAATACTGTCTATTACAAAATGTTATCAACCTGAAGCACTTTCATTGTTAATAATATAAAATGGATATTAAGTCTTATCTAGCTGCAGCTCAAATTTGCCCTTACTGCATATCTTCTCTGAAATGCAGTTTATTTTATTTAAAGGTACAATAGTTGGTATTTTTTGTTCCTTACTGGTACAGATAACCAAGAAGATATGTAGAACATGATTTAAAAAAAAAAAAAAAAGCCAATGTATTAACTGGTGGTCTTGGCAAACTTTTTTTTTTTTTTTTTTTTTAAAGTCACTGAGAAAACTGGAAAACTGATTTCCGGTCCACGCTGCTTGCTTGTGTTTGGTTGCGCCTCCTGTCAGTTTTTTTATAGACACTATACAAGCCACCTAAGATCCTGTGAACATTTGGGAATCATTCAAATGTCAAACTCACCTCACTGTTAAAGACTGAAGCAATCTTTAAAAAAAAGTCTAATCTTACCTAATGAACCTTTAACAAAGATTCCTATAATACTCATGTTAACGCCAACACTTTAGCTAGCTAATTAAGACGGACTGAAACACTATTTGTTATGTATAAAGTAAAATATAGTTGGGCTGTACCTAGTTACCTTTAGTTAGTTTTGTACCCACACTGACGAGCACAGCTCCCGACACTTCTCTCTCCTTCCCTTGTCTCGCTGCACATCAGCACTTTCCAGATGCTACGTGCTCATTATACGTGTAGCGCTGGGCTTGCAGTCGGACTAAAGAATGATATTTGACAGAAAAGCCGTCCTTACTGTCTGTGAGCTGTGCTGTGTGGAACTGTGAGGCGCGGAGAGGCAATTTATACAAGACGGCTGGTTTTAAATTCTTTAACACCACAAAAACGGGATGCATCACTTGAACTGTATTAAAATAATCATACAGGCGAGTAGTCAGGTGTCTTTACCTAAATTACAACCAAGACTTAGCAAAACAAGGATGTTTGTTCTTGATTTCAGAGGTTGAGATTCTCTGTTCAAGCAGCGCTTCTCTGAAACACAACACTGAGTATCTGCACTGTTACAATTTTGAAGGTGGTTGAATAATTCAGAGGTGTGCACATCGGCTCGACTCTGGGAGCTACGCTTACCCACAATTCCCCTCTCAACAAAAGTGTTGTGATGCAGATTCACTTCTACACGCTTCTACACAGAAGTATAAACCGGCCTTGAACCTGTCACTGGTTGGAGCTTCTGCTTCTCTTCTCAGATGCTTTTATATGAGAGCTGAGAGACGCAACCTGGCACTTTTAGAGTGTTAAGTAGAGATGGCACTGATCCGCACAGTATAACGCTGACACCAGCACAAACGGTGGATCGGATATCGGAGAAATCATATCAGATATCCTTCAACAAATGCCAAAGATTGGAAATTGGAAAAGGAACTGGAAATGATGACATATAAAGAGAGAGGATGATAGGATTTTGATATAAGAGACGACACAAAACCACTTTTCCTTTTCCAAAACCTAAACCTCAGCCAATAACGAGACCCATCTGATCTTTCTTTAAAAACTACTCGAGCTTTAAAATGTTATTTTTTTAAGTGCACCACTTCACAGTTAAACTCTTTCCCACAAAAGTAACTTACATTGCAAATATAATAAATACGTTAAAATGATATAATAATAATAATAATAAAAATAATAATAATAAATCAATCCTAACAAAAGAAAAAACAGTCAAGTCTCTTTATATGTGAACATTTCCATTTCCGAAAATACATTTCTTTTCCAAATCCAATTCCAGTCTTATAATATTTATTATATTTACAAAGTTAGTGGTTTTTGTGAGTTTAGCTGTTTCAGTTTAACAAAAACAAGTGGAACTCGACACCAGCGGCTTTGACGGGGATGCCTCCACCACCACCAAGCCTGGTCATTCTATGTACTAATTTGTACGCCAGAAATAACGCTGAAAATAAACTTCAAACAAGAAGGAAGCTGTTAAAGAAAAAGTATGTCAAATATCTGAAATAGTTTTTCTTCAATAGCTTCCCTCCCCAATATCTAATCAGTTCATCTGCTGGTTACAGTGATAATTCCATATAAATCCTACAGATGTTCCTGAGATCTTGCTACCCTGAGGAAGCCTACTCCTTCCTGAGATACTGCACTAGTGAGACACGGACAAACAGACAACCCAAAAACAATCACTCAGTGGCGGAGGGATGAAAAACATTATAAAGCTTAGTAGTTTTTAAGTAAGCGATATCGGCTGAAACACAAGGTATCGGAAAAGAAAACGTGGCATCTCTAGTTTTCAATCCTCTCATTTGTTTGTTCTCTAAAGAGATGTGACAAGCCACCAAACACTCAAACTGTGTTACTGTGCAGTTCATGTTTCCTCGTCATGCCACTGCGATCAGCTGTAATTTGTAAACCGAAGCTTGATAAGAGAGTGAAAGGGAAGCTCTTGTAGAGTAATCATCCTCTAATAGTGCCTCATTTATTTCAGTGAAAAGGAGAATGGACCATGGACCATGACTCATTTACAAACACAGACGTGAGGAGAAGCATCTACATGACAATATGCTCTTTCTTTGTAATTTTTTTGTATATGCACAATATACACAGAGCTCAAACTCTGAAAGTCAAGCGCCGTGTCCTCACCTGCAGTGGACCGTAACTGGCCCTTTGGTCCTGTTCACCTGCTGGCGCACTAACTGCACAAACTGCAGGATGCTTTCGATGGCGTTCACCGTGGGCACACCGTGATCGGGCCAGGACGTGTAGTTAAAATGCAGCACGTCCTGCACCTCGTCTGCCTGTAGAGCAAGCGAGAGAGAGAGAGAGAGAGAGAGAGAGAGAGAGAGAGAGAGAATGTCATGAGTCAGAGGAGCACATGGCTGCTCAGGCAACTCTCAACAGCCGCGTCTCACAAGACACACCACTACTAGCTGTTAGTATAAGCTATATTTAACACTTCTGGTGATCNATCAAAATCCTGGTAAAAACAACAGACCACACATCTGGCTAGAGGCGATGCTGAAAAAAGACTGCAGAGGGATGAATTGACTAGATTGTGAGACAGATATAATCGAGTGTCTCTTTTCTCTCCGTTGAGTCCCTCAGATGACACTCACATAGCTGAGGCGGAAATTCCTGATGGTCCATTCAGGAGACTCGCTTTCAGACAGCATCTCTACCGTGATCTCGCCGTAGGAAACAGGCTCGTCCGTAAATGGCCAGTAATGATCACACTTCACCTGTGGGAGAATCCCCAAAGCTAAAATTAGCAAAAAGACAAGAGACATCTGTGCAGATGTGCACAAATTTCACCTACCAAAGAAACAGACGGAAATTATTTAAAAAAAAATAGACAGTTAATGGCGTAATTCAAGAAAGACGCAATGTATGAGATTTCTCAGTGAACTCTGGAAATAAAAGCGCCAATCAATCTCTATTATGTGCGCACACACACACACACACACACACCTTTGTGCACCGGAGTTACTGTAGCTCTGCAGAGCTGAGACACACACCTGAACAGCCAGGCACTCTATTACTAGCTGTTAGGTAGATGAAAAGTGCTTTTTAATTTTTTTAGCGTATCTATAATTATGTAATAATTAGGTTTATATGTATGGAAGTTGTAATCTTTGTGAAAACAGAAATGTACATGTCCAGCAATACATTTAGTTCTTTCACAGCGTTGCTTCGCTGTGGCTGAATCTCAAGATGCGCTGCACTATGAACAACAGCAGTGAACGAAGCTTAGGATAAATTACATTCTATTTTATTTCATTTAATGCTGCAGAAATAGTTATACTTGTTCATTAAAAAACTTTCCGGGAGCACTGTAAACCATTTATACATTATTTCATATTATAAGATTGCACTGAACCAAATATAAGATTATTAAACCGATTTCTTTTACTCATTTCAGATTTAAAGGTTCTTATTCTCTTGGCATTGCTTCAAATGCGAAAAATGAGCAAAATGATCAGCCAGTGGAACAAGACTACTTCAAGCTTGAAATGAGTAAAAATACCTAGAAACTACATTTACTAATCTTATATTTGGTTTACTGTAATCTTACAATAGGAAATAGATAACTCTGGCTATAGTAAAGACATCTGCACTTGTTAAGATGTGGTGCAGGGAGCACACTAATTTCCCGACTGCTTTAAAATGTCTGCAGTGCAGCAATGCAACAATAGAGCATTTCATTGTTTTTTTGTATTTCTGGTTTATTCTTTGCTTTAAGGAGAGAATTGAATTGTCAGGATCATTGTTATCTATTGTTGAATAAACTCAGGCTCAGTATCACATCTGAACACAATAAAACACTTCAGTCTTTACACTGTAACTGAAGATCTTGTTTCTGTGGTCCAGACGTTTTTACGGTTACTGACCCTGCGCCGCTCGTTGCACTGAGTCAGCATGACGATGACGTGCGAGTTCTGCTGCATCACCATCTTCCAGAAATCGTTGCGCGTCTCCGGGAGTGGCCCCTGTGTGGCGATGTACTCGCGAGGTGACTTGTAGCCCTGTTGTCGTGAAGCCACAGTGAAGGATCGTTTGAAACAAAAATGCTAATCCTAGTTTGCTAGGATACTAAATATATCATAAACTTAAAAAGTGTTTTGTTTTGTTTTGTTTAATTTAGTAGAGTTCAATTCACATTTTGTAAGTGTTCTAGGCCACACGCTGAGTAAATACTCACTGGAATGTAGTTAGCATTGATGTAGTCGGAGCCTTCGTCGTTGTGCATAGAGATTAGCTTCACGCGGCTGAAGTCGTCTGAAAAATGTGTTTATTTTTATCCACGTTAGCATAATTACATTATGAACAATAAACAAAGTAGACAAAAGACAAGGGAGAGAATAGTGACAGCTGTTACTTGCCACCTGGTGTGTGTGTGTGTGTGTGTGTGTGTGTGTGTGTGTGTGTGTGTGTGTGTGTGTGTGACAGACTGAGTAGCTAGTGGGTGGAGTGTCAGTGTCACTATTGTTCCACAGAGTCTAGAGGTGAGAGACGAACACTCACAGGGTAAGATGTTGGTGTAGCGGTTCTTAGGTCTGTTTACTGGCAGATCTGCGGCATCATGGGAAAGATCCAGGCCAACACTCTTTAGCTCCTTTAATAAAACAGAGAGGTATGTTTACACCACGTCCAATATCATAACAATAAAACAATACATGCTGCACACATGCCGGTGTTTTCACACGTCCTCCTCTGAGAAAGCTGCAAATCGTAATGGCTGAAATGACAATAAACTCCACTGGAACTTGAACTTGAGATCGAATGACCTGCTTGTTTTCTCCAAACTCTTTAGCCGTCTGATCACTTTAGTCTGTGATTTTCTATACTGATGTCACCTCGCTTTGGAAAAAAAAGATGTCTGACTGGTGCTGCTTGCTGCATTTAGTCTCGTAGCATGCGTATCAGAGCCCCTCCCCCTGATATCAAACACTACCCAAATCACCAAACAAAAAACACAGGCTTCTCCTGTACTCTGTGATTATCGTTTTATTGTTTTTAAATTGCTGTTGGATCTCTGTTTCTCCCCAAACTTAAAAAAGATCCACTTTTATCACCAAGGAGACGTGTTAACTTTATTACAGACGTCCCGCTGATAAACTAATCCATTCCGAATAGAGCTGAAGACAAACAAGTTTCATTTTTCCGAAAAAAAAAAAAAAAAAAGCATTTAAAGGGGATATGTTTCCTTACTTCAAACTGCAGGGAGAACTTGTAGGCAGAGTCTTTGCCCATGTCTTTTATGTAGGCCTCGAAGTCATCCAGCTGCACTGGGCTGCACACAGACAGAGAACGTTCAGGTTTCACAGAAAATACACCGACATTTTATCTTCCCCACTTTCCTTTTAACCATCGCTGGTTTGAAACAGACTTGCAGATTGGGGAATCTGAAAATAACAGCAATATCACTACCAGCAATTCCTACATTATTCACTTCTGTGTAAACCATAATGCGTTGGTTTCATATTCATAATTAATAACAGTCTTCATAATTACGCCATGCATTGTCTCTTACAAAGCAGTTCCTCTCAACTAATGCACTCTGAATATGGAGAGTTATGTGGCTTGAGATTAGTTGGCTCATATTTTAAGCATAAAAACAAACACACACTCACACACACACACACACACACATACACAGCACACACAAACACAGCACACAGAGTTAGTATTACCTTGTTAGCTTCCTTTTCTTTAGAGCAGTCTTGCTCCTACAGGCACAAAAAGGTCCAGGACACTTTACTAAACTGTGCCTTGCTTCATTTATCACAATATCACATTAAAATAACCTGCTTGATACATCAGTCACGCCATCATCAGATGTTCATCGAGGCATTTCGATCTACAGATGTATTAAAGTCAAGATTTCACAGGAAGCATGCATTCCTCCTTCAAGCTGATCAATAAATACTTATTTCCATACACTTCATTCACGCTACCTTAGGTTCATACAGATTATACCCAGAATGCAAACACATGCACTTAAAAAATAAATAAATAATACAAAATCACACACATCCTTAACTAAAACAAAACAGAAAAACAATCTTTTAACTACTACAACTATCGATCTGCTGCTAGTATGGTTTAGTCATCCAGAGATTTGACATCATGTAACCTGGGCTCATGAAAACTGGTGCTACAGTTAGTTTCATGCTGTTTTGGTTAGAACCATGCCACTACTGATATCGCTATGGTGGGATTATTGTCAAGCCATTGTGCTCTGGTGTGCAACCATAGACATAGCATTTCACAATGTCAATCTCCATCTGAGCCTTAACCTTCACGTTCTATTCACTGCTTAGCAAAGCACGTTGGCTGATTTACATTTTATGCCAATACGTTTATAATGCTTTGTTTTTTTTTTCTTTATATTTCTGATCACACAGTCTGTCTCATTCATTAACAAAATAAACAGCCACAAAAACATGAGAGTGTAAGTAAGAGAATAATCAACTTTTAACATTTACGCTATGGCCAAGAGTATGTGAACACCTGACCTTCACGCCCATATATGGTTCTTCTCTAAACTGTTGCTACAAAGTCGTCAGCACACACTTGTATAGAATGTCTCTGAAAGGTTGTAGCTTTATGATTTCCCTTCACTGGAACGAAGAAGCCCAACCCTGTTCCAGCATGACAATGCACCTGTGCACAAAGCGAGCTCCATGAAGACATGGTGTGCNCCCAGACCTCCTCACCAACATCAGAGCCTGACCTCACTAATGCTCTTGTAGCTGAATGATCACAAATCCCCACAGCCTCACTCCAAAATCTAGTGGAAATTTTTCCAGAAAGGGGAAAAATCTGGAATGGGATGTTCGAAAAGGTGTTCAGGTGTCCACATACTTTTGGCCATACAGTGTATAGACAAAGATAAGTCTTTTTTTTATTTTTATTTGAGACAAGCACCTAATTTTTCATTTAGGCCCATTTCTTGAAGTGGAAGTGGTCTTGTCTTCTATTTCCAATTCCTGTCTATAATTTCCTTACTAACAAGAGTGAGTAAGATTAATGAGAGCGAAGTGAGTAAATGTGCTGTAGCTGTGTCTATGGTTGTGGAACTCAGGCCGCGCACCATTTTACACATGCCTCCATGATGCAGCGTCTGGCTGTCAGGGCTTTACTTACCATGGATTAATATAAAAAGCCAAAAGATAGTCAGTCCAAAGGCAGGATGGCAGAAGAGTAAGGAAGGCAAAGAGGCTCCTTCGCCTGAAGGGGTTCAAATAATAAAATAAAAAGAAAGAAAGAAAGAAAAAAAAACACAGACAAACACCAAGGGCAAAAAAGTTGGGGACAAAACATGGTGCTTCATTAGTAATAGTGACAGACAGTGATGACTGAGACGTACTTAATTAGTGCTTCATACAGGGTTAATTAATGCCTCATGCAGTCCACAGTGGCATTAGCTTATCAACTGCATTTATGGGCGTGTGATCAAATGGTGCATGACAGCAGACTTAGAATTTAACCCTCGTTTTGCAAAACCAAACTGCAGACATTTTTCTTTCAGTGCAACAGCCGTGATTAAGTGAGTAGCATATATATCTAATATATCGCCATATCATCATATCACCATGGAAACTGTTTTGCTGTAATATAAAACAGTGGGCTACTCAGGGCCACCCTGCTGTACCCTAGGCTTAAGACAAGAACATTAATGGTCACTATAGCAGCAGACAAATCAAAGACATTTACATAAATATTGTACAAGACACATTTCATTACAATGGTAATGGGAGTGTTTGGAGGTCTTTTTTTTTTAATGAGATGATTGGCCAAAATCTGCCTTCACTGACTGTCTTTAAGCTGTTATATTAATCTCAAGTGTATAGCATGGAACACACTCTCCTTACAGCACCAGTGCGTGGGCTGTGTGTGTGTGTGTGTGTGTGTGTGTTGTGAAAATGCTCATAAATCCACCCCCCCATCCCCATAATCATTTGCCTTTGATTTAACTCTGGAAACATTATAAAAAAGAGACACTGATTACTCAACCACGCCAAAGTGAGACATTGAAAGCGATTAGACAACATAGACGAAGACAATATATAAACCTGTAAACCACGACTGCATATTCCCCAAGCCACGGAGCGTGTTAACAAATACTCTTACTTTTTTTTATTTTTTTAGCCTAATTGAAGCTCTTATCTGGCTGATTTAAGTGAAGCTTGAATGGGGAAATTACTTGTAATTTTAAGACTCCTATTTTGCTAACTAAAGTTGTGTTCACACCTGGTATTAACACGTTTACACCTGGCATTCTGAACTCGTCTCCTGTGACCACTTCTGATCAGATGTCATACATCTGGTGCAGGGTCAGGCACATTTATTACATCCGCCTTTCACTTCATATGTTTTCAGGCAGAAATATCCTCTGAAATATCATCCTGTACGTGCTGTTTCAAACGCTTTAATCTTGTGGTCTGCTAACAAAACTTACAAATGAATGAGAGATGAGACGATGTTATAGTACGTTATAGTTATAGTACACGATGTGAAAGCGGTTCCAGTCACAGACATCTCCTTCATCCAATAGGCTAGCGGCTTAGAACTCTACTGTTCAGCGCAATTTCCAAACAGTCTCGCAGTGTTTATGTAGTTTCCAGGCAATGACGCAGCTGATTAGTTGCTCCTTTGTTGCTGTCCGGGATGCATCGAGATGCATACCTGTTCACGCTACAGTGTAATGTGGTCCTAAGTGTCCCAGACCTCTGAACGTGGTTTGAGTTCACACCAGTGCTTAGTGCTGTCCACTTAAGATCAGGTCACATGGACACATGTTAATGCTAGGTGTGAATGAGCCTAAGGCCCTGATTTATTAAAGGTGTGTGTAAAACCATGTGCGAAACCTGTTAACACCCGCAAAAAAACAAACATACAAGCTGATTTACCAACAGAGTCTACAGAGGATTGCTAGCAGGTTTTCACGTTTACTCTAATGAATATGCAGTGTTGGAAGATGAGGCCTTTCTACCTAAAGGTGTAAAATACAGGTTATCATGCAAAAAGATTATTTTAGCACCTGCAGTGTGATTTAGCTCAGTCTGAAAGTCACTGCAGAAACCGTGTCCGCAAATTAGTACGCCCAAAAAGGAGACGTGAAGAATCTGAAATAGTACTAAAAACATTTAAAACGTTGTCGTTCCTCTTCCTGCTGCTCCCAGTAGGGGTCGCCACAGCAGATCACTGGTCTGTATATCTGATTTGGCACGGTTTTTCTGCCAGATGCCCTTCCTGATGCAACCCTCCCCAGTTTTATCTGGGCTTGGAACCAGCACTGGAAGTGCACTGTCTTGAGTAAACTCAGTGGCTGGGGTTGGCTCCCTAGCCGGGAATTGAACCCAGGCTGCAGTGGCGAGAGCGTCGTGGCCTAACCACTAGTCCTCCAGGGACACAAAATCCTTTAAAATGTATAATATAAAAAATTAAACACTACCCTTTAACAAATTTACAGTGTGTTACAGTGCCCTCTAGAACTACTGCTATAAAAAACGAGAACTACACTTTAAAATAATACTATTTTCTCTCAAAAATATATGCGCCAAATATGACACCCCAAATAAATCAATTGCCATTATTGAGAAGCATGTTCTTAGAAAAATAAACCTTTTTTTCTTTGCTTTAAGTGCCCAGGAACTCTGTTGTTGCCTTTAACCATGCTTCCCTGAGGTATAAATCTGAGGTTGCACACATGTAAAACCTTCTGTTATCCATTACGGGGAAAAAAATACCCAGAGAACTTTCAAAACAAAAGACGTTGATGGTCGTTGACCTGCACAAATCCAGTAACGGATATAAAAATACATAAGCAGTTAAAAATACCATTAAGGACAATCAGGGCTGGAACATAAAGTTTGAAACAGTTGGAAAGTTGTCAGGAATTGAACCCATGAGCAGACACTTCTCTAAAACGCTGTGAGGAGGACAGTGAAGTGAAAAAGGTTCAGAATAGCACAGTTTTGCTGCATTTTGTAGTTTCAAAATCAGTGTTAAACTTCACTTTCCCAAAAACAAGCTGTTCAGAAGCATTGCAAACAGAAGAAGCCCTTCCTGAAAGGTTGCCTCTGCCAGGAGGTTCAGACTTGGCCATAAATAGATTTTTTCAACGAGATGATGATCCAAACATGCTTCCAAATCAACACAGAGAACGTTAAAGAAACACAAAATCAGTGTTTTGCAATGACCGTCTCAGTCTGCAGATTTAACCCTACTGAACACCTGTGATCTGAACTGAGTCCGTGTGCTAAAACCTAAGAATATTAAGGATTAAAATGTTCCCCATGGAGGAGTGAACCATGATCCCTCTACGCGTGTCTCAAAACACGCTGGACATTACAGGACAGGAAGGTTCAGTGCTGGTACTTTCGCTACAAAATATTAATTGTAAGGGTTTCAATAATTTTGAAACCAGTGTTTTGTAGAGAGAATAAATTGCAAAACCTTTTGTCATTGTATAGGCTTATGTAAACGTTTTTTCCCATGTCACTGTATGTTTGAGCTCCAAATGTCACTTATGGCATGTGTTATTCTTTTTATCTATTCATTTTCATGACGGGTGCCAATAATTCTGGAGGACACTGTATTTGACAAGTAAGCATCCGTCTTTTTTTTTTTTTTTTAATGGAATCAGTGTGCTATGTTTTATCAAAAAAAAAACCATAAAACCCTGCTGATGAAACACGGGGGATGAGGACAGCTGAAGTCGGGCCAATCGTATTTACACAGCTCAGTAATAATGGGACACGAGACAGCGGGACAGTGAATAATTAGCCTGGTCTTCATGAACATCACTCCCGTACAAACTGCACGCTGATAATCATGACATCTTTGTAGATTACGATTTGAAATAAAGTTCACAGTGTGTAGAAAGTGTGATTGTGTGATTCTCAGTGGATTTCTATAAAGTTAATATTTTATTTGCAGACGATGTAAGACAAGCACAGCACAATGTGCAGGCTCTCGTGTGTCAGCTGACATGCTTCCTACCTGTGACAACAACAACAACAAACCTTCTGAAATGCATCTGGTGTGAACTAGCCCCAAGAATTCTTCCAAAGCGTATTCAAAGTTCTACATGCATTTACTGTTCAGGATCGGATTAAAATCCTACACATGCTGTGCATGTTGTTGTCTCTGTGTGTATGCTAATGTGTGTGGCTAGTGGCTACTGGTATCTCTTGTTTCAAGCACTTACAGACTGACATTGTACTGAAAACTTCAGAAAATACTTCAGAACTCCTACCAGTTGTAAGGAAGTTTCCCATCACGCTCAAAAGAGGCGAAGTTGACGAAGGTTTCTGCCCCACATTCCCTGAAATGAAATAAAACAGGCAGCGTCAAACACAGCCTTAACTGTCGATTATGAATCAAATTAATCTTGAGCAAGGCTTTTATTCAGTTCATCTTTTTAAATTAAGCAAACACACACCAACAGGTCGACATACTTTGAATACCTATATACTAGGTTATTAATACCATAGTCATGGTCTGCAATGCTCGTCTCAGGTCCAGCAGGGATTGTAGGTGGGGGAGTGAATGACCAGCGCTCTCTGCCACCCTCAATACCACGACTGAGNCACTTGGATGGGTTAAATGCAGAGCACAAATTCCGAGTATGGGTCACCACACTTGGCCATAAGTCACTTCACTTCACTTTGTACAGCTTTATAGGCTACAAAAGCAGGTGCTTTATATGCAGTGAAACTGACTGAGCTGAGCCTTAGAGCTGTTCTACAGAAAAACTGCAACTTTTTCACCGCTGTGAGATTAAGGAGACTGTGGGAGAGAGTAAGAATATTACCCACTGTACTGAACTGCATTTTAAATTTTTTTCACACCCACATGTAATTCCCAGCAGTAAAGCATTATGTGCTAACGTCAGCCACAGCACTCCTCAATAGATAGAGATGTTGATGAGCCGCCATTTTTGCTGGGTTTAACACGAGGTGATGGCACAGGCTTGGCACATCAAAACCAACAGAGGGGAAAAAACTTCGATGAACTGTCATGTGGTTTTCCCATTTATAAAGAGATCAAATTACGTACAAAAATTCCCCCACACTCATGTACACTCAGGAAGTGCTGCATTCGTCTAAAGACCGTAACTCATAATTTCAGACCTCAGACTAGGAAAATCCAAAGAAAGCACCTCCTTAACTCGAAATTCCTACTTCGGGAAGGTCTCCTTAATGCCGAGTTCAGCAAGCGACATCAAATCAACATGGCTGCTCACAGCATGAACGGTAAACAAAGCAGCCCTTCTTACCTTAAAATGAGTTATACTCTATATACAAGATATATATATTTCTCTATATTACTCTATATTTACTCTAGAGCAAGCACCATAGACACATGAGATGGTTAAATCTATAACACTGACTACAGCTTTGGGAAAGTAAAAAGATGATAAACCCGTGATCACTAATGTTAGCTAGCTGCTAACAAAACACACGATTTCGCGGTGGCGTCCATGTTCTTTCCCACTTTCAAGCTTAGCTCGAACATGAAACTAGAATGGAATGAATTAACGCATATAGTAGCCTCTATGTTTTTGCTCCCGGAGGTTAAAGTATGGTCATAGTTTCATGTTTCAGCAGTAGCCTAGACTAGTCAGAGTACAGGACGGTACATCACTTTCATTTATGTAAGAACTGCTCTGGAGTCCTCAAATATGCTCGACGTGACACTAGAGTGATCAGACAGTAACGCTGTAGTGGTAGTCGCTGAGCTCTTACCTGGTCATTTGCATGTGTTTTTTGCGCAGCACCAGTAGAAAGAGCACGAGCAGGCTGATGAGTAACACACTGAGCACAGCCAACGCTGAGATAGCAGCCACGCTGGGGTTCATCTCCCGAGCTACACACACACACACACACACACACACACACACACACACACAAATCTCACATTTACGGTCAAATTTGTCATCACTATTATAAATGATTATTTCTTATTTGATATGAGTAAGATCTGTAGAGGAGAAGGAGGAGGAGTTACCCAGAGTGCTGATGGTAATGTAGGCGGGCTCGCTGGGTGTGCTGTAGCTGTAACTGATCACGCTGCAGTTGTAGGAGGTGGAGGCCTGCAGGTTGTTCACAGTTAACACGTGGGAGCGGGCAGTCTGGGGCTCAGCAGCCTGTAGGCAAGACAAAGACAATTAGCCCTTAGATCCCCATTCTGTGTTTGGTGTTTCTTTCTCTTTAGTTTTCTCTTTAGTTAAATGAAGTAATTTTTTTTGCTGAAGGCTCATTTCTCTTATAGCATAGTTTCATTTCGTTCAAGCAAATCTGTCAAGTATACAAGATGTTTCAGCCTTCAAGTTCAAGAAGTTATAATAAGACTAAAGAGAACAGAAGTGAGGGACTCTAATAGTAGGCGCTATTTAATATGTGATTTATGTGTTTGCTTCAGTAAACAGTTGTATAAGGTATGAGCTACGTAAGTTTCAAATATTTTGTATGCATCTGTGGACTTTAACCAGGTTTGTTTTTGTGTACACCACACACTATGTATACAACACTATGTCCACAAACTTTTGACCATATAGTGTATGAGTAATCTATCATGGAGTGCTTACATGTTAAACTGAAACCATTAAAACACATCACAGTAGGTTCAGAAAAAAATATAGAAGATTTCAATTTAAGGGAACTGCAAATGCTGGTATCCAAAAATGTTTAAGCAATCACAACTGTTTCAAGATAAAAGTCAAAACAAACACAGCAGCTGCGTTTTTTTTTTTTTTTTGATTGATATAATACATTCACAAGTAAATGGCAACTCCTAAAATCTTTCATGGCATCACAAAAGACCGCTAGAATCACGAGAGCTAAAGCTGACAAGTGCGGCTTCATGATCACGGTCATGATTTCTAACAGGACTCGCCCACGGCTCGGTGAGAGACGGGGTAATGACTCAAGCAGATGGCTCAGTGCTGATCATGACGTGTGGGCACAAGAGTCATCACAGTGCATTGCCCAGGCACTGCGCCTGCCACTACTGTGGATGCCATGTCACTCTCACAATACTCAATACAGGAATTAAATACGTTTTTAAATTACTCTCCTAAAATCACAGACTCCTCACAGACCCCTCTGACAATCCCTGGAGGTCTCAGATTGTGGTCTCAGATTCCTGTTGTTGGCTGGCAGGAGTGGAACGCAATGTAGTCATCTGCTTGTAGCCCAGCCGCCTCAAAGTTCAATGTGTTGGACATTCTGCAATGCTATTCTGCTCACCACGGCTGTAAAGAGTGTTTATTTGAGTTATTGTAGCCTTCCTGCCAGCTGAACCAGTCTGGTCATTCTCCTCTGTCCTCTCTCATCAAAAAGCCATTTCTGCCCACAGAACTGCCACTCGGTGGATGTTTGTTGTTTTTCACACCATTCTGTGAAAACACTAGAGACTGGGGGCAGTCGTGGCCTAATGGTTTGAGATTCAGACTTGTAACCCGAAGGTGAACCCGAAGGTCGTGGGTTCGAGTCTCGGGTCCGGCAGGGATTGTAGGTG
>CM074962.1:9032845-9079613 GCA_037577455.1 Pangasius macronema
TATATATATATATATATATATATATATATATATATATATATACATACATACAGAATCATAATAATGTTAGACAATTATTACAGCACAATTATCACAATTAACAGTCATACCTGAAAAGCACCCCCCTGGCTACTCCACTGGACTTGACCTGGAATAATAAAAAAATAATTCTGCAAAATTTTTCTCAACAGTTTGTTCACCTGCCAATTCTGACCCACTATCCAGCTTTCCCATGTCACACGACTGCTACCAGCCTTCCCCAGGTGAAGGCTAACGGGTGGAAGGTTGACCACATTCTGTTCATGCTGCGTCACACACTTGAAGGAGAGCACTTTCTGCCCTCTTCCTCATACATGAGCTCTCAGATAGACGAGAGTGGCTAGTGTCACTGTGATTAACAGGAGAGCAAGAGTATGCCATGCCTCCCACCCAGAGAGCACGGCCAATTTTGGCTCCCGGCCCAGAAAGCTGTGACATCGTTGGGATTTGAACTTGATAGTACGAATACTGTTCTGTTGCGAGCCAATATAGCTCAAACATCATCATTCTATAGTCATTGATCCTACACTGGCTCATATTATCCCCTTTCCTGTAATTGGGAAGACTAATGATTGTCTCAGGAACTAACAGTCAAGTAAAGCACATAATGCTTACCTTTTCTTTCTTGCTTGCTTGCCAGAAATGGTATGTATTTATCACTGAGATTTAATCATTTCAGAATATATGCATCATAATGTACTTTTGAGGCCATGTTACAACTTACACACACCTTTAGGACACCAGCTTCAGGAGCTCGTGCTCTGGGAACAAATGTATTATATAAGGGCCCTGTAAAGTACAGAAGACCACCATGAAGAAGAGAGAAAGGGGTCTCTGAAACACAATTACACATAGTACACATACACTATACTATATGGCAATATTAAACTCAAAAGAGAACAAGCTCAAAATGGTGCAGCACTTAACTGGGTTTAGTTCTCATGTTTTATTCACGTAGCAGTACAATCTTCATCTCGATCATTAGTACACTCTCAGAAGTAAGTGCTAAAAGGTAGCTCATGTTACAGGTGAATGTGAATGTAGAATTGGACCTTAAAGACCACTGTTATAAATTTAATTAGCTTTTAGAGTAATATTTTTAAAGGTACACTAGATGCACCTTTCAAGGTGAACGACACAGTAAAGGTACAAAAGATATATCCTCGAGGGTACCAAGGAACTGTACAGTTTAGCAGCCTTTTCGAAGAGTATAACATAAACAATATTTATGAAAAGAGACACCTAACCCCTTTTTATTTCATCTTTATTTCATATTTATAAGAATCAGTCATTTATAACACTTTTATTGAACGTATTTTTATTCAGCGGTCTGCCCGGAGTGTGTTGGTGTGTTTTTAAGTGGTACAGATTGTTAGCTAGAAGGCTGGTGTTCGCCATGAATAATTTTCACTAGAAAATCCAGTCAGAAATCCTGTCAGGTTAAGTCATTTTAGCTAGCAGGCTAATGTTAGCAATGAGTATTTTTCAGTGGAAAATCCTGTCAGAATTCCTGTCAAGTTAGGTAATTTTAGCTAGTAGACTAGTGCTAGTAGGGAATAATTTTCTTCACTGAAATATCCAGTCAAAAATCCTGTCTGGTTTGGTCATTGTAGCTGTTAGGCTAACATTAGCAGTGAATGTTTTTCACTGAAAAATCCTGTGTATCACGTCTGCAGTGGGATTTGTTCATTCTTGATAGAGATATTTGTGAAAAAATTAGAAAATTGGAAGCATTTTTCTCATATTACTTTCCCTTACACTTTTTTTTTCCAGTGGTCAGTGGTTCACAACATAAAGTTTAAATGATGAGCCGATTTGAATTGCAAGTCATTCTGAGCCCTTGGGCTAATAACAAAGTGATCTTTGTTTTATAAACAAAACTCATCTCACAAACAGCGTAGAACAAAGCATTCAGAGCATATTTTATACATCAGGTTTTCTGACACCTCAAATAATTAAAACGTTGCCTCATCCTGTCTTCTTTCCAGCCACAAAAAGTTTATTTTTAAGCCATATGTTTTGTCAGTGACAACACGAATGAGTTTTGATTTGTAGTTTACTTTCTAGGAGAAATTGGCTGCTGACAGAAAATGAAATTGAATTTGATTTGACAATCTATTTAGTGTCAGGAACTGCTCATTTGCTTTGTGAATTAATAATTTATAGGCATGCGTGTGTGTGTGTGTGTGTGTGTGTGTGTATGGAAGTGTATACGTGTGTGTGTAACGGGTGTGATACTGACTCTTACTCTCATGATATTATCACTGAGAGAAGCAGTGAACAATCTTTCCAAGACAAGAGGCTTCATTAGCATGAGGCTTTTGAGAGGTGAAGCAGCGCCAGCTTCGGTGTCTGCTGGACAAACTTGATTTCAGCTTGCCGTTAATGTGACATAAGCTTGACCCATATGAACTTAAAATAGCACCGGTTTGAGTCATCAAAGGTATGGGTTATGTAACATAAATGATTCGGATATCATGTGTCTGTTTGCAGGAGATCCTGCCCTCATATGCAGAGGCAGAGATAAACCAATGAGGAGGCTGCAGCATCACAGCAATAGCTGTCCACTCTGTGACTAATCCATTGCGCTGAAGTATCTTCTGTTATCATGGCGAAGAGCCCAGAGGTTAAAGTCGCTGTTTTTGGAAGAGCTGGAGTGGGGAAATCAGGTAAGAATGAAACTGTATTTCCTTTAAAGGATCCTTTTGTATAACCTTTAAAGGAGCTCAGTGTGAACTTTTTTTATTTGGCATTTTATTTGGTTCAATAAAAGACGGCAGTAAAATAAAATTTTTACATCAGAGATAAAGACGGTGAGCAATTGTTCCAAAGAGAAATTTGACATGTTTTGAAGAAGAGAAAATTCTCTCATTCTTGAGATCTGGTTCCAGTGGAAGGCTTCTACTCTCATTTTCACATCTAAAAATCACAGGACAAAGAGAAATATCGTATTTCCAATCATTTTTGTAAAACTCAAAAGTATTTTGTCAAACTATCTCAGCACTAAGCTACAAAGTCTGTCCTGTTTTGGTAAGTATTTTAAAAAGCTCATTATAAGGGTGTATTTTCGTGATATCGTTCCCAGATAACAGCGACAGATAGTCGTGTTTAGGGTGTCTTCTTGTACATAAACTGGAAATCATTTAACATGTACATAATTAATTAGTTCGGACGATTGCCTGAGGTTCCTATGGCACATGTCCAGTGTTGTTTGCCATGAGAGTGGCCATTTTCCCCACATATTGCTCGTACAGTCGGGGTGTGGCTTATGAACTTGATTTGCATATGGTCTAAGGAGCTTCAACATGGTTTAATTTTGAGTGTTATGGAGGGATTGTTTCTAATATTCCTTGTTTTCTGTGGGCTTTAATGTCTAGGGCTATTGTGTTATGAAAAGTTTTTGCGATATCAAGTATTTCTGTAAAATTCTCTTAATCCAGCCTCTTTATGTTTCTCAGTCAGGTGTGTGACGCCTGTGTGTGCGCTGAGCAATGTTAAGTGGTCGTGCCGGGTTCTGCTACTTCAGTCTTTATAAAGACTGATGTAAGTGCATGCTCTTTCTAGAGGACTACGTCTGGATTGAGCAGCATTAAGGTGTTATTACACTTTCGCAGTAATAATAATAAATGACTCGTGACGTCAGACATTTCCAATCGAGAACAAAAAAAAAATTTTGATAATGTATACTTTTTACATTGTTTAGATTTACACAGTTTTAATTTTAATTATTTAAGCTCTCTTGCCTGAAATAAACTAAATTGATATAAAAAAAGGGAGCAGACATTTGATTGACATTCATTTGTACAATATTTAACCATTTAAATCAAGATTTTAGTTAAAATGAAATGACGTTAAATTTCTTTTGAATAAATTTGTCTGTTTATGTTTCAGTGTAAGTTAACTTTACTCATGACTGCTCATTCGTGCCTGTTTAGTTAAGGAGATGGAACCTGATTACATGTAGCTGAAATTACTCACTTGCAGTAAACTTTACTTGATATAATTTAGATAATATAACTAAAAAAACAAGGAGTAAATGTTACTACAAATATACATCTGTATGTAGGGAAATTAAATGTGTGCAAGCACATGACAAACAAATGAATTAAACTTAAATAGCCATGTGAATAGCCATGCAGATGTGTAAAAAGCTACTGGCACTGGTCAGTATACTACAATTAAAAAAGATGGTTAAAATGAATGATTTGTTTCTGGTTTGGGAAAGCGAACCAGCTAAGTTTAAGAGAAAGTATCACAGCTATGGCCAGACATAAATAACTGCCACCATATAACTGTTATACATACAGTTAAGTCGTTAATTATCGTGATGACCTTTACGATCGTGAGGTGAAATCTTTTACGTACTTGTGCATGGAAACTTTAAACCCCAGACACTTTGCACGTACTTGGAAATGAGCTAGATGTTGAATGGCACTTCTTTCTACTCATTTGTTGTTGATTAAAATGTATTTTGTAAGCCATTACTTACTTAGATATTTTTTTTGTGCTTTCTATTCATTACATGGCTATTTTTAAAGACACTGTTCTTCTTGGTCTGTTTGTCAGGCACGCTTTCTGCCAGCAGATTGAATGCATAAGAATAGTATGAAAGCAATGGCAGTAATGGAGAGACAGAGAGAGGAAGAGACAGAGGGGAGAGATCTGTCCGTATGTTGTGTGTTTTAATAGTAAAACTGGAGAGTGAGAGTGAGAGTAGCTCAAAAATGGCATGAAACTTGCCAGCAATCACAGTGCACACAGCTCCATGTGAACTGGGAAGCTACAGAAATGCTAGGGATCAGATGTGAAAGTACTATCTTAAATACAATAAATGCAGATATAAATATAAACGTAAAGAAATTAAACCGTCTGGTGTTTACGCAAAGCAGCTCAGAACTCAGATTTAGTAGTAGTGTTGGTGCCATATAGCTTCATGCAGTCCCAGGTTCCATCCGGAGCTCCAGATCCACCTCAAGCATGAAATTACACTACATGGCCAAAAGTCTGTGGACACAACACACCCATATGTGCTTGTTATAAATCCCAATCCAGATTTAGTCCCTCTTTTCTCTTACAATGACCTTCACTCTTCTGGGAAGGCTTTCCACTAGATTTTGGAACGTGGCTGTGGCGATTTGTGACAATGCACAGAGACATTGTCATGCTGGAACAGGTTTGGGCCTCTTAGTTCCAGTGAAGGGAAACTGTAATGTTAAAGCATACAAAGACATTCTACACAATTGTGCAGTTGTGTGCTTCTAACTTTGTGGCAAGAGTTTGGGGAAGAACAACATATGGGTGTGTACCTCTCCACAGGTGTATGAAAACCGGTGTATCACATATTTTCACAACCTCCTCGACTGTCATTGTGCTCACCGAGAGAAGTTGATCAGAAGAACTGATCAGAGACAAAAGTAAGACAGTTTTGGGAAGAACAGAGAGAACTAAGAGTTCCTTGGATTACGTAAGTAGGCCAGGTGATAGTCAGTTCTTTCAAATGTTTGTGATGAATGTCATCAATCAGATGCTCAGTGTCCTGTATTCTAATACAAATCACTCGCAAAACATCTAGCTGCACTTTTCCTGCGACGGCTGGTAATAAAAAAAGCTGAAATGTTCATTAGCAGAGACGAGGGAAGATAAATAAATAAATGTAAAACTCTAGAGTCATGCATGCGCACACACCAACACCTATGATAACTTTGATCAACAATTTATTATTAATATGTTATTAATCCTAATTGAGGATTGAAATTCAGCCAGTGCAGCCCTGTTTAACATGAAAAACATCATCCATCGTTTCATTTAGCAAAGGCACGTTCATTTATACAAACAAAAAAGTATAGCGGGACAAACAGGCGAAGCTTTTGAATACGTGTACACAGACCTACTTATTGTAGCTCCGCTCACAGTCCGAAGTCCTGTTACGTTGGTTTACCAAAGTCCATTCAAGAGTACTTATACTGACTTATTATCAAATAAGCTTGATCTGTACAAGAAGCAGCTGTAGCCAGGGACTTTGCTAGAGGTCTTATTTAATGATTTATAATAAGGTGCTATGCTTAAGCTATGGCAAGCTTTTTAGATTAATTCTGAGTCAAAGCTGACTTGTTTCTGATGAAACAATGGAAGGATTAAATGAAAACAGTTTCATTTCTGGTCTGTGTAACTAGCTGAAAGCATTTTTGTTCCGTTCTCTGTATAGTGCTGTCTGAACAAGCCTGCAATTTTGCCTAGATGTAAGCCCTGACATTAGCAGCGTATGGACTGCCTCTATTCACATGTCACATGTCAACATGAAGAAACTGCCTCTATTCAAACTCTGTGTTCAGTGTCGTGCAACAGATTGATGAGATTTGCATCAAGGTCTATGTTACTTAGTGTGCTTGTTCCGCACTTAAAATATCAGCATGTAGTTCTCCCATTGTTTAGCCTTCATGCACATTAGATTAGTCACTGCCCTGAAGTCTTTCTCGCAGAGATCATATCACTCCCACCAGCCCAGGGAGAAAAAAATCGCAAGAATCCGCAAGGATCAGCCGATCACCACTTTGATATATATAATTAGGATCTCATTACTGTGAAATATTCTGGTATTCTATCTTAGATAGATAGATAGATAGATAGATAGATAGATAGATAGATAGATAGATAGATAGGTAGATAGGTAGGTAGGTAGGATCCATCCATTTTTAAACACTTTTAAACATTTTAAAACACTGTTAAACACACAAAAAAAGGAGTAGAACAGCTTACTAAAACTTTTTCACTCTGAAAATTCTGGAAAAGGAAATATTTGTATAATTATAAACATACATGGATCCATAGTAATCACTTTTATCACAGTAAAATCCCAATCCAAATACAATCAAATGAAACCTGGACCTAAGTGGATTAAGATTAAGAGACACAGATTTTGTGATCTTATCCTGCTCTATGTGTGAAACATCAACAACGAGGTCTAGAGACCGGACAGGAGTTCGTATTACATTGAAGTTCAGATCATCAAATTCGAAAAGAGTTTGTAGCTGGAATGTTTCAGTGTGCAGATGGAGGGGATAAAGGGCTCTGTGTGTACGTCTCGGCAAGAGATATACGGTACGACATCTGTGTAAGCATAGCGTATGAATGCTAGCTGTACTGCGCACTCAGGCTCTGTAAGCAATCTGTAAGCAGATGAAGAGCAGGAGAGATCGGTGTAGGGTTTTTTTTTCCATCAGGAAATTGCTTTCAGGGAGTGTAACAGGAGTGAGATTTCTTCAAAGCAGCCAGCCTCCTGTTCTGATATCATCCCATAGCTACAAAGATGAAGATTTCATCTTATGAAAGTCTTTCTCAAACTGTGTTATCTCAATGTATAATACCTGATTGTATTATCATCTCATCAAGTATGTAAAGTTGGCTAGAAATCCTGAACTTCCTTTAAATCCTGGAATTTGCTTGTGAGGAACAAACAGGAACAAAAACAAAAAACAACCAAATAAGCCTGAAATTTTCAAATAATTTTCTGTGTACCGGTGACTCATAAAAGCATCTTTCTGCTTCAGAAGCAACAATCCTACCTTTCTCCCCTCTCTCACCTCTAAGCCAGATAATAAACATAATAAAGGCTTGGAGGTGTAAGTGCTGCTGGTAATGGCTCCATCAGCTAGAATGTTTACGTACATAGACAGAAACGTCTATTTGGTTCTATTTTACAGAGTCATTCCACAACCCGGTGGTGTTCGAGCCAGAACAGCTTTAATGCACCGTGGTACTGATTCTGTAACAGTACTGGAAGGATGAACACCACGCTGAACGAAAGGCTCATTGAATTGACTTAATTCAAATGTGTACATCGGTTCCATGTGATTAAACTGTGTTACATTAACACAGTTTGTTTTCATACATTTTTGAAACCCTGAATAAAATCAGACCTCCACAGACATCCACATTACTGCTGCGCTATTCTACATACGCTTTAACCACCTTAATTTAATTCTGTAGATGCAGTTCCCTATCGTTGTCAACATCCTCGTGAGATTATTATGTAATTGGTTTTACGTTAATATTATGTGAATTGATCATGCTCACTCTACATAATTCAATCTAGTAATTAGACACTTGTTTAAATTAAATTTAGCATAGGCAGCGAAATCACGTTTTTTTTTTAATAAGAAACCTAATATTTTTATGTAAACTTTACGTAATCTGACTGACCACGTATTCCATTTTTCCCCCCAGTGCATTCTTCCAAAAGATATTCCCTGTTAGTCACAAAACTACTACGACCTCTCACAACAGATTGTGCAACGAGGTTTTGGCTCATAAACAAGTTAACTAAAGAGATCTCAGATTTCCATCATTTTCACACATATCAAACCATTCAGTGAGCCCTTGTGCCACGTGGATGGGGAATTGTCATCCTGGAACAGATCATTCCCATCAGGATAGCAATGTTTCGTTATAGGATGAAGCTGAGAATAACTTTGATTTGATTTTGCAGTCTTCCTTCTAAGCAAACAAAATCATATGGGAAAAATGTCATGCACTACACAACAGAATTCTAGGAACAGACTGCAGGTAGATCTCTAACTGATTGACACACACACACACACACACACACACACACACACACACACACACACAGAGCTTAGAGTTGCTGTGGTGTGTGACCTCACCAAACCTGTTATTTCATTGGTGAGGTTTAAGAGCCCTTTTGTACTAGTATTGGCAAAAGAAAGCAAATGGAGAGAACGAGGAGAAGAGAGAGAATTTAGAAAGCTCACCAGTCAACTTTTTATTGCTTCTTTCCTCCAAAGTCCTCCAGGGTTGTATTGTTAATGCCTAATAATAGGTTTCCATTATAGCCCATGGTCGAGAGATTAACAGAAGGATATCTTTTCATTTAGTATTCGCAGAAAGAAATATTTCAGTTGGATAATTTTGTGCGAGTTAATCCGTTCACACTATAGGACATACATTTCAGGAAGGTGGTATGAACCTTTGCGTTTTGTCTGGGTCAAAATTACATTACTATAACATGAAACATGAAGCTTATTGTATGGCTGAATTTTTCTAATAAACAAAAAACATTATATTGATATCACGTTCAGTCATTTTAAACTGATGTGACATAGTCATATAAAAGTGTTAGTAAAAATGAACCAAAAATGTTATTACTTCCTCTCATATATTCATATTTAGAAATATTGGTTGTTTAAATTTGACCACTGTATTACTACAAAGTCAAAACATTTTTGCCCACTTTTGGCAGGTAGTGCACCACATCCGAGCGTTAATAAGGCCACAGGGACTCAGGTCCAACAACTGAAAGCAACCTAAATTTCATTGTTTCTTCATGTTTGAGAGCCACACACAGAGTACAAGCTCTTTAAAAGTATTGCAGACACTCTAAAAACAAAAAAATGTCAACACCACATGAATAATGGTGTCATGGGGCATATCTTGATTGAATGGACTCAGTGGACCAGCGCTAGAATGCCTTAAAGTCAAAACACAGCCTTCTGTGCCCACATTACTGGCCATGTGACAACCCGAGGAAGCGAGCTGCGCTAATGATAGCGAAGCAAAAAGGCTTGTTGCGAGGTAGAAACATTAAAACCACTTGTAAATTAATCCATTATGCCTTCTGCAGCATGTACCTGGATAATATCTTTCAGAGGAAATTGAACATCTCAAAGTAATGACATTGGGTGATTAGATTGGACAGTTTGCTGCAATGATTCCTGACAGACGGAGAGGAAAGAGAAGCAGACGCTGATGCCTGGGAACAGAGAAAGAGGCCAATTAATATGATTTCTGGGGAGCTTCAGTCTGCTACTTCTTTACACTGCAGTATAAAGGATTGCAGTATAACGTTTAAAGTATGATTTGATTTTGTGGGACAGCAGCTGATGACTGCAGAGCAAAGAGAAATGTTTTGCTATGTGCACCAATCTCACAATAAGTACGTTCATTAGTTTTAAATATCCTCCTGGAATTTTTTAATCAAAGTGTCAGATCAGTTAGTTAAAGAGTTCTGTTATTATAGCTGTTATTATTCCCAATATGGACTCCATGGCATAGCAAAAGTGTGAATTATTTATTAATGCATAAGAGTCACATAGGTATCAGGGTGTTGATTAATAAATTTATAATTATGTTAATAGGTGAATTGGTTAGTACCCCGTCGTCTCGTTACGAATGTTCTCGAATCAATAACGAACCATCGAACATCAGAATGAGGGAAACATGTGGTCTCATTGACTTTAACCATGGCATGCTTTTTGGTTACCGGATGGCCAGTTTCGGAACTTGCTGATCACTTGGTATTTTCACACACAGGGTGCAAAAAAAACAAAAAACTTCATCTGTCCAGTTTGGGTGAGTCTGTTGCCACTGTAGCCTCAGATTCCTGTTCTTGGCTGACAGGATTGGACCCTGATGTGGTCTTCCGCCTCAAGGTTCAAATTGCTGTGCAATGCTTTTCTGCTCACCACGGTTCTATAGAGTGGTTATTTGAGTTACTATATCCTTCCTGTCAGCTCAAACCAGTCTGGCCATTCTTGACTTCACTCATCACCAAAGCATGTCCAGGTATACAGGTGTTCCTGTTAAACTGGTCAGTGAGTGTCTATTGCTTTACTCTTTAAAATGTAAGAGAAGTTCTGTACTACACAGTATTTAGTAAATCCAAAAGAGCAAGGACTCGGTACGTACATCCAAAATTAAAGCAATGTTTAACCATAAAGGTGAACTAAGAGACAATCAAGCATGATAATTATTGAAGCATATTATTTCACTCCATGCATAAGTTCCTTTTAATGAGAGGAATTTGGTTCAGAATTTGGCAGAAAATATAAAAAGCAGTTTAAGCTGTTCTTAGTTAAGCTGTTCTCTGAGAGAGAATACTGATACGCATCAAACTGACTACATTAAAGATATTTTGATTTAAAAACCAATTTAATGAATTTGTTGAATTAATTGATTACTTATAACAGCTAGGCAGATGATCACAGGTAGTGCCGGTTCATTTACCTCATACTTAATAACCTTATTGAAGAAAAGCTTTAGTTCTCTTTATCATCACTTGTTTGAGATGGTCAAACTTGATGAAACGATGTTTCGGAGAACTGTGGTTACAGCAATAGGAACCTGTCTGTTGATGTTGTAGGGTTCAGTTTGCCTTGCATTTAATACCCATTTATTAATTAATCATTTTGTGGCATCTGCTATAGAGGGCCATCTTTTATTAGCAAGTGCCCAAAAACTTGACTCCAAAAAACTCCAGAAACAAACTCTACAAATATTGTTTGACATAATTATCGAAAGGACCTTAATGATGTTGTCTATTATATATATAATAATTATATAGCGTACAGTTTTACTTATGAGAGTTTAGGTTTTAGAATTTGCCTTCAGCAGGACTCTCACTTCTATTAGTGATGTTGAAAGTGTGCATTTTAGAGTCATTTGTAACTTGTTGTGGGAGGGCAAATCTATTTAAAGCCTATGGTTTTCACTCTAACTTCATTGTGACACAAAATTGTTTCTTGCTTGCTCCATAGCATTTATGAGTAACAATGTTAAGTGTCTCCTCATGCTAACCTTCTGAAGACTGTGGTCATTTTCAACACTTGGTGGAAACTAGAAAAAAAGAAACTAAAAAAAAAAAGGAATGGCATAATTTAATTATGTAGTGACCCTGACTGGAGTAAAGTGGCTAATGAAGATGAATGAATAAATGAAACATTGAATTACTGAGAAATGTCTTAACATTGAATTATATAATGAAGTAAAAATATGCCTGGGTTCTTAAACACAAGGTACTCAGTGTTTACTTTTTGAAGTTGTTCACAATTGGCCAGTTAAATGAAAGTCAAGTGAACTTGACTTTCTTTGTATTTCAAAAGGTATGGCTTAGCAGAAGTGGTTTTCTGTCCTCTTCTTATTATAAGTGAATTGCCGTCTCATTTCTAATAAGCCAGGCAGAGTGATCATCTGTTTCCATGTTGGTTCCGCAGTCTTACTTTGTTCTTCACTATGTTTTCTTTGCTGGAGCTTGACAGATCATATGCCTATTTATTTTGTAACGTTCTTGATCAAATGCTCTTTCTTCCACCTCTTATACCTTCTTACCATACTTTAGCTGAGACCTTTATAAGCCGAGAGTTTATAATAATAATGTAATAAAATAATACTGACACCTAAGACAGGTTCAAGCAAAAACAAAGAAATACAATGAAGACATGATGAAGATCATGGTTCATGTAATATGCAGTGTAAAATGGGGAGCCTGCCATACAGACAGACAGACAGACAGACAGACAGAGAGACAGACAGACAGACAGACAGACAGAGAGACAGACAGACAGAGAGACAGACAGACAGACAGATGTAAAACACTTGTGCTTATTAACAATAACTGATACAGTATGAATGCTGTTAGAATCCCAATAACATTATAAATTTTGCACTTCAGTTTTGCACTTTGTGTCTGCCTGGTTACGTATTTAGGCTTTTGCAAGGTTTTTCACACAGAATGCCCTAACTGGGTCTAAAAACAGGCACAACTATTAGTCTGCTGCCTGGAAATAGCTCAAAGCCTGCCATAAATATCACAAGTAAATGTAATAACATCCACATGCAGAACATTACCACGTAACTCTCATATACGCATGCAGATACACCCATGACTCATTAGGCTCATTATGGTAAGGCACAAGTGGTGTAATTAACATCTCAATAACACTTTTGATATGGAGATAAGATTCAAGAACAGCTGGTACTCACACAGGTTCTCAAGTTCTCCAATCCAGGACCACCCACAGATGCTTTTTTTTTAATATGAAGCTGCAGGAAGTAGTGATGGAACAAGAAGAAGGTATGAACGCTTAAATATTGAGTAGAAGAATCAAATACTCATTATGTTCTATTAAAGGTCATGAGCTACTTTCACTGAACTGTTCAGGGCAATCAGTGCCCTTTATGAAGTCTCCAGTGTCACTGTGTGTGTATGTGTGTGTGTGTGTGTGTGTGTGTGTGTGTGTGTGCGTGCGTTCCTGCCCTCTTCCTTAAGGCTGCTTCAAATGAAAACCACTGAGCAGGATATCAGAGGATCTGTTGACATACTGATGTACTAAAACCTTCTCTGCCCTCTTGAGCATATTCCAGCTGTTTTCCAGTCATGTCTCTTGTATGGTATAAAGTCTTGCCATGGGTGAGTAACCTCGCTGAAAGCAATACTGTGTTGCATAAGCATAATCTTTATGAAAACCTTTTGGTATGGAGAACTTGCTTTTTTGGTTTGGTGTTGAAAATGTAAGCAAAAATGCCAGAAGTGATAAAAATCATATCCAGCTTATTTGGCTAAGGCGGTGAAGGAGTGTTTGGGGACTGACGCATACAAGACAGGCTTCTGCTTGCTTTCCACTGATAGCAATCTGTGTGTATTTGCAAGCAAAACAAGATGGCAAAAAGGGCTGATCTCTTTCTCCTGTCCATGACTACATGTACCGTGCAACTTCTTTCTGCCTAATGTAAAGCTCTGTGATAAAGAAATGAAGACAAACATCTGCCTTTAGATCCCATCAGTTACTGGTAATTTTTTCATATCTTTATTATATCATATCTGATGTAGACCTTAGTCTGTTCTGGTTAAACAGGACTTGGGTAAAAATAATGCCATCTCATCACCTTCACAACCCAACCCATAGGCAGTGACTGTGTTTGGCAGAGTATGGAAATACCCACATCCTAGCAATGAGTCACACTGGAAACATACAAACCAGCTGTGTGTTAAAGCTAGAGTCAGATTTCCAAAACTCAACTCTTCAGTAAACCGCTCCATTAAACAGTCATTGTCTAATTTTAATGTATCTAGGCACAGGTACCTCTGAATGGCTTTTAGCATGCCACACTGTTCTATGTAGGGTAGGGTACTTGCGAATTGGATAGCCAGTATCCCTGAAGTTTAGAAGGTGCCATGGAATTTTACCCATTTCCTAATCACAGGACACAGAAGACTTCATTAAATGAAAAATAAAAATCACGCAGAACATTGCTTGAAGGTGGCTCGCTAGCAAGTTCGACTCACAAAGCCTTTCTTTGTTTTTGGGCTAACTGAATTTAGTAACAAATGTAAAACAAATAGTGAAATGAAATTGCTGTGAAGGTAGAAACCAGGGAAATGGAGAGCAGTGACAGTCTAATCACTATTTGCTGGAAGGGTTAGGGCATACACACAAAGGCCCAATTTACTAAAGATCCAAAATAGGGAGTGCTAATTAGCACGTGGAATCAGAAGAATTGCTGGTGAGAAATGATATTTACACATCATAATGCCAACTTAAAAGGAAAGATAAAAAAAAACTGCTCAAAAACAACATAAAAGAGAACAGACAATAGTGTGCATTGTGTTAATGACCTTTTCTCAGGCTCTTCAATCTGATTATTTTTATATAGTAAGGCGATACGAACTATTTGAAAAGGTAATATTTCTTTACCATTTAACATATTAGAAGGAAAGTTGATCAAACTTGACCGATGAGCAAATTTAATACTTGCCTTTTTCCTCTGATTTTTTGCCCCAATTTGGTCATCTCCCAATTCCCACCCATCAGCCAGCTCTCTCCATTATACCACACCTACTAACTGGGGAGGGTGAAGGAAAATACATGCTTTTTCCATGTAACACGTAAAGCCAGCCAGTCGCATCTTTTTAAAGTGCTGTAGTTTAATATGAGCTCATTGTACACCATCATACGTCTGTGATGTCTACGATTGGCAGAAAAATGCTCATTGTATCTTTAGGAGATTGCGAGTTCGTAATATGGTAATATTTTCTGGGTTCTATCCTGAGCTTGGGTTACTTATTGTGTGGAGCTTCTGTGCATGTTTACCCAGTGATTGTGTGGGTTTCTTCCAGGTTCTCCAGTTTCCTCCCAAAGTCCAAAACCATGTAGGGAGGCAGATTGGCTACACTTAATTGCCCCTATTTGTGAAAGAATGTGTGTGAACATGTGTATGCATGGTACCCTGCAATGGATTTGTATGTATTCTTCTTTTGTGAGTGTTTCTATACACAGTTATTATGTTTCTGGGCTGGAATTAATTAGTTAATTAGTAATGTATGTAGCTTTATAGTAATGAGATACTGTATGTTAACTGAGTAAAGTATGTTACATTAAACTCCAATAAAAAGCATTTATAAGAGTTGTTTGGCTTCACAGAGGACATTGCTGTCTGATGGGGAATCTGCTGTTGAGTTCTACATAGAACGTTTAAGGGTTTCCCCAGAGGAACAAAGAGAAGAACCCTTTTTCTAACGTTGTGTACAGATACAGATAAGACGTGACACCACTCTGCCATATGCTGTGGCTTTGTGAACCACCACCACAGGCCCACTAAATCCTTTTGTATTTTAATGGAACTGAATGGCCTTGGAGCTCCTTTTATGAGTGTGCGTGTGTGTGTGTGTGTGTGTGTGTGTGTGTGTGTCACACACACACGCACGTAAAGATTTATATGACGAGAGGTTGTTTCTCGAGGTGTCTGAAATACGGGTGGACCTGGAACATTTGTTCCTACATGCATTCCCATGTACTTCGGGTTAGACACAAACATTCCACAGTCGCTTCCTGTTTTTAAATATTTATTGTTACTTATTTATAGGCTAAGCACCTTTTTCTAGCTGAAATCTCATCTTTCTATGACGCCTGCCATTCTAGAGGAATGATTCACCACCATTCTTTAAATACCCTTGAAAAAGCTGATGGGTGCTCTTAATTGGGCTTCACTTTTATATTCAGTGGATTATGTAAAATTGTCAGAGTTGAACATATTTTATCTCCGGAAGCTCTTAGATTCAGTACAGTAAGTGGATTATTAGCTGTTAGATGTCAGATGGAGCTTTTCATACGAATCCGTGGTCTCCCACACAATGGATGATTTGCTATGTAATTCATAAAATGCCAACAATGTTGAATGGGGAGCTCAAGCGAATGGTGTCCAAAAATTAATAATGAACAAAAATTATAGCTTTTTAGTGACATGTTTCAAGGCCATTTTCTGATGTGTAGGATATATTTTCAAAAAGCAAACAACTGGACATCAACCCTCAAACCAGCAGCCTGTAAACTTATACCATATTACTACAATTTATGCTTGGGAACAGTACTTTAGCTACTAAACTATCAGATCAGCACATATACATTCACCGACCACTTTTTTAATCACCTGATCTTTTTTACAGTCTTCAGCTGTCCAGTTTCAGGAGATGCTTTTTGCTCACCACGGTTGTAAAGAGTGGTTATTTGAATTACTGTAGGCTGCTTCCTGTCAGCTCAAACTGTCTGGCCATTCTCCTCTGACCTCTCTCATCAACAAGACATTTCCGTCCGCTGGATCGCCGCTCACTGGATGTTTTTCCCCCGCACTATTCTGTATAAACTCTAGAGACTATTGTGTGTGAAAATTCCAGATCAGCAGTTTCTGAAATACTCAAACCAGACCGTCTGGCACCAACAACTTGAGATCATTTTTTTTTTTTTTGCATTCTGTTATTTGAAGTGAACATTTAACTGAGGCTCTTGACTTGTATCTGCATGAATGTATGCATTGCACTCCTACAACATGATCAGCTGATTGGAGAATTGCATGAATGTGCAGGTGTTCCTAATAAAGTGGCTGGGAAGTGTAGATCATATGTAGACAATGCCAGAATCTCTCCGATATGCTTTGTGTTGATTATCATATCAGGGCTGAGTATCATTCAGGTTTACCTGCCATGTAGTGTAACTTGTCCAAATATCTTATCATTATCTTATTATTAAGTCAGTGTTGAACATATGTAGATGACAAATACCTGTTTACTTTACCAGACATAAGTAGTGACCAATGTGCAACAAACAGTAGCTATGCTAAAAGAGTACAGTCTGAAGAGACACTACAAGCTACATGATGGTTTATTTTCTGGCAAGTTAAGGTGCATAAATTCCCCGTCTTATCTGTATTTGACGTCTATATTAGCGACAGCGTGGGATTGTTTTTCACGCTGATAAGATCAGTTTGTTTACACAGGGACTAAAGACGATGAAAGTGTTCAACCTATGTCTACAATATCAATTCGACCAAATCTACCACCTTTAATCCTTTAGATATAAGTTCGCTATATATAATTAATCTAACATAATCTAGCACAACAGAAAAGAAATGTTAGTTGCTACAAGAGATTAGCCCTAACCAGGCTAGTCTACACTATATAGAACATATGTTTTTTGATTATAGTGATTATGGTTACACATTATATTTTGCAAATTCAACACCACAAAAAATGGCTTCTTAGCAAGTAATAATATCTTGAATAATATTGTTACATTTAACTAGTACTTCCTATTATAATATTATTAAACCTATTTATAGATTTTTTTTTTAAACTAAGCTCCAAATACCCTTATTCTATTGGCAGATAATTTTACTAATTGTAAGCATTTATTTCTAGAAAGAAGCAAAATTATCTGCCAAAATAATAAGGAAATGTAAAAGTAGTTTTTTTTCTTGGTCTTTATCCAAACTATTAGAATATAAACAAAATAACATTAGAATATTTCCTTTATGATCTATAAATTTGTCTATATTCAAGATATTTTCACATATATATTTTCACACTATATATATCTGGATATCTCGGTATATATATATATATATATATATATATATTTGTCATCATTGTTCAGACAAGGAACATAATAAAAACATGGCTTTGGACATGCACTGGAGAAATTAGAGAAATTCAGAGCACTTACATTTGTATTTCTCGACAATGTTATTATTAGAACTATTTATTTTTCTTATTATAAACTAAAATGTTTTTTTGTGGTTTGATGATGGTTGTTGAAAAGCCCATTTTTCACCCTTTCATGACATTTCTGAGCTGTGTCCTTTACACCTTTAGAAAAATCTGAAACTGTACCTGGTCAGCAGCCTACTTAAGGTGCCAAGTGGGACCTCGTCTGAATGGACCTTATTCTTTCCCTCATTGTTCCTCTGTTTGTAAAGATCTGGGCCATAAACAGAATAGAGGAACAGTAGAAGGCACATCATTACAAGGATTTTCACCAATGAACTGAGACACATAAAACTGCACCTGCACAGACTATTGGTGAGAGCCTATCCTTAAGAGTTTCGCTATTCGTGAGAATGTGTCTTAATTGTGATTTGAAACAGTTGTCCTTCACATTGTGATCTCGCGACAGGAAACATTTGCATTTACAGTATAAAACCATTTGCACACTTGATAACATCCACAAAAAACACACAAGCTGATTTACTAACAAAATGGACAAGCAAAATGGGATGTCCATGTTGCCTGAAAAAGAATATGCAGTTTGGGGCATTTCTTAATAACATTGTCTTAATAAGTATTAATGATAACATTTATTCAAATTATTCCTATTTAAAATAATCAGAAAGTTTCCTGATATTATGATCAGTGTTAATGTATATCAGTTTCTCATTGATGTGAACTTGCCACAGCAATCAAGAACATTCAACAAAGTCTTATTTACATATTGACCCCTCTCCTTACTTTGCACGTGACATCATTCATGCAATTTACACTTTATAAATCACTCACAGCATGGCCACTAAATGTGTGCTTTTCACCCATAATTTGTTTGTGACCTTAGTAAATCAGGTCCTTAATGTACTCACATTTTATGTATTCAGTATATTTAATGATTTGCCAATAATCAACTGTCATAGGACAAGCTGGTGGACACCAGTGGTGAAGAAAGTCTTTCACATAGCAGTCTCTAGAGTTTACATAAAATGGTGCGAAAAACAGAAAACATCCAATGAGCAGCAGTTCTGCAGGCTGAAACACCTTGCTGATGAGAGAGATATCAGAAGAGAATGGCCAGACTGGTTTAAGCTGACAGGAAGTCTAGAGTCACTCAAATAATCACACATACGTTTGTGTCGAGCAGAAAATCATCTCAGAACACACAACATGCCAAACTTTGAGGTGGATGGGCTACAACAGCAGCAGCCACCTCCTGTCAGGAAAAAAAACAGGATTCTGAGAATACAGAGCACACATGCTTACAGAATCTGAATGCTGAGATCATATTTCTACACTCTACTGTCTGATGAGAAAATTAACTGAAACTCTTGACTTGTATCTGCATGATTATATGCACTGTGCTGTTGCCACATAATTGATTGGATAATTGCATGAATATGAGCAATATATACAATATACAGTATATAGACACTAATAGGAAAGGTGTGTAGTTACAAAATTGAGGAATGTAAGGCTGGGCCTGCTGAAGGGCTTTACAAAGTTAAATAATTCCAATAAAGCTGTATTGCCCACACCACTCCATTGCTGCATTCATTTCACTGGCTTCCTGTAGCTGTCCACATCAGATTTAAAACACAGATGCTTGCCAACAAGCCAAAAATGGACCAGTGCCTTCCTACCTTAAGGCACTTATCACACCCTGCTCTACACCACGCTACCTCCGAGCCTCTAGCATGGCTTGACTTGACACACTATCTCTCAAAATATAAGGAAGAGGTGTAAGACAAGACTCTTCTCTGTCCTGGCTCCCATGTGCTGGAATGAACTCCCCCTGGCTGTCTGAACAACTGAGTCACCGACTGTCTTGAAATAAAGACTAAAGGCCTACCTCTTCACCAAACACTTGAATTAGCACTTTGTTAATCAATCTTTGTCTTGCGTTTTTCTTTTCATCCTGCACTAACTTCCCCAACATGGTATTTAGGCAAATAGTACTCTTAGTCCCAGACCTACTGAACTAGCATGAGGATATGTATTTGAAAGACACTACAAAGCACTTCTGTAAATGTAGTATAACTGTACATCATTTTTTAAGGACCTAATAATGAATAAGGAGCAGTGCATTGGTGTAGCAGGTAGAGCTGCTGCCTCACACCTCTATACTGAGCTAAGGTTCCTCTCTGTTGCACATGTTCTTCTCACGTTCGCATGGGTTTCCCATGTTTTCTGGTTTTCCTCCAACCTCCCAAATGGCTAAATTGCCCGAGGTGTGAGTGGACTGCCATGCCATTCAGAGTGTGTCTCTGCTTCACACTTGGGATCCACCACTACCCTTCAGGTTCACCTTTGGATTACACATCCGATTCTCTAACCGTTAGGCCACGACTGCCCCTGTTTCTTTTTATTTCTTTTTTTTGCAGTCTTCTTTATTTATTTAGGATGAAGTGACTACTGAAGATGGATGGATAGTATCAGGGCCAGCCTTTGCTTTCAAAACAGCTTTAATCCTTTGTAAATTGCTGAAGTCCTGAATGATTAATGGTGGGATGTTGGACCATGCTTCAAAACCAAACTCTTTTGTTTTTTGAGGGCTTAAGAGATGAAGTGAATATCTACTCTCCTCAGTTTGTGCTCCAGAACTTCCATAACAGATTCAAAGATCTATCTAATCTATCAAATCTAATAATTGGTGAAGTGACAGTTGACCTCATTCTGGTGTTCTTTAAACTTGAATAATTGTCATATCATCTGGGTTTGGTCATTTATGAAATAATTTGATGGACCATAATAACTGGAGTCAGAAGTTGGTTTTAATCAGAAATCCTCAATATGTTGCTCATAGCAACATCTCATTCAACCATATCTCGTGTTATAAACCATGACCAAGAGTATCCCAAAAAAAAATGCATCCACTACTAAGCCAAATTCTTTTAACCTAACCTTAACCCTAATGCCTTTTCATACGAGTGCCTTTCCATGAATTTTTTCAAATTCGTATTCATGACATCCTCCCTGTTGCAGCTGTTACATGAATAGCTCTGCTGATGTCCAGTTGTTTATACAATGTCTGATAGAGAAAGCTGTCATTTGGGCACATGGACGTGCACAGCAGCGTGTCTGCTGTGGACATTCTGGGAAAGCTTTTACAGGACACTGGGGTCTGAACAGCGGCTTCTGACCTCTCCCCAGAGAGGAAGTAGCCTGGAAACTTACCGGTGCAAATCTGTTTACAGCTCATTTCAGAGGAAATGGTTTGTGACATTGGTTATCTTACATCCATGTGCTTTACACACACATGCTATGATGATAGAAAGGGCAACAACTGCTCTTTCCAATACAAAATATAGTGCTGTAATTGTATCACTGTTGTTGGAAAAAGATAACATCAGAGTNGAGTCACGTTTCTTTCCAAAGACAAATATACTGTGGTTAACTGTGTGTTATGATTGTACAAATTTGCTGTATATGACATAAACATCATTTCACAGTTGATGTTTATACAGAATGAGAATGATTAAGAGTTCTATAATGGAAATGGCATCAGATTTTTCCAACCTTGTGGATTTGTTATCACACTAACAGAACAGAGCACTCATTTGCCTGCTGTGTCCTTTTATATCATAAATACAGGCACCAATGCTGCAGTAGAGGCACAAATAATTGTGCCATTCTGGTTCAGGAAATTGTACAGCATGAGTCATTTGAAACACTCAGTAATATGTTTGCTGCAGGGTTCACTAGTAATTGAAATGATTTAATAAAAAAAAAATACAGACATGGGCATAAGCTGGAGTTGTTTGTTTTCAAATATGCAGCATAGAAAGAAACACAAAATCCTTTCTGGTTTGGATGAGAATTCTGCCATTAATTGATCACTTGACCACTGTAGCATATGAGCACATGAAGGGTTGCCTTAGGAGAGCACCATATAAAGCCTTCCACGTTTTCTGCAACAGTATAATTTGATATACACAGTGCAGTCCACATTGAGAATCTTGGAATTTTTTTTTTGTTAATTTAAAATTGGAAATAAACAGAAGGTTTTAGAATTTTTAAATATTGAAAACAAGGAGAGTAAACGACACTCTGATGGATTTGATCTAAAATGGATCATAAGGTTTTGCACAAACTTGTGGAGTCCATGCCAGCTCGAGTGCACACTGTCATTAAAGCAAAAAACGAGGATGGACCAAATACTACGAAATTCTGAAATTCATGTAAATATTTCAAAGATTCTACATTTCACTCAAGTTGTTTTCAATAATATAATCTGTGATGAAAATTGTTGTATTAAATGAGAAAATAATACAACATAGAAGCATTTTCACTGGTGCTCTCAGACTTTTGGACTCACTGTATATCCTGGAAAATAGCTAACCTTCTCACCTCACATCACTAACCTCACTCATGCAGATTTCTCCTTTATAACATCAGATTGATCTGGCCATTTCTATTCACAGAGGCCACTCAGGCTAGTTGAGGCTCTTGTCATTTTGAGCCTGAACTACTGCAACTCGTTTGTCCCTGGGTGCAGTTTGACCTATGCAACTGATCCAGAATGCAGCTGCACGACTTGTTTTCAACCTCCCCAAGTTCTCACACACCACTCCATTGCTGCGTTCTGTCCACTGGTTTCCTGTAGCTGCCCAAATCAGATTTAAAACAACAATGCTTGTCTACAAAGTGAAAAATGGACCAGCACCTGCCTACCTTAAGGCACTTATCACACTTTGCTCTACACCACGCTCCACCTGAATTCAACTGTATTCAAATAAAGACTAAAGGCCTACCTCTTCACCAAACACTTGAATTAGCACTTTGTTAATCAATCTTTGACTTGTGTTTTCTTTTCATCCTGCACTAACCTCCCCAGGGTATTTAGGCAAATAGTACTCGTAGTCCCAGTCCTACTGAACTAGCATGAGGATATGTAAGTCTGTAAGTCTTCTGTAAGTCACTCTTGATAAAGGCAGCTGCTAAATGCTGTAAATGTAAATGTATTTAATATATTAATGTTAAGGACCTAATAATGAGTAAGGAGCAGTGCATTGGTGCAGCAGGTAGAGCTGCTGGCTCACACTTCCATACTGAGCTAAGGTTCCTCTCTGTGTGGAGTTTCACATGTTCTTCTCATATCTGCATGGGTTTTCTGGTTTTTCTCCAAACTCCCAAATGCCTAAATTGCCCTAAGTGTAAATGGACTGGCATGCCATTTGGAGTGTGTCTCTGCCTCGCGCTCAGTGTTCCTGGGATCCACCACTACCCTGACCAGGATGAAGTCCTTACTGAAGATGAATGGATAGTAAGGAGTAGGGCCAGCATTTGCCTTCAAAACAGCTATAATCCTTTATGGATTGCTGAAGTCCTGAATGGTTAGTGGTGGGATGTTCTTTTCGTGGTGGGAAAATCTTTTTGTTTTTTGAGGTCTGAAGAGATGAAGTGAATAACTACTCTGCAGTTTGCACTCCAGAACATCCATTAATGGTTCAAAGATGTTTAAATCTAATAATTGGTGAAAGAAGACCGCATCCTGGTGTTCTTCAAACTACTCTTGAATAATTGAAGCAGTATGTGTGAGGACATTATCATTCTGGAATATAGGAACATAATCAGGAAAATGTGTTTGCGTTATAGGGTGCACCTGGGCTTGGTCATTTGTATCATATTACTTTGGCTGTTGTACAGCTAATGTAAAGCAATCATTGGATCTGATGATTTCCACAAGATGGCTGCCCATACCTTTATGAAACCCACACTGTTCTTAACAGTTATCAGCAGACATTGTGAGATCTTTTGGCTCCCTCCAAATATAAATCCATCCAGATGTAGGAAATGTGGTGAACGTTAAGCCACCAGACCATATTACCTTTTTTTCCAGCTTTTATTCTCATTACAGCAGGTTATCTGGCTTTGCACATTGGCCTTTGATACAAAAGACAGCCATGAATTCCAGTTTTTTGAAGCTCATGACCTACAGAATTAGTCATAGAAGCTCATTCAATGCTCATTCAATTCTGTGGTTATTTTTGTGGCTTCAACCACTGTACATCTCTGCTGATGATGTTTGCTCATGTTTGATATGCTGCCATGGCTTTTGAGATTATTAAATCATTTCAGTTTTTGTGATAGATGCACCTATAATTCGAGCACCCACTGTTTGGCATCTTTGGAGCTCTGTTAATTGAGTCATTTTGCTTTGAAATCACACACACCTAAGTACAAATTGTCAGACCTCGTTTATAGCTGATAGATGCTGTTAGATGGTAATCAACCTAATATAAATCATCTGTGCAGCTGTGTTTGTAATTGTGATTTAGTCAGTTCAAAGATTTAAGCAATTCAAAGGTTAGGGTTAGATTTAGGTGTATAATAGAGTTAATAATTATGTGAAGGTCCTCACAGGAATAGTAAGNGTGTGTGTGTGTGTGTGTGTGTGTGTGCAGGGAATATCTCTAGAGTATTTCAGTAATAAATATACATAAAGAGTGAAATACCAAAAGCAGACTGCATTTGTAATGTAAATATATGCATTTCGAGTCCATTAAAAGAGGGATGATTAATAACTGGTAATAATTGTGTCATGATAACTGACATATCCTTTTTCTCATTTTCCAAATGCAGTGATTTCCACGCCTAATAGACCACAGAGTGCCTTGGCCCTGATTCAATGAATCTGTTTAATCAGCATTGTAAACTCCACTCCACATGCAACTTTGTGTGAGCCTCTAATTGCATCAGCTTTGCTGATTAGCAGATGTGTATTCATGTAACATAATTAGATCAGACCTGCATTTAAAAAGAGAAGCTGAAGGTAATTACTTTCCACAGGGACTGTTGTGGCATGAAGCGAGCAGTGAAAAGTCCTGCATCCTCTTTTTAAAATGGGCAGTTCACCGGCCCCAGAGTTCTAATCTATTATAAAAGGATTGATTCGCTCATTTGGCAAATGCTTTAATCCAAAGCAGTTTGCAAGTGAAGCAGAATACAGGCCATGTGGTTGAGGATTAAGGGCTTTTTGCTCTTCATGGCTCCAACAGTGTCCCTCTTGCAATGCTCACAACATTCTGGCCAGTAGCACAGAATTCCACCCTGAAACAAATTAAATATATTTATATCAAATATTTGTGATGTGCTTAGTGATTCTGATGCTAATTTGTTGGTTGGCGCTGTATTTTTGTTTTTTCCAATGAGAAGTTAGCACTCTGATTTCACGTGGGATATTGTTAATGCCGTTACAATGGCATTTAATAGAAGAAGACAAATTCAATTATGTAAAACATAACGGATATCGATCCGGGTTTGCTGCTAGCTCCAAAAAACAAAAGAGCTTCTTTGCTGTCTCACCATTTTACAGTGACGTTCAGTTTCACACTATTTCACAATTTCCAGAATGCAGTGCAGCTATACAAGGAAGTTGCGCTAAGTAAGAGACTCAGCTCAGCTAGGTAGTGATCTACGAGATTACAAGCACAATGACACTGATGGCAGCATTAGCATGAAAGCTGAAGCTTTAGGACTTTATCTGTTTGAGCAGAGTGTACAGATGAGGAGGTAAGAGAGCTGGACAGACTAAAGGACTAAAGTGCTGCTGCAGCACTCTCTTTCCATAGAGAATTGCCACCGTCGCCGCTACCAGCAGATATTCCAATGGAAACTTAGGTAATTAAAAAATATATATATACGTTAACCAAAGTGAAAATAGACCAATGTATATATGAAAGAAGTTAAATCTAAAAGAACTCTGAATTTAATCATGAACTAAATCTTGTACCGTAGTGTTAATTCTAAGACTTAATGTCTCTCAAGGGGTGAAACGTTGGGAGGTCACAAATTCTAATCGAGATGACGCTGGCATGCTCTCTGGGTGGGAGGGATGGTATACTCTCTCCCCTGTCAGTCACAGTGATACCAGTCAATCATGGGTGTCTGTGAGCTCATGTATGCAGAAGAGGGCAGATAGCACTGTCCTCGAAGCGTGTCACACTGCTCTGTGATGCAGCATGAGCAGCAGATTAATAGACAAGTTGTCCAAGGCTGGATTTTTCCTTTAACTGCTGCCATTATTTAGGTTGTGTAAAGGGCAGAAAAAAATTATCCTAAAACATAGTAGTAGGAATATTTTATCACAGACTGGTGAATCCTGCATTCATAGCATTCTAACCAGCTACAAATAACAGAAACAGTGAACACCCACTCTCTTGTGGCTTAGCAGGCTTCTGTGAGATGTTGAAACCCAAATGCAATGACCCAGACAGTCACCAAGGACCTTGCGTGCACACACACACACACACACACACACACACACACACACACACACATACACACACATACATACACGCACAGATAAAGAGCTTCCCAAGCCTCCCTAAAGATGAGTCATGCCCAGGAAGTTTTTGTTTGCCTGATTGTTAAAAATAACGAATTACTTCCAGCCCTAAAATCAAAGCTTGTCAGTTTAGGATCAGTTTGTTTATTAAGCACAAGTTGGTTGCGTTAATATAACACTGTATACACTATGTGCCTTATGCATATTACATCAGGAATGACATCTAAAAAACATTTAAATTTAATTTAGATGGATTAATCTCCAGCATCAAAGACAAAGAGAAACTATAATATTAGAAAAAATATGATAGTAATGATAGTAAAAGTTTTCCCTGCTGTAGACTTGTATTATGTAAAATGTTTAAAATGTATTCAATACAGTATTTCACGGTATACACAGCCTGTATGACAACGCACAGTACATTAATACTTTTTAGGGCAAGGCTGTTATGAAAAACGATGTGTCACAGTGAGATGGGTGTTCTTTCCTCCTCAGTGGTGGAGTAATTTTACCCATAGTGGCTGTGAAAGGCAGGTAACAATGCTGCCTCACATGTGGAAATAGATACTCCTGCAAACTCTACAGGACCACTGGAGCCCATTCAGGAGCAGTCAGGCACATGTCAGGGCCGTGAGAGAACAGGACCCAAGCTGTAACTCATGCACAATGCGTGCACACACACACACACACACACACACACACACACACACACACACACAGGGAAACACAGTAGTTACAGGAATGACATGGAGCTGTGGGCTTGCCTTTCTGTAGCAGCAAACGAAGAAGGGATATCCCCCTATGGCACAGGATTTCAAAGGGTGAGATAGGATCAGAGACAGAGAGTTAGAGAAACAGATAGGGAAATAGAGATAGAGAGTGAGGGGGAGAGAGCATTCAGTTCTGGCTTTAGCTGAGATGTTCTTTATCATTCGGCCGTGTTTTGCTGGGTAGTACGAATTACCTTTTCATTCTACTTTACCGACTCTCTCTTCGTGTGTGGTGTGGTGAGTGGAAAAGGACTACTTTACTACTACCCACCATCCACAGCTATAATACTGAGCTGACAAGGGAATGAAAAATCTATAGAAACACAAAAAAGCATTATTATTATAACTAATAATTATTCAGCAAGCTCATTGAGCAGCACTGGAGTAGCAGTTCATGATAAATTTACAGTGACACCAGCCAAGTGTTTCTTTTGAGCACATCATGATCAGCAGTCGTGAGTACACTGAGCTCTGAGAAATTGCTGGAATAATACCAGTCACATTAACATTCTAGGATTCCTACCAGGCATCAGTATGTTAATTTGAGACAAGGGAAATTTCAGAGGCTCTGCTTTGTATTTGGGACAAATATGAACTCAAGTAATGCTGTGATACTGTGAGGAAGATTTTTAGCTGAAATAAACAGATGAGTCATCATATACACTACTAGCTAACTAGCCAGCTCTTCCCTGTCACACAACAGATACCAGCTAGGGAGAGTGAAGGCTAGCATGTGCTTCCTGTGAGACATGTGAAGCCAGCAAGTGTCTCTGATTGTTTGAAACATGAGCACCGTAGCAGAAATAGGCTAGAGCTCCAAAGTTGGCCAAAATGCCCGATTTCCGCAGCCTCTGATGCTGTTTGAAAGATAGTGAAAATCTCTTTTTAACCATTATAACGTGGTCATGTAACCATATAACATACTAAGCTATTGGACTTCATTACTGCAGATCTTGCAGGTTCTAAATGAAAGAACGCGATCACGTGACCATGTGTGTGTACTTGCTATATATTTATCGCTATGCACTGATCTGGTGTTCAAACAGTGCAACTGCATTATGTGCGTCATTAATAGAATGGCAATTTGCGCAATGTGAATTGCACATTTCCACGATGCACGTCATCAGATTTTTGCATCATGATGCATCATTACACACCTAATACTTTTTTGTTTATATTTCTAAGTACAAAGGACTTATATGTGTAAATTTGTGTAAATTAAAGTGGATATATGCACTGAAAGTATATTAAATAACAAAAATAAAAGTGTCTGAATACTTGTTTCTCTTGACTCAGAATCATAAATCATAATCAGCTTTGAACGAACACTTATATTGCAGATAAATATCCTACTGCATTAGAACCTCATGGTTTGACCTAAATGATGGGATATGTCTAAAAGCAAGCTGTTTACCATATGGTGATGGTCAGGCTGGCCTCACAGTCGGATAGGTATAATTCTAACAAGATTCACAATGGATGTAATTTTTGTCACACTTTTCCCTTCTACCTTTCCATTAGTCTCTCAAACCCACTCAAAGCTTGTGCAATATGGCTTGTCGAATGATTTAAATATCCTACATGCTGGCTCCTTTCACATTCCCCTCTATACTTCTTGATTGCAATACCATACTCTGGTTGACTGAATGCAGCTCTTAACAAAAACATATTCACCTTTGTTTCTATCTTTCTTTCTCTGTCTTTCTTCAGCATTGGTGGTGAGGCTCTTGACCAACCGCTTCATCTGGGAGTATGACCCCACACTAGGTAAGAACACCATTACACTAAGAGCACTTGTGTTACAGAGGCTCTCAAGAGCCTTTTGCCTCTTTGAACCATTGTGGCATACACACTTGGCAACCTGATTTATATGGTGATTTAAGCAGTGGAAGCAGGAGATTTGGCGTTCCTCTTTTGAAAAAAAAAATTCTTTATAGATTTTCACTACTGAATTCTGATGATTTTATGCTTACGCTTACATTCACATTTTAATGAGCCACAGTAAAAGGCATTTAATATAAAATGCTTGTCTGTCTATCAATTACATCATCACAGCAAGCTGTCAGATAATTGGCCTCGAAAGCTCGCAGGAGGCATAGTAAATGCCTGTACCTGGCTAGATGAAATAGAGACTTGGATATTGAACCTAAAATAATAATTACAACACCATAACACCCAAATTCAGCTTATACAACCAAATGAAGTTTAGGATTCAAAGCAAGGCATAACAAATCAGATGAGTAAGGCATGCAAAAACTGCTTCATATCGCTGCTTGTTGTGCCACATTAAATTTTGTGGGATAAAATGATAATCTTCCTTTGCCACAAGGTAATGTTTTATTTAGCGTCTCCCACTGGTGCTTTTTTTTTAAATGAAAAATGGAACAGCTGCGCTATGTGATGAGTTGATGGATGTGTGTGGGATGGTGCATGCCCAGAATTCACAATATCAGAGTGGCCTGTCACTGTACATACTGTAAATATTCCTTCACTGTATTATGAGTTTAACTTGATCCTGTGTTGCTGCAGCGCACAGTTTTTTTCTAATTGGAGAATATTGATGTTGGTACACTAGTATCTTGTCCTGTCATCAAATAGTGGAGAGCAGTATCTCACTATTTCAGCAGATTGACCCAAGCACTTGAAAAATACTATAGTGCAGAACTGATCACAGTATGGAAAAAAAAACTAACCATAGTTCCGCAATTCCAGTTTTTATACTGGAGATACTGAGATACTTGTAGTGTGATATCTCAAGAGTGAGTGGTTAAATGTTGGTAGGATTTACACCAATCAGCCATAACTTTAAAACCACTGACAGGTGAAGTGAATAACATTGATTATCTCATTACAAAGGCACCTGTCACAGGGTGGGATATATTAGGCAGCAAGCGAACAGTCAGTTGATGTGCTGGAAGCAGGAAAAATAGGCAAGTATAAGGATCTGAGTGACTTTGACAAGGGCCAAATTGTGATGGCTAGACGACTGGGTCAGAGCATCTCCAAAACAGCAGGTCTTCTGGGGTGTTCCTGGTATGCAGTGGTTAGTACCTGCCAAAAGTGGTCCAAGGAAGGACTACTGGCGACAGGGTCATGGGTGCCCAAGGCTTGATGCATACTGTTTCATGTGGATGTAACTTTGACAGATACCACCTACCTAAACATTGTTGCAGTAAACCCCTTCATGGCAACGGTATTCCCTAATGGCAGTGGCCTCTTTCAGCAGGATAATATGCCCTGCCACACTGCAAAATTTGTTCAGGAATGGTTTGGGGAACATGACAAAGAGTTAAAGGTGATGACTTGGCCTCCAAATTCCTCAATTCGATCGAGCATCTGTGGGATGTGCTGGACAAACAAGTCCAATCCATGGAAGCTCCACCTTGCAGCTTACAGGACTTAAAGGATCTACTGCTAATATCTTGGTGCCAGATACCACAGCACACATTCAGAAGTCTTGTGGAGACCATACCTCGTCTGGTCAGAGCTGTTTTGGTGGCACAAGGGGTACCTACACAATATTAGGCAGGTGGTTTTAATGTTATGGCTGATTGATATATAACTATCATTGTAACCAGCAGATTAGATTTTGGAATCGATCCTAACAGGGTCAAGGTCACAGCAATGTTGGAAATAGTTTTTCTTCAATAACTATTTTTCTGTTTGTCATACAGCGATGTTACTTTTACCTTCATGATCCATAACTCAAGGCCTGTTTTCTGGCTACCTACGAATTTTGCCAAAGATCTGTCCAACAGTCCGTCCCTCCATTCTCATAGGCACAATGTCTCAAAAACAAGTGGTTGAATATCTCAAGAACAATGTAGTTGAGAGTGGTTTTTGAGTTCTATTTGTTAAAACTTGAAGGATCACGAGTCCTGTAGCAGATTCTCTGTTGTGGCTTGTAGTGGCCAATCACACACAGTGATCTAAATTATGTACCTGAACTCAAATCATTGAGAAAGGGAGGTGTTGTCCCATATGTTCATGGATTTTTTTGTTTTAATTTACCCTCTCTGGTCTTATTACTGAAGTGATGACATGCCTTTTTCAAAAGAAACAAATGTTTAAAACAAAATGCTTGAAGACAAATGGGCAGAGATGTAAGAAGTATTTGTTTAAAATGGTTTTGTCATCTGTTTTGAATCTGTGGCGCTAGTCTACAGTCATAGCACCACTATGAAACAAAGCATCACCACTTACAATTGATGTGGCTTATTTATAGCTAGGAACTAATCACTAATGGTTAAGTATTAAAATGGAACTGTTTTCAGTCATGTTCGTTGCTTGTCTGGATCTTTGTAGGCAAGGAATTTTGTGTAGCTGGACCTTCATAATAGATGTATACCCCTGGTCTAGGGAGTGAGAGAGAGCTGCCAATCTCTCTAGCTACCCATCTTTATCTTTGCATTTCAGCTCTGATACATATTGAAGACGCCCTTAAGTTCTACACAGAGATAATTGCTAGTGCTTTATTCTAGGCAGTACTAGTGGTTGAAAACAAGAATTTAAAAACACAAGACCAGGATAAATGGCATGTGAGTCATTCTTTATGGAGTAAAAACATCGACTGACCTCTGGCATCAATAAAATACTTCCAGGGTCAGGAATGTTTACAGGCTAGCTGCGCATCTCAGCTGACAATCACTATGAAGCTAGAAGCTAGAAGTGCCTTTAACAAGCATTGCAGTGTCTCTCTTATGGGCAGCTGCACTTAGTCTATGATCAATGAAAACCATGTGAGTCCATGTGATAGAGGAATGTGAGTCAATATAAATGTACTCCCAATGCCTGCACATTTTTACTCAGCCTAATACACTTCTTTATTTTAATTTGTATAAAAGAGATTGTTGAGAAATTTCTTTGTAGCTAGCCTGGAAAGTGTGGTGATGTTTTCTGTGATTTGTGTGCATTTTTTGAAGGCCAGTAGATCTCCTATAGTACAGCGAGAACCTTGGATACACTTCCGAGCCTCAGGGCACTTAAAAATAAATGACTTGCTGCCAGGAAAATTATAAGCTTTTGGACTCTGCTATAAAGAAACATGCACAAGTAATCACTCTGCCATTTTATTGCTGTGTGGCCAGGACATTAAGCCTCCCACATGCACGCACTCGCACACANGCACACACGACTGATTGACCGGTAGAGTGTGTGTATATATCTAAGCGCAGGGTGTTAATAGGTGGTTGGATGGTCCATCACGTGCCATCATCATCATGCCTCCATGCCTCATGGGGAAAATCAAACCAGAAGGACACCAGTGAACTGTCACTGATGGGAAGCAGTGACATCTTTCACACACAGCCCAGGGCGAGTCTATATCCCACAGCACATCTGGGCTGAAGAATGAAGTGTTTCAGATGAGCAAATATAGATGGATATGGTGGAGTCACAAACCCATGTGCAGAGATTGGACTCATTTCAGTGCTCTTCTGAGATGAGTTGCATCCTGGAAATGTTGCTGATCAAAAGAGATGGCCATGTGTAGTAGGAATATCAGAGATACACTGCACTGGAAGCCATTTTTAATGGATTAAAGAGCACTCAGTTTGTCTCTAACATTGTTTGCATAGGTGACTTTTTATTGGTGTGTATGAGTGTGTTTGTTTGAGAGGTTGTTGGTTTGAGCTCAGGCTTAACAAGGTCACACTGTGTCTCTCAGGTGAAGGGTGTACCACACAAGTCAAAACATAATAACATCATTGTTCCAGTCTGTTCTTAGCAAATCCTTTGCTAATGTGTCCATTTTCTTTCTTCTTTCTTTCTTTTTTTTACAGAGTCTACATACAGACATCAAGCCAATATTGATGATGAGATGGTCAGCATGGAGATTCTGGACACAGCTGGACAGGTAAATCCTTTTCATAAAATATATGGTAAAATATAGTATTCCTAACTACTTAGACAATCAGCTACTTACCACTAATCAGTACAATCAGTACACTAATCAGTACAAACTTGTCAATATAGTATTCAGTTAAGTGATAAAATGCAATACTGTATTGACCGTTTTATAAGTTGGGATGGATTTGGACTGATAAAACAGAATTTATCCAAAATGGATCTGAATCGTGTTTTCTAGTTCACGCTTCTCAATCCATAAGTTATCCAGTGGTTGCAGTTCCCATTTTGACCACTAGGTACAATAATAATTCTGTGGCGCTAAAGGGGCAGTGAAAATGCTGCCCCATGATTGCGCAATATCTAGAAAGGAAAGCAAGTAGATGTAACATCATCTTATATCTCAGAAATAGCAACAGTTTTCTAAATTGGTCGCTCAAAAGACGTAATTAGAATATCAATGGAATTTAAAATGTTTGGCATTGTATGTAAGAGCTTTATGAAGATAAACATTTGTTGAATGGCTGATGTATGATGGGGTTCTGTCCCAACAGCCCATTTGGATGAAAAGGTATATAATAGCTCTTTCAGTAGTTGTCTAGAAACTACCATGGTTCTCTCTAGGCCTTTTGGCGAAAGAATATAGGAGTTAATTAGTATAACTTGCTTTAATGCTTTTATTTTCCTTCATCCAGGAAGACTTGCTGCAGAAGGAGGGTCACATGCGTTGGGGTGATGGATTCGTGCTGGTCTATGACATCACCGATCGCAGCAGTTTTGAGGATGTGGCTCCGCTGCGCAGCCTGCTTGAGGAGGTACGGAAGCCACGGCATGTGCCACTGGTGCTAGTGGGCAACAAGGCTGACCTGGAGCATGCGCGTCAAGTGGCCACAGAGGAGGGCGAGCGGCTGGCCGCCGACATGGCGTGTGCTTTCTACGAGTGCTCGGCGTGTGCAGGCACAGCAGGCACAGTAGGCACAGCAGCAGGCACCGTGGCCGAGGCCTTCCATGAGCTGTGCCGTGAGGTGCGCCGTCGCCGTGCTGTCCAGGGCAAAAGCAGGCGCCGTAGCTCCACCACTCACGTCAAGCAAGCCATCAACAAGATGCTCACCAAGATCAGCAGCTAGGGAGAGACGATGAGAGGAGGAGAGAGTGGCTAAAGGAAATGAGGAGGGGAGGAAATAAATCACAAGAGCCTAGAGAGCTGATCAATGGGAGGGTGATGTGTTTTACTGGCTATGCCAAGAATCAAAAGCATTTTCCAGAAAAATGAAAGCTTTTCTGTTCTGGATGGATAAAAGAAACTATTATCCAAATCCAACCATTTTTATTAACATCCCATCAGTGTACGTGAATACACTGGTATGAAATATTATGAACTATGGTACATTAAACAAAAAGATACAAGACTATGTAAAGTGTAAACAATACAACAAGGACATCAGATGAGTGTACAAAACTATAGCTTGTGTAAAATGACAATTTCAGTACAGAACAATAAAACCACAATGCAGTACTACATACAACAGCAACAGCGGCATCAGAGTACTCTTAGGAAAATGAGTTGCCCAAGCTCCCCAGTGTGCTGTGTGTACATAGTGCTCTATTGTCAAGTGAAAAACAAGCTGACACGCAGAGATTTTCTGTAGTGTCCTGTGCCATTGCTTGTATTGTACGGGAATGTTTTCTTATGCTCCAAGGCCCTCCCATTTATATTTGTTCTCCAAGCTATAATGATTCGGTGAAATTTCATCGGTTAGCAGAGTTACAGATTGCTACACAGCCTACAGATTGCATTCAGTGTTCACTGCATGTTGACCCTTTCGAGACAGTTATCAAATCAATCATGGTCCACCCTCATAGTGAAGTCGAATGTGACATTTTGTAATCAGAAGTATTTCCCAGTCCTCCTCTCCAAACATCTCGGAACATGTATATTCTGAAGATTATATCTTGAGCATTTTTTCCCTCTGGGATGGAGTGAAGCAGTAAAGATGGGCCTTGAAGCAGCCAGTGTTTTTTAAGAGCCTTTCTCAAAGAGCCTTTCTGTTCTTATCACTTTGATGTTACAACCCACATGGACTTGTTTATCCACTGTGTCTCTTTCCTCTATCTCTGTCCTTGTTCATTCTTAAGGGAGACATTTAAAAATACCTTTAATTCTGTATAATGTACAGTATATGACTGCCTTAATATCTCAAATGAATCATCAGATAATGTGTACAGTAGACCTTGCAGTTAGAGCTGAAGTAGCCATGGTAACATGCTAGCATGTGTCCGGACAGATTTTTGTAATTAAAACAGTCACATATTGTAATATAATGATCAGTGTGAGACGGCATACCACACTGTCCCTCTTGCTGTGCACTAAATAAAGATGATGGATACATATATATAAATGTCATGAAAAGTAATGAAACATGTGGGTCTTCGTGTCTCTTAGCCTCTTTCTCTTTCTCATCCATCGCCAGCGTAACGCTCAGCCACAGTGCTGATTCGCATGCATTGTCATGTCACGTATTGTCTATTACATTGTAAGAGTTCTGAAAAGTTGCACACTGATTATGATCAGTGAAAGCTAGGGCTGTAGCCCAGCCCATCACTGTCAAGTCCAAGACCAGGACTAGCCAAGATCAAGGCAAGACCGAGTCTTAAGGGGGTCAAGGTCAGGTCAAGATAGAAGTGAAAATGAAAGCAAGATCGAATCAAGATCGAGGACAAGCCTTTACTTCAGCTGGTCGGATTCTTTTGTGCATTGTGCCAATGATTCGGCTACGTTTTCTAGAAGAAGGAATTACTTCTTGTCAAAAGACCATATTTAGTGAGATCAATGCCCAAAAGTAAGACAAGTCCAAGTACAAATGGCAATGCAGAATCAATACAGAAAACATCTCATGACCAGAGTGCAGCACTAGTGACGGCCATATGCTCAGAGGCATTATCAAAATTGTGTATTTTGTTGCTTCTGAGGTAACAGCAGAAGAACAATTTAGCAAGGACATTTAAGATTTTTGACCCCTTGCCATGGTGGTACAGGATACAGCTTCTGCTGAGCTTCTGGAATTGTCACACACAACAGTCTCTAGAGTTTATATAGAATGGTGCTAAAGGTTCTGCGTGTGGAAACACCTTGTTGAAGAGAGACTTGTTTAAGCTGTCAGGAAGGATACAGTAACTCAAATAACCACTCTTTATAACATTAGTGAGCGGAAAAGCATTTCTGAATGCACAACATGTCAAACCCTGTAGCGAATGGGGTACAACAGTAAAACACCACATTGGGTTCTGCTGGAATGTGTTTCAGTGTGCACAGGTTTACAGATAGTCAGAGCTGATAAAAAGTCAGTTGATCATCAGTAGATATATTTCACTACAGTCATAGATGGTTTATTTTATGAGCAGTATAATCTGAACATAGACACTACACTTAACTTAAGTTGATTTTCTAACAAATGTGTATACTAAGCATAAACACTAAGCTGCTTGGTTATAAATTTGAATAAGTTTTTTCCAGTTATACACTGCCATGCGCTGCTACATTCACATTTTAACCAGTAATCACTCTCTACTTATACAGCCTCTGTTTAAAATTTAAATAATAATTATTATTATATATAAAAATGTTTTTCATTTATATCTTAATTTACATAAATTATGCATTTATTTATTTAACATGTATTTATTTATATTTAATTTAATTTATATATTAATTTATATAATTATATATTAATTATATAATTAATATAGAATTATATAATTACATATTAATTATATAATCAACCAATAAATAAATAAATAAATAACAGTTCTTGGTAGTGCCACAGCTTGGTAATTTAAAAAGGAATCATATTGGGACCTTCCTTAGAAATGTCTAATACAAATAAAATATGCCACAAATGCTTCATAGTGACAAGATATTATACATACACACTCATATCTCCTATTATTATGAGCTAAGTATAAAGTGCAAAGACTTCCAGCCCTCCTAAAAATGGCCTATTAATATGGAACCAATCCAAGTCTACAACATGCAACTCACAAACACACCCACGGTGTTCAGGGCACACACATACAGAAGCATATACTCTGCCTTAAAACTGTTGGAATATGGTTAGGATTGCTATTGACGTGTAAAATATGGAAACATTAATTTGGAGGCAGATGGTTCACATCCATTTCAGATACTGCAACAGATTTGGGCAGCAGGTGGCTCAGCCTGACGCAGAACTAATTTCATGAAACTAATATTCAAACCAGCAAGACCATACAACTAGAATGTTAGAATAGTAATTTCAGGCTGTGCCTATGCTGGATTTCGCAGTAATGTTAAATTTTTAGTAATTTTATAAGGAAATTTTGCCTTAAACTATCCCACTGAATGTAAAATATATCACATTTGCATTATGAAGATCAGTCAGGTTAAAAATCAGCCTTGGCACAGGCAGTTCTGTTTGTGACTTATATTTCAGGAAACAGCATTTCTTAACACTGAAATCTCATGGATTCTGTCAGGAGATTGTTGTCACATTTCACATTTCACGCTGATGTTGTGACATAATGGTTATAAAATGGTCACTTCTACTGCCGTGGCTCCTCTCATACTCCAGACCTGCCAGATCCATCATGATGTTTTACTTTTGTGGAGCTTCAGCACTCGTGACACAATTTCGATGGGTCCACATGGATAGCTTAAAGCCTACACTTCCCAAAAAAGACAGACTTGCCCTTGTTTCAGTGGATATTTTCTGAAATTTCTCCTTGGGGAAAATAATGACTATCTATCTATCTATCTATCTATCTATCTATCTATCTATCTATCTATCTATCTATCTATCTATCGATCTATCGATCTATCTATCTATGCTGTAGACTGTAGACTTAAGAACAGCTGCTGTAATTATAAAGACTATGATGTTCATACTGGTCATTCTTTCAGCGCACTTAGTACCATTTGACCTGATTTGTATAGTCACATTCTGAATGAGTTGAAGTGTTCCCAGTACTCTTTCTAAGAATTAGAAAACTTTCCACTGTAGCTTTACCTACTGTGATGACATGAAAGATCACTACATACAGCTGCCACATTTTAAGATTTAAGCTTTTGCTTAAGGTACAGGAGGTTTATTACAGAGCCCATGTTCGTGTCAGTTTTAGACTTTGTTGGGTTTGGGTGAGGACTGGGCGTTCCCTGTAGTCATGGCTGGATAATTACTATTGCATCTCTGAGAATAGCAGCTATGAGACCACAGCTCTCCTCTGACTTCCTCTCTCGCTCCCTGACCAGCAATACACAGGTTATATATAGTCACATAAGGACACTGGGTAAGACGTGCATGTAGTCAAGTACTGATCCTGTGCTCATGTGCTGTAGCTGTGTGTGCTTCAGTCTTTGTCCATGTACACTTTATGCACTATGCAAGCCAATATAGTTTTATGACCAGACTTTAATTATGAAATGTATTCCATGATTTGCAATTTGGTGGAATTCCTCCAAATTCAGTCTATTTTTGTGAATTGAGGAATGCTGCCATTGCTCCTGACATGCAAAAGTGTCCAAAAGTCTCAGTCCATTATAACAGAGAAAGAGTCTTGCAGTTTATAGAAATACATCTGAATTAGTATTTGTGAATATCCTTTTACATACCATTTACTTCACTCACACATATCGTATAAATACAAATACTGCTTTATATACTGTGTGTGTAATATATATATATGAACTTAACAAAACTCAAAATAAAGAACCAAAAGGAAACATCCAGAGTAGGTCAAAATTTTAGTGGATGTAGGTAAACATTTATGAAACCTCCCTGATGCAATATCAATAATGAATGAAACGTTAATAAGAAAAATGACTTTTTGCCTTCATTCTCTACCTTCATGACTTACGGCACATTGTGACGTGTAGGCCCATGTCTGTGTTTAAATGTTATTAGGCAACAGAGAAAATGTTATGCCACTGATGAAAACAGCCTCGACCACCTCATGTCCAGCATCCAGCAGGATGATCTAACCTTGTCTAATATATATATCATATTCGGTGTTCTGTTTTACAGCAGGGGGTCTCAAACCTAGCAGGCAGCCAGGTGCTATTTATTCTAGCCACAGAGCTTTTAATTTCTGAACTTTCCACTAACAGAACACATTTTTATCAAAATAACATTACATTTATATGCCAACTTGTTTCTGGGTTTGGATTAAATCCATTCAAGTACTCTGTACTTTGAGAATGCAGTTTTTAAATCGCATTCCCTTTTGGATATGTTTTCCTAGACCCCACTTTTGGAACCACTGTCTCTCTTGGATGAAGGCACAGCTTGGACTCCAACACTGTCAGTGAGTAGGGTACATCTCTCCACCTCAGCACTATTTTGACTGCCTTTGTCCTCTGGAGACTGTGCATTGGTGGACAGCGTGGTCTGAAGGCATCAGGATCTCATGCTTATTAATGCAGCAGCTCAGTGAGACTGTCTCTGACTGTGTCTCTCATGTGGCAGGCTGAACTCCTGCTGTGCTGAGACACCTCAGACCCGCAGGGAGAACACAGCCTTTCAGAGAGCAGGTGCAATGAATTCTGATCGTTCACCAAGATCTAAGGGATGAAAGCCAGGATGCTTGTTTGTCTATTTTGGTCACTAAGCCACTATTTGTCTAATAGACCATTGTCTTATTTCATAACATTCTGGATATATTACACACGCACTTTGAATAGTATTTATAGCCGGCTTTTGATTTCCTGCTCCCACACCATTCCTGAAGGAATACAGGACAGTATAGGACCTGGTACTAAAAATCAGCAAAATCTGTTATAATCCTCTCATACACAGAGAGAATGTTCTTGGTAAAAGCATACTTCGTTCTGTTTTCAGGAGGCAGGTTGCTGCAGAAAAATCCAAACCCTGTACCAATACAGGAAGTAAAAAAATATTACAGGGCAAGACAGGACACTAAGTGTTCTTGATGTCCATGAATGAACTATATATATAGCAACAAATAAACATTTACACTCAATACAGGAGCCAGTTTTTTTCTAGTGACAAATTTGAATTATGCCCATGTCTACTTTATAGCTTTTGTATTCAATTTTAGAGCAATCACAAAGCAAATGTACAGCCTTCCAAGCCCTAAAAGCTCCAGTGAGTAATCCGAAGATTAAAACGCAAGGACTGTGAGCATCTCCGTATTTTACAAATTGCAGTGCTAAAAGGGACGTTTCTCTAGAGAGTGGATGTGAGTTCCTGCACATTGTGTTTAGCAGTGCAGTCAGAGGAAAACAACACTGTATTCACTGGTGCAGAAAAAGAAAGTGGAAGCCATTCTAAATATTAAAATTGTTATTAAGATTATGATTCATAGGGGACTATGAATAGTATGCGTGAAAGACATTTTCACGCACGCATCATATGTGTTTTCTTCTGTATGAATTTTAAGGATTTTTTTTTTTCGATAAGCATTGGGCGCGCTCACACACACACACATGCATAACCTTAACCTCAGTAACCAAAACAAAATATTTTGGCTTTTTTAAAATAAAAGTAAAAAGCAGTTTTCCTAGTGGGGACCAGCCAATTATCCATGCAAGGTCAAACCTGTCAGATATTCCTAACCTTGTGGGGACATTCGTTCCCCACCAAGATATAAACATGTCCACTCAGACACATTATATAAAACTCCGTAGAGAAATATTCCATTTTGACATGAAAGTTTCCATTACATGACTGTCTGAATTACATGAACAACAGTGGTAATGAAGAGCAGGGTAATTAGCTCAAACAGAGAAGAGATGACATTCCCATAACAACATATGGAGTATTTGAAAAGGCATTGCCTACGGTGAAAAAATACACTTTTCAATTAGTGCATGTGGCAAACCGTCACTGTTTGATTTTCCAGATGTGGTAAAAAACAGAGTGGCGCAAGATTAAAGGGGGTATTCCAGCCAAAAACTTTAGATGTGTTTTTCACATTCCATTTTGTGTGTGAGTGAGGGGTGATTTAGATGTGATTACTCACTCTTGCCAGCCTTTTTTTATGGACGGTGACTAGGCTCATATGCTGAGAACTCAAACCCGTGACATCACTTGGAAACATAGAGATGGTGAAAAGAGTCTTGAATTGTTGATAAGGGAATGATATGTAAATAAATTTATGCATTTGATCTGGCAATGGATAATCAAGAGGGCACGTTTGGTGCTTAGCCAGCCACTCAGTGTTTAGTAAACAAGTATGTGGTTCATTTGTTAGACATATGTGTGTAGGCTTCGCTGCCCAATTCCCATCAGTGGTCCAACTCTGCTGGTTTCTGAAATGTATTTGTAGTGCGAGCGGTGGTCAGAGAACCATTGCTCATGTCGAGAAAGTTCTCAATTGATTAGTTATATGGCAGGATTGTGCTCTGTGCCTGCGAAATAACTAAATAAAATGCAGATGTGTTGTATCGTATTGGATCTTGCTTGATGCCGAAAGCAAATTCCACCAGCTGGGCTCTACTGCTTTTAATAAAGAGGAAAAAAAACTATAAAACCTCAGCAAAACTTCCTCTACTACAAAACTGTTTTATTCCCTTTTTTCCTTCAGTTTGTTCACTCCATGGTGTAAATGGCATCATTAAATGCATGCTGTGATCTGTCCTCTCACTGTGATTCACCAAATACATTAGTAACCCAGCTATCAGAATCTACACTGTAGTATAGAGATGTGAAGTAGATCTGTTTGTGTTTTGTTATTCTGTGTCATGGGTTTGCAAAGAGCAATCACTAATTTGATCACTATATTCTTAATTCATTCACTCAGTTTCAGTAACTGCTTCATCCTGGTCAAGGTCGGGGTGGATCCAGAGCCTATCTCTTGAGCACAATGGGAAGCCATTGTAGCCAGTCCACTTACTGGCATGTTTATAGGAGGTGGGAGGAAAGCAGGGACCCCAGAGTAAACCCAGGTGGACATGTTGAGAACATGCACAGAAAGTCCAGTGACCTGAGCTCGGGATCAAACCAGGGACCCTGGAGCTGTACAACACTAGCCGTAATATGATTCAACTGAATAATATTTTTTTTGATACATGTGGTGATTCATGTTCTTTTATCGAGTCCAAATTACTGGAAAAAATGTGTCTATTTCTATTTGTGTGTGTGTGTGGGTGTGATGGATGTCACTAGGTTATGGAGCTTAATCTGAGAATCCCAACAGACCTGCATGAACTTTGGTCCAATCCACTTTAGCTAGCGACAGTAACTTCCTGTTATTGCAGTAGCTCTTGGATCAATTCACTGTGCACTTTTTCTGTCCTCGATCTCCATCTCATCTACTGCTTTGTGTTTGCTGAGGCATTGCAGTTGCTATGGAGACCAAGGTCTTTCCCTGTTTTCAACTTAAGGAGGTGCTGATTTTTTTTCCGTCTTTCTCTATGAAAAAACGCTAGTTCAGAGATAATACAGAATGTAGAAACAATGAAACACACACACACACACACACACGCACACACAAGCAGTGGGAACGTCTTATCAACTGCAATGAGGCGAGTCTGTGAATAAGAAAAGTGAAGACAGGGTAGTTTTTACACTAGCAGCACAGCGAACTCCGTCTTCGCCTTGTTGATGGAGGTCACATAAGGTTAACAGGTAAAAATTGATGACATATTCTGGATCTGAAAGTCCATCCAACTTACATCACCACATGTTTTTCACATTTCATCATGATTCATCATACTCCTTTTCAACACAAGCAGAAAGTTCAGTAGTGTGAAAGGAGTCGAGCCATTTGATGACATATGGAGAGCAATCTTTCTTGCATGATACCTTTTATGGTTTGGAGAGATCTACAGCTCATAAGTAAGTCACTAAAATAAATTTGAGTTTGGGGTCACACAAAAAAATTAAACCTTCTTATACCATTGCCATAGAAGATGTTTTATTTACACAATGCTTTTCTTACACTCAATGCCAATTTTTAAAGTCAAGAAAAAGGTCCATAGGGAAATGTTTCAGAGGAACACCAAAGGTATGTATCCTTGTGTTCCCATGGTACCCTTATATTTCACGTGTCTTACAGTCCTGCATGTCTTATTTGCAGTATCCACAATGTTTAAGTCTAAAACACACTTTGTAACTTCCTTGTTCTCTTGTTTCTGTATTCCTGTTGCCTAGAGTTTCCATTTTTTGGTGTTGACCATAGCCCACCTGTTAGTTTCATCCAGCAGCCATTGATTCATCTTCAGGAACTGCTTTATCCTGGTCAGGGTTGTGATGGATCTGGAGCCAATCGTGGCAACACCTGGCTCAAGGTGGGAAAATTCACCCCAAATAGGATGCCAGTCTTCCAGCACATGTGTGTTGAAATAATGAAATAATGAATGAATGAATATTGGATAGAAGTTTCACTGAAATCTGACAGACATCCTACACCAGGGATTTTCAATCTTATCCACAAAGGGCGGGTGGCTCCAGGCTTTCATTCCAACCAAGCAGGAGCCACACCTGATTTCACTTGTACAATCAGTTCATTTTAGTATCCAATCAACTACTGAGTATGTCTCCTATTTGACAGTAATAAAAGCCTGCAGCCACACTGGCTCTTTGCTGATAAGATTGAAGACCTCTGCCCTACATTATATAACCAAAAGTTTGTGGACACCTGACCATAACACCCATATGTGATTCTTCTCTACACTGTTGCCAAAAAAGCTGGAAGCACACAATTGTCTAGAATGTTTTTGTATGCTGTAGCTTTAGGATTTTCCTTCACTTTAACTAACAGACCTAGCCCAAACCGGTTCTAACATGACAAAGCGAGGTCCACAAAGACATGGTTTACCAAGGTTGGTGTGGAAGAACTCAAGTGTCCTGCACCAAGACTTGTCCTCAATGCCACTGAACACCTTTGGGATTAACTGGAACACCAGCTTCGCACCAGGACTCCTTGCCAGAAATCAGAGCCTAATCTCTTGTACTCTTTTGGCACAAATGAGCACAAATCTTAACAGCCATGGTCCAAAATCTAGTTGAAAGCCTTCTCAGAAGAGTCGAGGATGCTACAGCAGCCAAGGAGGGAACAACTCTATATGCCTATGGTTTTGGAATGGGATGTGTCCATATATTTTAGGAAAAATAGTGTATATTAATGCTTATCATTAGAGCCTAAGAGAAAGCCAGAGCCCTAATCAAGTATGTACCGAACCGATGCCCGTGTAAGGAACCTACAGCCAGATTTTCCACTGAGAGAAACATGGCTTTAAAACCAGTACTGCCTTGGGTCAGCCTTGGTGGCAGTTTATTTATTTATGCTGTGCACAGAATTTAGATTGCAGGCTGAGGCCCACCTCGCAGAAAAATGAAAAGATGGAAGCAACATGTGTTCAACCCCACTCTATCTGCGCTAGGATGAAGTGGAATCCAGTGAGGGAGGATGAGGTCTGCAGGTGTCTCAGAGCAACAGATGTTCTGTAGTCCACAGCAACAATTACTTTTACAGCAGGGAAAAAGAGATACACTTGGCTTCGCTTTCTCTGACAAAAGCAAGCAGGCTGTGATGATAGCAAGTTCAAGCAAAAGGAACAGCATAATGCATTTGGATTTCTGATTTCAGAGCATGGTCCTTGTTATCTTCCACAGACAGCAAATTGCACAATGCTTTATAAGCAACCCAGTGCCATGCCATAGAGCACCGGTAATCCCTTAACCCCTTTGCAGCTGCATCAAATAGACACTGCACTCTGCTGCTGTACTGTACACTTTCCACACATGAATGGTCCCCTGATTTTTGTATCACTCATACAGTATGAAGGCATATAATCATGGCATGTAATCAAAAATCTATATTTTATTATGATGGCATTATTATACAGTTCAAGTATATCATTTCACTTCACATTTTTTATCTATTATTTCAGAATACGTCAGGTGGATGTGTTAACCTAAGGTTTGAGTGATGTTCTTCATACAAATACACTTTTATTAACTGTTTATTTTAGACATAGAGATAGATATACATTGCTGCATTATCCTCATAGCTCCAGTACAAAAATAAAGATGTGAACTTTAGGCACCAAAAATGTTTATGTCTTTAAAATGAGAATGTCTTTAAAAACAGAATGGTTATTGCTGGCAGGTGGGTGCACTCTATCATTATGTTGTGATTTGCATGTTATTAAGAAAAAATCCGATCCAGATGACACAATCACCCTTGATTAAAAAGTGTTAGTTTCTGAAAACACACGCTGGAAGTGCTAGTATACCTGTATACTGTTAGTCAGTTTGTCTGTAGTGCGGTATTGTGGTTATTAGTTGTGCAGGTGCTGCCCCCTGGTGTTACTTACTTCATCCAATCATTCACACATGGCTTTGCTATTTCAAAAGGCAACATTTTTTCCTTTTTTATATAAAAATACTGTATATTTCTTCTTTGCAATTTGATCTTTTTTTAAAAAAATCTTTTTGTTTCAGTTATTTCCAGCTTCTATTGCACAGCTGGAAATGTAGGCTTGTGCGCTGTGAGGTGGCAACACTACCTGCTACACCAAACATGAATTTAACCAATCATAAATGTTACTCTATTAGACATTTTTTTAAATACAAGGTTACATCTCTTGACACTGGTTTTTAGCATAGAATTACCAAATACAACACATGTGGTTAGCAAAAAGTATCCTGGCAGGAGGACATAACTTTCTAAAGATTTACTTAAAATATTATATTTAAGTAGATCATTTGCATTCAGTTTATAATTTGGGTAGCACATGGTTATATGCTCTGGTTATCTGTTGCAGTGAAGGATGATCTGCTCGTCTAATTGGCTGAAACCTTCAGTGCTTGTAGCACAATCTGATCTTTTAACAGGAGCTGCTTGGATTGTATTCTGCCTCATCTGAGACTCTTTGGATAAAAGTATCTGCCAAATGATTACATGTAAAATATTCTTATTATAGAAATAAAAGATGTATTGATTAGGTTGACACTGCATTTTAAGCAATACTTAAAATACTCAAAAACATACTATATAAAGCCTACTGTATTTACTGCATAACACACAGTTCTTCTGCTTGTAAAGAAATCCACAGGAGCAACCACTTTTATTAAACACTTTAATAGCATTGCCATTAACCAAAATATAGAACCCAAACTGTACCAAAAATGGCACGTGTGACATTAAAACACATGTAGAGTGATGCACACTATACACAAAGCATTCAGAAACACTGATCTACATGAGTAACATTAACTACAGAGGCACCAGAGAGAGTAAGAGGAGTCCTAATCATGCCACATTTACTTTAGAGAAAACCACTACACTGTATAACTCACTGCAATATGACGACCATATAAATGTGTTTGTATTCTTATAATGTGTTTTTCTGCGTGTGTGTTGTTTCTGGTGTGTATTGTTTCTGGTGTGTACTGTTTCTGCGTGTGTACTGTTTCTGCGTGTGTATTGTTTCTGGTGTGTATTGTTTGTGTGTGTACTGTTTCTGGTGTGTACTGTTTCTGCGTGTGTATTGTTTCTGTGTGTGTACTGTTTCTGCGTGTGTATTGTTTCTGTGTGTGTACTGTTTCTGTGTGTGTATTGTTTCTGTGTGTGTACTGTTTCTGCGTGTGTATTGTTTCTGTGTGTGTATTGTTTCTGGTGTGTATTGTTTGTGTGTGTACTGTTTCTGGTGTGTACTGTTTCTGCGTGTGTATTGTTTCTGTGTGTGTACTGTTTCTGCGTGTGTATTGTTTCTGTGTGTGTACTGTTTCTGTGTGTGTATTGTTTCTGCGTGTGTATTGTTTCTGGTGTGTATTGTTTGTGTGTGTACTGTTTCTGCGTGTGTATTGTTTCTGTGTGTGTACTGTTTCTGCGTGTGTATTGTTTCTGCGTGTGTATTGTTTCTGCGTGTGTACTGTTTCTGCGTGTGTACTGTTTCTGGTGTGTATTGTTTGTGTGTGTACTGTTTCTGGTGTGTATTGTTTCTGTGTGTGTGTTGTTTCTGCGTGTGTACTGTTTCTGCGTGTGTACTGTTTCTGGTGTGTA
>CM074962.1:9079653-9102799 GCA_037577455.1 Pangasius macronema
CGTGTGTATTGTTGTGTGTATATTTTAAGCTCACTGCAGTGAAAGGGTCCTGAAATAACCGTAAGCTCAGTGACTTTAACGGCTTCACACTCAGCTGGTTTCGCTTTGCTTCTGTAAATTTTATGCTGCCATAGTTATTGTGTTACAGTATGTTAAGACCCACATCATCAGTTTGATTTGAACCAGAATAAAGGAATATTGACCTAATGTCCTATAAAAGGGAAGATGAAAAAGAAAACAAACCTACAGCTATGTATGCAGTGGGTTTCACACGTTCTCTGAGCTATAGCCTTTACTGCATATTTTTTTACTGATGAGTCATTTGCATTTCGAGAGATGGGAGCCATGAGGTAGCCTAGCGACTGCAAGTCAGGTGATCATCAACAGCTATGCCTCAGTTCTTAAAGCTAATCACCTCATCGATTGATGCTCAGGTACATAAAACACTAGGGTAAAATACTGCAAAAATCAAGGCATGCTTCTTAAAGAACATCGTTCTGCTAACACACATGGGATCAAATAAAATGTGCTATAGAAATAAATATATCTTGAAATAAATACAGAAAATAAATTAATAACTTTGTAGTTTTGATACACAGGATAAAATAATAAATAAATAAATACATACTTAAACATTAATTAAAAAGGATACATAAATGCACTGTTTTTATAGATTAGTTACACAGTTCAGGTAATTAAAAAAAAATACAATACATAAGACCATGTCAAAGTTATAGTGAACAGATCATTCAATTGCTTTGACTAGTTCTGGATACAAGAGCACGACTCTGCCAGTTAATTGGGAGACTGGCGTGTACAGACATGTAGAGATATTACATATAATGCACAGATTGTGAACATGTCTTCTGTTATTATATCAGATAGATAAGAAATGAAACTTAGCAGTGTGTGCCTAAAATATAAACATGTAACAAATAACGGTTAAAATCACCAAACATGACACAGGTCCTCTTTTCTATTTTATGGCTTTTCATTGCACTTTATAATGTGCATGTAAATTACAGAGGAAACCAACACATCACACCGACATTAGGCATTCTCTCAAAAGAAAAAAAGAAAAAGAGTAAACTAGTAGCATCACTGCAAAGCTTGATTTTTTTTCCTCTCTGTTTTTTTTTTTTTTTTTAACATGAACACAGAATTTGGTCCACAAGTCAAATAAACCAAGTTACTTATATTAACAGGCAACATATTTCATGGTCACAAAATACTTATTGCACAATACAGAAATGAAACAAAACACAGAGAGACCAATATGACACCTTGGATATTCAGTCACTGTAATCTTTTTTGCTTTAAAGAACTGTGGTAAAACACTTAGGCCCAGATTTACTAAAGGTATTTGTGTGTAAAACCACGTGAAAACGTGATAACACCCCCCCCCCCCCCCCAAAAAAAATAAATAAATAAATAAATAAATAAATGAACAACCAGTTTTGTCCACATGTGTTTTTTTTCCTTAAAGAATATAGATTGGATATTTCTACCTAAAAGTATGAAATATGGGGTTGAGTCATTTATCCCAGATTGCATGTGTTGCATTCAGCTTGGAAATGGGGAGTCTGAGCTCGGAATTTTCCAGCATTAAAGCGATCCATTATATCATAAACATTAGTGATCGTGTATTTCCTTTCTCCAAACAGCAAGCTGTATGGTGAGTGCTGTAGATAGTGTTGTGAATAATCTGACTTCATTGACTGATCAAAGGAAATTCTACTATACATCATATGAATCGTGGTGAAATATTTGATGTAGTTATTTACTATTGTGAGCGGTTATGTTACCATGACATCATATGCCTAACTCGGGGTCTAGGAAACCTTCCTATCTTTCTGAGAAGGAACTTGAAGGGGTGTTTTCTTTGTTTTTTTCTTAGTTGGAGGAAATAAAAGAGCTATGAGCTTTAGTCATATGCAGCATCTGTTTGGAGAGCATCTATTTCCCCCAGATTGTTCCAAAATCATACCATTCATTAGAGGTTATTCATGAGGTTTATTAAGATAATGCCTCAGCCTCGCAAAATGTTGAATAAAATCACTTAATATTACTCAAATCTTATTAACTGGCCGCACGTTCACATGTAAATTGGCCGAACGTTCTGATGCCAACAGCATTTAAATGGAGAGTTTTCAAAAGGTGTTCATTCACATGTACACTACGAACATGACATACACGTTTATTTTGCAATCATACTGTATTTTTTTTTTATGCAACTCATAGCCTTGGCCTTAGTTTCAGTCCAACTCATGGCAAGATTCTCTTAAATATATGAACTTGCCATGTCTATCAAATCCAAACAGGGCCTCATTTCCATATTGTTTTCTACCCCTACTTTACAGCTGATGTAATTCATGCAATTACTCTTTATAAAACACACGCCCACTTTTTCCCACACGTGGTATTTAGGATCTTATTAAATCAAGGCCTCGGTATGTCAATGATTTGATGGCTTTCATATGGTACTCACAGGTCATTATTACCTTCTCCTTTATTTGTTGTGAAGTCAAAAGCCAATGTCAGAGATTCCCAGTGAGGAGATGAAATGCCCAATAAATAAAATAGTATTTATAGTACTTACACTGTCAAGTATACTTCACTTATAAAGGGAAGATTTATTTGTAATGGAAGACTGATCCACTTAAAAATAAAAAGCAGACCCACTGTGGAATATTGCCTGATGAAATACATACTGTGTCATGGGCTTGAAGCATTAGATCATAATAACTGTTCGCTAATTTAATCGCTAATTAAATCATAAAGCATTGTCGACAGCATAAGACGCTAGATCTAAAACAGTTGTACTGTTAATGTTATGCTACACTGGTAAAGATTCTGACATTTTAAGAAAAGTTACTCTTGAAATATGCTACATTTTAAAATGGGATAGCATATATTTAAACGGAAATCCTGAATTCTTTGCTAAGCAATTAATTAGTCTGGACAAATTAGTTCATAGATGAATTTGAAGAATTGAATTAGATTTTAATTACTTGCGAAGGTGATGCTATGATATTGGGTTATACGGTTATCATGTAAATTTTTCATACGGTTACACCACAAATTAACGACCGTGTTGATGAGAAAGACCTTCCTTGAGTTTAGACAAAAGCAGTTTGTAAAGCAGAGTTCCACAATTCCAGTCCTGGAGGTTCACAATCCAGAGCTGTTCAGTGATTTCCCTGCTCTAGCTCACTGATTAAACCTGCTAATTAACCAGGAATCCAGAAATGAATCAGAAATGAATCAGGAGTCTTAGAGCAGAGAAATCACCCAAATGCGATTTCAAACCTCCAGGACTGGAATTGGAGAACCTTGCTGTAAACGCTCAAGTTACTAAAGTTAAGTCATCTATAATAACAGAAACTTGAAATACAAGACAATTTAAATTTGCTTTTGTGGTTATTTTCATGGTGGAAAATCTGTGGATCTTCTCAATAAAGATAATGTGGTTAAAAAAAAAAGGAAGTCAAATCTTAGAATCTCAGAATTAGGGAAGAGGTAAAAGAAGGCAAGTTTGAAAAGAATTACACGCAAACACAACTAGTGACATGGACCTACCGCACCTCTTCCTCAGTCATGAGGTTAGCCACTTCACTTCACTAGACTCTACTGACCTTCACAACAACGTTCATTCCAAAAGTGCAGACCGTGGTGTATGCGTGAGCGAGCATATTAGTCAGAGAACAGGCTGGCAAAGGACTGGCGAAGGCTGCGGATGGTCTCAGCTTTGGCCTCGTCGTCCACTGGGTTTCCTCTCAGTGTTTCCGTAAAGGTGTTTGTGAGAGACTGAGACTTGCTGAAAGATAACACGTGTCAATGATGTTACTCGTGACTAAACACAAATGATCAGTTACTGTATGCAAATGAGAAGATGAGAAGAACCCCCTTAGATATTAACATTTCCCATGCATCCATCCATCCATCAGTAATCCTGGAATACACACATCTGGGGGCTCACTTTGCTCTGCCTTGCATATAAATATAGCATGTCCTGTATAAAATGGTTGAAGTTTGTGGTTAATGTAACACGGTGAGAGTGGATTAAGTAAAAGAGCTTACTTGAGCTGTGGTGCTTGTTTCTGAGAGGAGGATGCTGGGATTGGGCCAGGTTGGAAGGCTTGACTGGGAGAGGTGTTAGCAGAGCGAGCTCGCTGTGGTGATCCCTGTGACTGAGACGGTGAGGCAGGGCCTGAGCGGGGACCTCCTGCACGCGCGCACACACACACACACACACACACACACACACACACACACACACACACACACACACACACACACAGAGTAGTGTATTTTGTTCATCATCCTAAAAATTTACATGTAGCTATAATATATTGGGTATTCTAAAACCTCTGGGAAATTTATTACTAAGTAGTGAGTGTTCATAACGTCATCATATCACAACACATGACTAAAGAAACCACATGAGTTCTGCAATGATCTCTAGACTGAGTAGAGTTAAATTCTGGTATCCCAGTGAGCTCTCTAGAGGAAAGAATGAATTAGTTAACCTTGTCTTACTGTGTCTGTGGCTAGAAGAAACAAAAAGCTTCCCCTTCCCTAGAAAGATTCCTTGATTCAATGCTACCAGATCTCCAAGCCACGATTTGCAATTTTTATTTTCTTTGTGCCTCACCTTGAGCTCGTCTCGGCTGAGTTGTCTGTGGACCAGGCTGTGTCTGTCCCAGAAGAAAAATGACATATTAGCATGTTGATATTAGTAATTTTATCTATTTATTAAGGTTTTCAGATATGCAAGTTCCTGTCTTGTAGATGTTGTCAGAAGTCATTTGAGTGGCTGATAAACTGATGAACACCACTGGATGAGTTTTCAAATATCTTTACAATTACAAGCTCAGAATGTATTTCAAGATCAATCATACTGCACTTTATTAGTGACATGTACATTGTTTAAGCAACGTATACAGTGTGTCATGCATAGTATAATGTAATTTAATAAAAAGTGAGTCAGGAGTGATGTTTGTTTGGGCACCTTAGCATTGGAGGACTGAGGAGAGGTGATGCCGAGTAGAGCAAAGGCCATCTTGTTAAGGACCAGATCGGCGATGAGCTGCTTGTCCTCCTCCACATGCTCACCAATCAGAGGCATGGAGCTGTCCATCACCTGAAACAAACCACATCAGACCATGATCTTTTTAGGGAGTCTTTAAAGCAAGACCAGAGACTGCAGTACCCCTGTTTGACCACTTGGTGACAGTGTTATAATGGTTCAAAAAATGTCCTCTAATGAAAACTGCACCTAGTGATATGGTCAACTCTGGAATTATCAGCACCATTCTTAAAAATACAAGTACATGTGGTTCTTCTCTTAATTTCAGACCACACGTTTTCAATAGTGCTCTAATACAGACTTGACCATCAGAAATATCTATCTAGCTGAAAGATCTAACCACAGGCAAATTAAACATTTCACAGTTGGGTTTTAGGGCTGCTGCTGGTAGCGGAGTTGAAATAATCTTTATTTTTAACAATTTTTATTATGGGTTTGATTGTTCTTAATGGTATTTATCACCTCGTGCAGATCTGTCTCTTTTGTGTTTAAAGTTCTTTGGTTTTCCCCATGGTGATATGTGTTCATATGTGTACAACCTCATATTGATCAAAAATCTTATACTTTGCACTTAGTTTTAATAGCTTATATATACTGTATAAGCAACAATCCCACACCATGGCTCCAGGGTCTCCAGTTCAATCCTGAGCTCAGGATACGGTTGGGGCAGTTGTGGCTCAGTGGCTATGGCCCTGGGTTTGGGGGTTCAAGCCCCAGCACCACCAAGCTGCCACTGTTGGGCCCTTGAGCAAGGCCCTTAACGCTCTCTGCTCCAGGGGTGCTGTATCATGGCTGACTCTGCACTCAGCTTCCTAACAAGCTGGGATATGTGAAGAAAACAATTTCACTGTGATGTATATGTGACAAATAAAGGCTTCTTCTTCTGTCTGTAGTTTCTGTGCCCTGTGTCTATGTGGGTGTTCTCTGGTTTTCTCCCACCTCCCAAATTCATGCTGGTAGTTGGATTGGCTTCTCTAACTTGCCCTAGGTGTGAATGTGTGTGTATGGTGCCCTGTGTGTAAACTGGTGTCCTATCCAGGGTGTATTCCCAACTTACTCCCAGTGTTCCCAAGATAGGCTCCGGATCCATCGCCACCCTGACCAGGATGTTGCTGAACATGAATGAATGAATATTTATTTTATGTAAAGTGCTATACTAATATTTAAATAATGACTGTGAGAATGATTTTGTGTTAGACTAAAAAGTCCAGTTCTTTGACTCTGTATTTCTAATTTTATACAATATTTTTTGCTCATTTGCTTGACACCAACAATTCCGGAGATGATTGTAACCAGACACTGCAAAAACATCCAACATCCACATTTACAGACTCAAAGACTGCATGAAGATCACATAAAACCCTAGATCATAGTTATTTATCCCGAAATAAATACATTGCAGGATTCGGGAGGAGAGAACAGCGACATCATGAGCAGAGTTATCTGCACTTCAAGTACACACTTGGTGATGAAACAAATCTGGAGCGTTGGAAATAAAAAGCCACACAGTTTCTGAAATACAGAGTTAGTGTCATTAACAAAACTTAAGACAATGACTTTAGGCATTTAAAGACATTCAGAGATGAAAATAGTTGAAACGGTTGATAAAAAAAATATAAAACTCAGAAGCAGTGCTGATAATGCTGAGGGCTTTAGCTGGGATTACTGTGGCCTAAGAAAAGAAAACCAAGGAAGAAGACTGGGACCAGGTCTGGGTGTTCTGAGGCAGAGCATGACGGGTACATTGCAACGTTATGGTCGGAAAGTTTTAAATCAAACGGGCTCAAAGAAAAGAGACTGGCTGTAAAGTTTGTCCCACAACAGTGACTCATACATGTGCCTGGAGGTGGATTTCAAACTGGGAAAGAGGTGTGTCCCCTCGCATGGGCAGCAAAACAGATGAGTAGAACGTTGTGAACACAGGGACAGGGGCAGCGAGGAACAGTGGAAGTGGAAGACTCGTGTCTTGGCCACTTGCTTACATGTGAGAAGTTCTCTGGTGTAAACAAAGTTTGGGACAGGAGAACAACCACAAGCCGCTGAGAGCAAGAAAAAGAGGAAGAGGTGGAGTGAGGAAAGGCTGGAGCAGAGAGGCCCTCCTAAAATATTGCTTCTTTATCTCTTGGGATTTATACAATATATGCGCTTTTCTAAATTCTCTTTCCACAAGGCACTTTTTTTTTTGCATCTGGAAATTTTGAGCAGTCTAGCAAAATCACATAGATTTTGTTCCTTATTAACTTCCAAGTATAACTTTTAATGTTATCACAGTGCTGTGTTTTAAAAGGCAGGCTTTAAAGAACTCCAGTATGTCTCTGTATTTCATTTACTGCTTTAAGCTGTCATCACTGTCATTGGAACTAAACAGAACACAAACAAATGGAAGAATCATTCATTTTCACAGTCATGACTGTACAACTCTTTGGGTATTAAATGAAATTAAGGAATTTTACAAAGTGGTTAAAGCAGAGGGGCCTTCCCGAAGCAGTATTAGCAGTAGGGAGGTTCTGCCTGTTACTCATAACCACAGCCACTGAGCAGCCACTGCCTGGGCACAGACTTCAAACACCAGCCGTTTCCATCCCTGCTGTCCCGGCACACCTCCCCGCCTCCCTGTAATTTACTGTGCTTCTGCTCAGAGTGATTCAGCAGACGACGAGGTTAGATCATCCTGCTGGACGCTGGACATGAGGTGGTCGAGGCTGTTTTCATCAGTGGCGTAATGTTTTCTCTGTTGCTAACATTTTTAAACACAGACATGGGCCTACACGACACGACCAAGTCAGTAAGTCATGAAGGTACAGAATAAAAAGGCAACAAGTATTTTTTCTTATTAACGTTTCATTCATTATTAATATTATATCATCAAACAGAGGTTTCATAAATGGGTCCCTGGTGGAGTGGTTAGGCCACAGCACTCTCACCGCTGTGGCCCGGGTTCGATTCCCGGCCAGGGAACCAACCCCAATCACTGGGGTAACGTGCAACAGTGCGCTCTGAGTGCCGGTCCCAAGCCCGGAAAAACTGGGGAGGGTTGCGTCAGGAAGGGCATCCGGCGTAAAAGCTGTGCCAAATCAAATATGCGGACCAATGATCCTCTGTGGCGACCCCTAACGGGAGCAGCCGAAAGGGCATAGGTAAAGGGCGGAGGTAGAGGTTTCATAAATGTCTATCTACATCCACTAAAATTTTGAGCTACTCTGGATGTTCTTTATTTTGAGTTTTGTTAAGTTCATATATATATATATATATGACGAAAGATAGACAAACTGATTAATGTTTGCGTTTAACGATTTTACTTTCCTTTGCATCCATCTTCAGGAAGGCTTTATCCTGGTCAGTGGATCCATAACCTTTTCCATGAACACTGGGTTTGATTGGCATGAACACACCCCAGAGTGAGCACCAGTCCACCACAATGGACACATAGGGACAATCCATCTAACAGCATTAGGGAATTGGAAGGAAACCAGAGAACCCAAAGGAAAGATATGTTACATATGCTTGCAGTTAAATACTACAAATTCCTATAATATGGTTTCACCTAGTTCACTGCCTCCCACTGAGGAACAATTTAGAGCTGGAATGTGCTGTCACCAACTCCCTGGAGAGCGAGGCTTCCTGTCATGTCCAGAGTCAAAAAAAAAAAAAAAAGAAAGTTAAGCTCTGACTGAACTGAGAGGAATTCCCACTTTTCCTAGTGTAAATAATGTCCAAGTAAGGACATGATTGATTTCAGTGGCATACAGTGTCAATCTAGTTGAGCCTGCTACAATAAATAGGAATAAACTGTGTTCAAAGATCGTTCAAAGAAACATCAGTATATAGTCAGTATCTTACAATACTGGCCAATGACAGTCCTATAGTCTTAATTATATGCAGCATTATAAATGATAGCTGTAATGAAGAGAGTTTATGATTTTGAATTCTAAATGTAAATTTATGCATTTTTTACTTCACAGATGAAAGATATAATTTCTTGATTGTTCTTTAAAATGTATAAACTCCTGGCTTTGTTATTTGGTTACTTGTATTAGGGCATATTATTCAGTAACTACTCTGAATGATTCAGTAAGTACAGTGAAACTAATAGGAAAGGCATGTAGCAAATGAGAGGGAGAAACATATAAGTCTGGAGTGGACCTGCTGATGTGTCCTGAGTGTTAATGGGTTTAACATGTAACCTGTGCTTCAGGACAATACAGAGTTCAACAGAATGGAATGTATGACAAAGCAGGAAATTAGGAAATCATTGCTGAAGATGGATTCAAAGTGAAACTGCACATTTGTCATTCTGTAAGTAGAGTGGAATGTGGTATAGATATGTTAATAGAAAAAAGTACATAATGTATATGTAAAACATACAGAGCAAAGGAGTTTTGTACATGTAAAGAAAGACTATAAACCTATAAAAAGACTGTAATACTATAAAAAGCAATGAGCAGTCAATATTTGCTATAACAACAGGTTTGGCTTTGTGTATGTTCATTGTTCAGCAGGGACCCTGGAGCTGTAAGACAGCACTGCTACCTGCCGTGCAACTCTGCCGCATACAACTCATAAAGTAGGCATCAAATAAACATGTATACAATTTATATCGTGAAATTATTCATTTCATGTATACACTTTTTATCAGCAGCGCTTCCCACAGACCCTTCTCTGAGCCTCCTGAAAGCAGATAAGGCTGAGTGCTCTACAGAAAGCATTACTCTTTACTAGTAGAAAAAGAAAACCAGAACTGACCAAAGTGAGATATCTGCTGTCATTACATCACCTCAGAGTCAAGGCAGACAGAGATTCCTATCTGTGCTGGACCATCATCAATGTGAAAGTGTCTGTGTGACTGATCTGGTCCTTGTGAGGTCATTATGACAACAGAAAATATACAGAGCAATATCTTCTCATTTGCACAGATGTGTCCTACGATGAGCGTAACACGAGCTGTTGGGTTATAAATAACCTTGACGACTGGCTTTAGAATGCCAGGATTCTCAGAGGTGGTGGTGGAGTGTTTTTCTTACACACAGGGCCTGAGTGACTTCAGCTGTCTGCCCTTCAGATTATCAGTGGGCCAGAGAGGAGTTCACAGTTTATGCACTATCAGGTTTTGTTCTGTAGACCTTGTCCTTGAATGGCCATATAACAAATAATTTCCCAATGCCAGAAGGCTGTTAGAGGCTAGGTCAAAGTATAAGACTGTTATTCATTATTATAACCACAGCGCGAATGCTCGAATCTGATTGGTCAGTAGGTGTGCATTCTCTTCGTAAAACAGGACAGGTGCAGTACTGTGCAAAAATCTTAGGCACATGCAAAGAAATGCTGTAGTGCAAAGATGTGTTTAAAAATAATCAAATTAAATGTTTCTACATTTAAAAAAATACTATAAAGAGCATTAAACAGTAATAAATGAAACAAAGTCAATACTTGGTGTGATGACGCTTTGCTCTAAAAAAACAAAAAAAAACAAAACAAAACAGCAGTCTCAGGTACAGTTTGTGCAGTTTTATGAGGAAATGAGCTGGTAAGTTTTACTGCGCATCTTGTTGAACCTGCCACAGTTCTTCTGGAGACTTGTTGTTGTGTAGCAAAGTATGTGGTGATGTTTTTTGCTATTTAGCATTTATGTAAGTAAGCACTCTCTGTCTCAGTACTGCTTTCTATGTATTTGGTAAAATGACAGGCTGTGCTATTTGTGTGTGTGCGTGTGTGTGTGTGTGTGTGTGTGTGTGTGTGTATGTATGTGTATGTGTGTGTGTCAATTTAGAACATGCATTAATTCTGAACCTAGTCATCAGCTTGGTACATCCAGCAGTTTAGAGTCCTAATTCTGAACAGTTTAACTACTATAATATCCCTGCACTAAAACATTCACACTAACCTAGAGATTAACTTCCAACATTGCACAACCAAATCACCAGTACCAAGGTCAGGAGAATATTTCTGATCAGTGTGCACCTCGGACTGCACCGCATTTCAGCATTCCACTTAAGTGTTTCGAGAAGGATTACTGTAAAAGTGATTTGCAACAGCTCCTCAGAACTACTGGAGCCTTATTCATGCAGACCAATACATTCATTAAGATATGTTGACACAGTTCTTACAGACTATACTTATATCAATTCGCACAGATACAACTGAGAAGCCCTTGTCATGGTAATGTATATTTATAATCATCTACAACTTACAGGTTATTTTAGTTCAGTTCACGTTTATTTATTAACATTTTTTTCATTGATTTTTCTAGACCTCTAATTCTCTCCAAACTAAGCTCCAATGTAACCATGCTGTGCTTCACACCTTTTACTGCCCCATAAATCTCCCACCACAACTGAAAAATATGTGGCAAATTTGATCATAATTAGATTTCATCGATAATCTGATTATCGATAATAAATAATGTTGGTAGGTGGTTTGGTGTGAATGTGTATGGCGTCCTGTGATGGACTGGTGATCCATTCACAGTGAGTTCACGCCTCGCACCCTGCGTTCCTTGAAGAGGTCCACCGTGACCCTTACCAGGATATAGCAGTTATTGGAAATGAATGAATGAATGAATAGGAAATTAACTTACTGTTAGGTCTCATTTTTTGATCTCAGATAACAGACAAAGCCCTGTCACATTTCAGCAAATAATATTTACTGGCCATGCATTTGTGCTCATATTTCGGATAATTATATTCACACTATGATGGCCTCATCTGATCCATTATCTAGCTGTAAACTATAGAAAGGTGAAATATATTGTTAGAACACGAAAAACTGAAGGGATCCTAGTTTTCTGAATGGATCAACCACATTTTCTCCACCCTTACTTCTACTTTACAACATCTCCACCTACTTTGATCTGGTTTTAAAGATTTACACTGCGAATGTACCTGTCTAAGTCTGATTAAATATGCTAATGTGGAGTGAAGCACTTCCAGATGATCCCTAAGCTCTCACAAAAAAGGCACACGTGCAGACACACAACATATGGCATTTCTGTTCTCAACATCTTTATCTCTTTATCAGACGCTATTGGCGCTTCCTACTTCTGGCTCCGCTGAACATCACGTAATTAATCTGAACATCTATTTTGCTTTATTATCAAGTTGCCATGACCCACTATGTAGCTATCATTTCCTCCATCATCTCTCTAGTCTAAACATTTTTTTTTTGGCAGGAATTCTGAAATGGCTGGCTGGAGTTGTGCATTGACTGACTTAAAGCCACTCACGGATTACTACATGGTGAGTGAGTGAAATCAGTTAAACAATGATACAATGGCCAAATTCTCTATTACTCAAGGGAAAAAAAATCATCACATCAAAGTGGATATAAGTTTCGCTCGTGAAGTACAATAGACTCCACAGGCAAAGTTCCACAGGTCAGGAGACTGGAGTTTCACTTTACTGCTTTTGTTCGCTTAGTTGCTTTGAACTACTTTGAAATTCTGAGTCTGAATCAGACTTGATCCACCCAACTAACAGCACATCAGGGAGTCTAGTTTCAATCCACCACAGTGTGTCCGACACAAACTCTGTAAACTCTGTCTCAGTGCCATTTTACTTGCTTGTTTTGGCTAAACCAAGGAGATAAATGTCAACGTGCTTAAATACAGACAAAACAAGTCTAAATCTCCGAGGAAAAACAGATATCAACTTCACACTGGGACATTGTGCTTTTGCTGACCTTGGAGTCATGTGTGCTGTTTTGACAGATTTATGATTATGTAAGGCACTTTTATAATGTATATGTATGGAATAAGCAGTGGAGATGGGTGATGTACCTCTATAATATAATCCTTGCCATCTTTTCCATGTACAGCCTTCACGGCACAGATATCCAAGCCTCCGAACATCTCAGCACATGAGTCCACCCACAGACGATACCTAAAAAAATGAGGTCATTAGAAACAGTGATGACCTTTTTTTAAATACTGGGCTGTTAATAGAAATAAATAAAGCAAATCAGTCAACAAACTGACTCCACCTTCCTTATCCATGCATCATTCATTCAGTTACTTAATCAGCTGACTAGTCAATTATTCAGCATCTTTATTCATGTGACTTACTGTTCATTTATATGTATATACATTTCCACTTCATGATCAGATACACATTTTTCTCTCACATGCTCAGACACACCTATCTGTCATGGCGATCTGCTCCAGCATAGCAGAGCCCGTGTTGGCCTTCCAGTTACCTGAAATGGAGGTTCTCCTACAAAGAAACAAGGCAGAAAGGGTAAAAAAAAAACTAAAGTACACTGTGGATAAAATTTTTATCACCTGTTAGTCTTTTTTGGTCCCAAAACTTGTGAAATTCTAAACCTGCTATCAACAAGGCCATGGATCACACTGACAAGCACTAAAGGAAACTGGTGTGGAAGTGAGCAAAAGATAAGTGAGTGGTTGAAGGGTCTTTTAGTGGGCTTATAGTGTGGTTTAGTTCAAAGCCTGAACGGTGCTGCTCCTGCTTTCTTTTGCTATGTTTAAAACAGGAAGAGGCACTGATGTGTGGCTGGACACTGTTTATTCGAGCAGATAAGTATCTTCCTGCTTTCTCCCCACTTTCCTTCTCTTACTGACACACAGAAGAATGGCACACATTTATGCCAATCATGAAATTGTTGACTGTCATAGCAACAAAAAGAGCACTTAAAGCATACATTGACTAGACAGTCTGCTACCAGTTTCTTACAGTAGTTTTTTTTTTTACAGCAGGCACATTATTGTGTCAAGGATTATGGACAGCATGTTAACTGCAAAGGAACCTTGGTGAACATTTTTTTAAGGAGATCCTTGAGTATCAAGGCTAGGCTTTTAAAATAACAATCATACTAAAACAGATAGCAAACAAACCCCAGTAAGGCATTCTTATATTTAACTAAAGTTAACCCTAAGGTTAATTTTTTAAAAATCTACAGACACAAATATTTCTGTTAATCATGGCAATAAAGAAAATGTGTGTAATATTTTGAAAATGCATTCTTTTGACTAAAAAGATGGTGACACAGTGGGTAGCATTCCTTCCTCACAGCTCCAGGGTTTGATCTCAAGCTTGTGTTACTGCCTGTGTGGAGTTTCTCATCTTCTCCCCATGTCCATGTGGGTTTCCTCCAGGTTCTCTGGTTTCTTCAAACTGTCCAAAATCATGCCTGTAGGTGGAAAGGCTAGCCTCAATTGCCCCAAGGTGTGAGTGTGTATGTGCATGATCCCATCTAGGGTGAATTCTTCTGCCTCACGCCGAGTGTTTCCGGGATAGGCTCCAGATCCTCCACAATGCAGACCAAGTTAAAGTGGTTACTAAAGATGAATGAATGTCTTAAAAGATACTGGTTCCGCAGAGTTCCTTCCATTTCCTTTGTGATCCAGGCCTTTTAAGAATTAAAAGAATTTAAAAATTTTATATAATCTTTAAAGATTATTAACTGTTTCCTTTCCTAAAAATCTACAGTCCTCTACTCTACTCTTTGTAGAGGATAACAAAATGTATTGCATGTCCAAAATAACAACACCGTGCATGTAGATCATAATGGTAAATTGTGTAATCGATGACCATAAATCATGTGGCATTTATAGCTGTGAACATGCTCTGAAAGTTCTGAACATATATATAAAAAAAAGTTGTTGTAGGTGCACTGAACTGAAAAACTACAGGCAACTTCAATTGGTAACACTTAAAACGGTCAACAAGTGAGCGAGACTGGGAAGGGAGTGTGTGCAGGAAAGCAACTGTCCAGTGCCACACCGCTGGCGACTCTGGGTGCTGAGGCTAGCCACATAATGGTTAGGACAGGCCCATGGAGACGCCACTGTTTCCCCTCGGAGGATGCCACAGCAGGGAGCAGCGCTGGGAGAGTAGAGTCCTGTGTTATGGCAATACAGTGATTCTATAATGCTTATTCGGTAAATGTGTGGTGTATCATTTCTCTTGGTCATGTGCTGACAGACACGGTTTTTTATTGCTCTGTCTCTATAAAGTCTGAGGTTTCATACCTCAAGCTAATTTCCATGTACATACAATCTAAGCTACACTTTCAGCTGGCGAGTCGTCTATAGTTATGAATATTCTTGTTTTGTTGTGAACTTCCACGTTGTTCACACTGACTGAAAATGTTCCATAATAAACACATTTAATACATGCAATGTGAAAGAAATATATGTCAAAACAATACACTAAAACACACACACACACACACACACACACACACACACACACACACACACACACACACGCATAAACATCTACAGAGTTAATAAACCAGTCCTTACATGTATGCTTTGTAGTTGTTGCCAATTTTCTGGATCCGGATGTCGTACTTGGATTCGACAAAAGGCTCTGCTGTTGCGTATGTTTTGGCGAGAGCCACCACGCTGGTGATGTCCTGGAAATCGTTCGAATTCTCCACCTTAATCTACCATGCATAGAAAATATAAGTGAAGTCTCATTTGTAGCTACTGAACGTACACAAGGACACAGCAAGGCAGCTGGAAAGCAAATCTAATAAAAGCATCAAACCATAAATTAATAAAATATAGCACAAATGCATAATACTTGCTGATGTATAAAACTACGTCTATAAAATAAAGCAAATCGTAATAACTAGAGCTTGTATAATGAAAACTATGCTGGAAGAAAGTACTGCTATCATAGGGAGGTCAAATATGTTCAAGGCAATATTTCAAGAAAAAACAGCTAGAATTGTGTCCTACCACCCTGTAGGATACCACACACAGGTAAAAGATACACAAGGTAAGGAAATTAAAAATAAAAATAGTAAATAAGGTAGACCATTAATATATTTTTAAAGGGAACCACTTTGATACCTTTTTTCTTAAGGCTGCATATAGCTTGGATACTATACTGAGAATGGACACTATATCTGATATTTTCCTGAATACACACTGCTGAGGTGCATTCTTAATGCATTTTAATGACAAAAATAGCACAAAGTTAGATGAAACTCCTTCGGAGGATTTCCCTCCCTCCCTGTTGTTTCCGTAGTGTTCTTATCTTATGATCAGGTCACCGAGGTCAAGCACAGTCATGTGTGCTACAAAGAATGAGAAGGATGTGCTCAGGTAACGGGTGCGTTGTGTAGCAACATACTGTACATTCCTATTTTATTAAGCCTTCTCTATTAAAAATGGAAAGGGCTTTAGAGCATGTCATAACTGCCTTACCAGACAAGGGAAAGTTTGCTGCTCGGTTTTCATGTTAGCAAACTAAGATCGGTTTCATAATTATGAAACAAATTAATTCAGTGATGAAGGGTTCTAAGTTGAGATGAGAAATCTTTATCATCACATGTGACAAAATTCATGTAATTTACTAATTACAGATAACATTCAGACAGGCCAAATTAAGGACAAACAAAGGAATTGAAAAAAACCAAAAACAAGATTCATATGTGGTTTGCATTTACACCGTTGCATAAACCTGGCATTTAAACAGAAGGGTAACTGTGTAATCTGCCGTTACTAGAGTGTTCTGAGATGGAAATTCCCTGAACATCCCCCCTCCCTGCCATCAGGGACATTTGGACTGAGATCATAAAAGTTAGAACTCCACACCTTCCATTACTGTCTGATACACAGACAAATGTAAACAGACATTAGTACATGCACATGTACACACACAGACACACACACACACACACCAGCTGCAGGCATGTATGAAGGTGTGGACTAAATGTGCACTCAAATTGCCCATGACAATGTTGACCAAAATGTGCACTAAATATAATTTTTCCAAAAGCAATGTTTGGAGTATTGTCATGTTGAGCTCTAATAGCACAGAGGAGCGAAACATACAGTATATACAGTAGTAAGTTTTATATATAGTAGTATGTCACACTTCATTGCTCTCTTGCTACTGGAAAAGAAATATTGCTCATTCTAAGGGTAAATGATATGGACGGATGAGTCATCCTTCACCTTATTCTCAACAAGCGGACGTTCGCATGGAACTTTCATGCCAATGCCGTATATGAGACTTTCTGCAACATATTTTAACCAAATTACCCTCTGCCACTACTGTAACAAATAATTTTACCTTTTTCTTAACATAGTGAGTGCTGCTCACTTACTGGGCCCATAAAACGTCTCTTTATGACAACCACAATCGGGTAACACCACACGATAACATGGGTATTTTTGAAACATGGAAAGTCTCTGTATCCTCGGAAAGCCTAAAGAATTTACCACTTAAAAACCTCTCCACCTTTTGGAAATACCCACCTCACTGTACCGTGTTTCCTGGTGCCTTGCAAGCCTTGTGGCAGAATGTCTCACACAGCATTGGAGTGAAAATTTGGAAATGTTACTATGGAAACGTATAACATACGCTTGCACCAGAATGTTGATATTCAATGTTTTGAAGGTACTGCAGATAAGCTGCATGATTTTTTTTTCCTGTGAGACTGGGTTGGGAAAACATCAGTACACAGGGTTTTAAACTGCAGTTGAACACACACACACATTCAGTGGCTGTGATGCTAGTGTATTAGTGCAATATGTAAGGAGAAACAGAAGAGCAACTGTTCTTCAGGTGATTGAGATTGCCAGTAAAGGACATGAGCATAGTGTCAGCAAGAACAGTCTGTCCACATCTACACAGAGAGGGATATTATAGTAAGGTTACAGTGCATGAACCCTTCATTACAAAGACAAATATACAGAGTTCTGAGTCTTAGGCACAGGCAAAGTTAAACATTTCTACATAAGAAAAATACCATTTTTTTTTAGCAGTAAACAGCAATAAACTAAACTAATTGTTATGACAACCCTTTCCTTTTTTTTATTTATTTATTTTTTTAAATCTTTTTTTTTTATCTTAGAATCTGCCACAGTACTTCTGGAGACTTTGACTTGTCACATTTGCTTCTTTTTTTTGCAGATAAAGCCCAGCATCCTTCAATGTTTTTTGTCTGAAGAGTTTTGGAACAATTGTTTTTTTTGTACCGAGTCAGTAATGAAGAAAGCATAGTATTGTGTATTTGAGAGTTCAGTGGTGCAAAAAAAGCTTAGCCACTTATCTACAGATATGGAAAAATGTCATACGGGTCTCTTCCAGGATAACAATTTCCTGATCTACAAAGCACAATTGGGCACTGAATGGTACGATAAGTATCTTTTGTGTTCATTGCAGTTCCTTCAGTGGCTTCAGTACAGTTTCAGAAACAGGATAAAAATGTTTCATAATAAGGTAAAGGTGATCAATCGGAATAACTTTGTATCAATTCTCTATAATGGGCAAGTGGGCCAAGATTAATACACACACACACAGACACACACACACACATATATATATATATAATCTGTACATTTATGAATGTAAATGTGTTGGGGAGGGGGTGTAGAGTTGGATTAGACTGAGTTTAAAAATAAACCTAAAACAGGCATGTAGTGCATTTGTTAAATGTGGGAAATGTGATTTTTTTTTTGTGAGGTGCCTGACCGAGCTGTCATCCTACACTCCTGAGCCTACTCTCTAAAAACAAGTTGTACTTCATTATGCTCTCTCCCGCCAGGGTGGTTTCCTCACGGCACTAGTGGCGTTTTCCCATGCGGTCATTTCCTAGCTGAGTACTAATAACAAACTCCTGACCATGACCTCATGTGTGTAGCCTATAAAAGGTCCCTGCTACAGCATGCTTGTCCTCTATCCCATTTTCATCTTCCTGAGGAAGCCCAAGTCACCAAGAAGCACCCAAAACGCTGGTAAAATCTGCACCATGAAGACAAGCATTTACACAGCTTTGTCACAATTTCAGCATAATGTCAAACGCATGATTCACAGGATATAGAAGAACTGCTGCCTTCTATATAACCTCGCCCATTGCTGCAGGAAGACACTGCAATAAATGTGACTGTAAGGTCCAGTAAGCAAAAGAAGGCAAGCTTGATCCAAGGAAAAACAGCAGCTGAGAGAGGCTAACCTTGGAGAAGAGTGCTGATAGCCACCAATGAAGCATTCAGACAGTCAGAGTGAAACCACATAACATGGAACAGCAGCAGTTAATGCACTTGGAAGCTGGCATCAAGGTTGCCAAAACTAAAGCTTGATCCTCCACCTAATGCAACAGATTAAATGCTTGTCCCATCAACCCAAGCAAGTGGCTGGGCTACTCCACTGTGCAGTACTTAAGAAGATTTTATATCCATTTCAGAGCACAGGGAAGCATTGACCCTGTATAAGAACAGGCACAATAGCGGCAATGACCAATGCAGAAACCAAATCAATCCTAGTAAAGAGACCAGTGGCTTCACTTGTAATACAATTGGACAAAGCATTGAGGGCAAATCCATACTGTGTACAACCTGAATATAAAAGTCATGGCAGACTGGTTTGTTACTGTAGTGTAACTTGTATCGGTAATACTATAATGCATTTGCTCTTGGACATCAAGGAAGAAATGCCCGCAACAGGAGATTCAGTTCACACAGAAATCTTACAGGCAATACTTCAAGCCACAGCAACAGGGCATGGGAAATCACTGGCAGAAATGAGAAGGCAAGTCTGGCTTGTTCAAATGCCATTGCCAGAGATTCGCAAAAACACTTTGCTGCTGGTGCATGGGCAGGTCCTTGGTGCACAGGTACAGGAGGCACTGGATGATCGCCTCTTTTTGAATGAATTACAAATTAAGCATATGGGACACCAGGCTACTGGTGAGAGCCTTTCAAGTATGGCCAAATTATTTAGGAAGAAGTAGGTTTTACACACCACAACAGCAGATGAAAGTAGTTGTGCATGACCATAGAAGCAGTGCAGAAAGCAATGGTGGTTTCAAGCAAGGACAAAAACTAAACAAACCGCCAAAGCAAATCACACCAGAAGTGCTGGAGAATTCTAGTGTTGGGTTTGAAAATATCCAGTCAATTGTGGGCAGGTATACAAATCTGCAGTTAAAACACTGGGGGTCAATAACATCAGATCAGTTGCTAACAATATCTTAGAGGCAGCTGAAAGAGCCTCTAGACGGCTTTGGACAAGGAGATGTGATCTCTCACGAAAGCAAAAATCTTTGTGAGACAACAGAAATACCTCTGCGTCGGTGAATGCAAAAAAATGAACGCAATGTTTCTTGGGGGAACGCAAAAGCATTGAAATATAAATTTTCCTCCCATCTCATATTTTTTTCCATCACCATGCACCCTTTGGGGCTCCATAAAAAAAGATGTGCAACCTGCCACATTCTAGATTTCAGAGACCTAATTGTTTTCTTAAAAAGCCTCAGTAGCATACTGAAGGCAGATGTGATGTTAGTGAGTGGCTGGTTTGTGACCACAGATATAAAGGATACATATACTGTATATGCATTCCAATTGCTGCAAAACCAAGATGATTTCTCCGATTCCAAAAAAGGGTGACATTTCAGAAGCATTCTATTTCGTGTTAGCTCTAACACCTAGAGTATTCATAAAGTGTGTGCAAGTTGCCACAGAACCCCTGCAATATACAGGGTGTCTGAAAAGTCAGGAACCAATGGGAAAATGTTGAGCAAAAATGTCGATCCGAATATGTTGTGCAAAATCCACAAAAACATGACAGAGCACCTGAGAAAAGGCGTAGAGCGTAAGGGTAAATATATAGAACATATGCTGTAAATAATAAATACAAAATGCATATGCAGTCTTACTCTCTTTGGTTCCTGACTTTACGGACACCCTGTAGATGATCGGCTGCGGTAAGTCTCAGCAGCTAATGACACAATGGACAAAGCTCGCATGCTATGCAAGCCTAAAAAAGTGATCAATACAAGTGTTCATATTTGGATTTCATATGGAAGTGGGTGTGGTTTAGACCCGAATATTTTTTTTTTATGTGAACTCCTATACTATATATATACACCTATACTATACCCCTGGAAACACTGAAAAAACAGGGCTGCTGGAAAAAGAAGTCATTTTTCATTCACAATTTTAACAACAAATAGCAATTTGTAGAACACAACTTTATTCAACTCCTGAACCGAATGCCCCAGACCTTTCTGCCTTCTGTCTAAATTGACTGAGCAATAACAATGGAAAACAAAGAATGAGATTCATACTCGGGCCTTCAAGCTCCACATGAAATGAAAACCTTTATTTTTTGTTTTTCACGCTGCAGGATCAGAGTCCTGATGCACACATCTAGTCTAATCATGAAGCTTTCTGGCAAAAAAACCCAAAAACAAACAGTGCACTTCCCATTTTTATCTGTATTTGTATTCATTCAGAACACACTAACTGTTCAAATCAAATCAAATATTTACATTTGGTTAGATTCCTAGTAAGGAAGTAGAAAGGTAAGGTATAGTGTATGCACCTATGGTTCTATGACTAAGTGGCCATTTGGGTCACTTTGGATATTCATGTGAGGTCATGAGAGGATGACTTTAATACTAGCACTTTAGGAAAGCCACTAGTTCCAGGAAAGTGGACTGCTGATCACCCAGCCAGGTGGATATGTAACCTACCATTCTCCACTCTAGATGCTAAGACCAAATATGGAATGAGGTCTAGTTCCATCCTGTGCTGTGAAACTGAGATTTTGTAAATGAGTCAGGATCCTTACCTTTCCCATGCCTGCATGGGCGTGCCCCATCTTCACTACAACTGGAAATGTTGGAGTGGGCATCTGGGAGGAAAAAACATACACAAACATCAGAGAAGAGTGTAAACCGCAATTAGACAATGGCTTGAACAGAGTGTAATTCATTCAAATGATGTGAGCTCCTAGGCTGCATGGTTCAGGCCAGTCACTCTCGTCTGAGCTCATAGTGGTAAGCATCACCACAGTTCCCTGGTTCAGTGGTCTATCTCTCTCTCTCTCTCTCTCTCTCTCTCTCTCTCTCTCTCTCTCACACACACACACACACACACACACACACGATCCATAACGGTAATCGGTATGTCTATTTGGAGACTTTATTATATCCTTCTGCATATCCACCGCACCAGTCCTAGAGCCAGAAATACCTCAGCACAATTTGGAGAAACTCCTAACTCCACTGATGAATGAAGCCATTCAGGCAACCAAAAAAAAAAGCCTGGTGTTTAGATAGTGAGATATTTTAGGAAGAATGTCGGTTTTATCATGACACAAAAAGAAAAGTTCCTGGAAAAGGGATGGGGAGACCGCAAAGTTTGGGATGGGTTTTGGAGAAATGAGAAGGATTGCATCTAATGTAATGGGAATGAAAGTACAACATCAGTAACATATGACTGTTAGTAAAAACAAAGCATCCCAAATGATCAATTTGTTGTAGTGCAAAGATACGTTGGAGAGCGTTAAGAGACCAATCTTACACTCCAGTGATTCCACCCAGATGTCTTAATCCGCAGATTAAATAGAAATTGGACAGATGTCTCGACTCCTAATTATATACCTGATGGGTTGTTTGTGCTGACTGGATCTTCATTTAACAGTTTATTTCGAGAAGTGATAATAGAACTATAGGAGGGAAATCCTAGCTGGATGGTCTCTGCTTTGCACTTAAAGGCCATAAGGCATACATAAAAAACTGAGAGATGGATGAGTAAAAAATGGGGAGATGATGAAGTATAAAAATGCAATCATTAAGAACAAACTGATGATTTAGGAAGAAATATAGAAGGCATCATTTTTGTCTTTTCAACCCACTCGAGTACATTGTGAGAACCTCCTCTCGTGATTGAAGGGAGAGGATATACCCAGTAATCCGTTTAAGTCAGTACGTTTTGTCGGGTCGGTAAAGTGTGAAAACTGTAAAAAATTATTTAAAAAAAATATTTTTTTATTTGTGTTAAGCATCGATAAAAGCACTACAGGTAAACTCAAATATTTTCATATATTTTCACAATTTCATGCAATTTCAGACAACTCCCTGAATTGTGCCAGTACCAGAACTGAAATGAAAAAGAAATATAAGCAATAAAAGGACAAATTTTATTCACACACACACATAAAATGCATACATGGATCACCACCAATTGGTTGTTGTTAATGAGTGAATGAATGAATAAATAAATGAATGAATGTCTGCTGCTGCTATTTCATACCTTGTAGCTTTGCACGCATTTTGTTATTGATATTATTGAATACA
>CM074962.1:9116538-9138044 GCA_037577455.1 Pangasius macronema
AGGAATGTTGTCTGTCCAGCAGCCTTCCATGGGTTGACTCTATGTAGAGTCTTCCTCACATCGGCCGTGGTTAGACACAGTACCTGGTCATTGGGAGGGGGGGTGGTCTTCCTCGCCATCGCATCATTCTTCGCCTCAAACCGAGCATAGAAGTTGTTCAGCGCATCTGGGAGGGAGGCATCACTGTCACAGGCAGGTGTTCTCTGTCCTGTAGTTGGTGATGGCCTGGATGCCCTGTCACATGCACCATGTGTCTCTGCTGGCCTTGAAGTGGTTGTGGATACTCTGTGCGTGTGTGCGTTTTGCCTCTCCGATGGCCCATGACAGTTTGGCCCTCGCTGTTCTTGAACTCAGAGGATCAAGCCTCTGGAGTGATATCTCTGCTCTACTCTTCATAACACTTACATAAAACGCAAGTGGAGGGGGAAAGAAAGACTCAAGCCTAATTTAATTAATTCAAGAATTCAGGTTCTCTGCGGAGGATTTTGTGTGTGTGTGTGTGTGTGTGTGTGTGTGTGTGTGTGTGTTATTTGCTGCAGTTTTACCTTACTGGGAGACCGCGCTTTTTTGCTTTCAAGGCAATGGTAAGAGCAGAGAAACAGTAATGTTGAGGATTATGAGAAGTGCAAACACTTTGCTTCTTTGCTGCATATCAAATTAATATCCACATCTGATATAGCCTCAGAGAATAAAAATTCACACAGAATTTCCTCAGACATGTGTCAAACCAGATATTAGCATACTTACACATCCAAAAAATAAAAAATTTACAGTGCCAAACATTATGATGTACGTCAGGATGTACACTGCATATTGTCATAGTAAGCAACATCCAAATAGTCTCTCAAACCCACAGTTATATATAAACACAAATTAAAAATTTTAATACCCTTAAGTTAATACCTTTTTGTAGCTAAACTGGTTTGCTGCTAAAAAGTTTGTCCACCCTGTGTGACAGAATGATAAAAACAAACATTTTTTACAAAGTTTATATACTGTAGAGCCAAAAGTATGTGGACTCCTGACCAGCAGACCTATATTCAGTTCTTCCCCAAGCTGTTACCACAAAGTTGGCAACACACAATTGTATAGAATGTCTTTGCATGCTGTAGAATTAGTTTCCCTTCACTGGAACTAAGAGACCCAAATATGTTCCTGCAAGACAATCCCCCTGTACACAAACCGAGCTCCAAAAGACATGGTTTGCCAAAGTTGCTGTGGAAGAACTCGAGTGTCCTGCACAGAGCCCTGACCTCAACCCCACTGAACACCTTTGGGATGAACTGGAACACCGACTGCACCCCAAACCTCCTCACCAACATCAGTGCCTGACCTCACTAATGCTCTTGTAACTGAATGATCACAAATCCCCACATCCACACTCCCAAAATCTAGTGGAAAGCCTTCCCAGAAGAGTGGAGCTTATAATAATGGAGGGGGACTAAATCTGGAGTGAGAGGTTCAACAAGCACATATGAGTGTGATGGTCAGTTGTCCACATACTTTTGGCTACATAATGTACCTACCAACAACACTCTGAGTGCATTTGGTTTTGCAAACGTTCCTTTATCATCACAAGTAACTAAAATATCAATATTGGGAAAAAAACAAAGTTCTTTGTTTCTGAATATTTAATAAACACACGACAAGTTGTATAACTTACTCATCCTCAACCGCCACCAACCGCAACTCAGTGGTGATATTTATCACTATTCATATCTGATCTAAATGAGATGTCAAAGGGTCTTTAACTTCCTTTAGTGCTTTTTTCAGACCACTATTGCAGGATACACCCAATATTATATTTTCAATTCATCATCATATTTTTTTTAAAGTTACATTTAATTTTTTTTTCATAGAGGCCCTTTTCCACTCCACTATCTACACAGTATACTGCTATAAATGCAATACAGATGTCCCTGAAGTGTCTAGTAGTGTTTACTGGAGTTATGAGACACAGTGTTGGATGGAGTTATGAGAGACAGTGTTTGCTGGAGTTATGAGACATAGTGTTTGCTGGAGTTATGAGACATAGTGTTGGATGGAGTTATGAGACACAGTGTTGGATGGAGTTATGAGAGACAGTGTTTGTTGGAGTTATGAGAGACATTGTTGGAGTTATGAGACACAGTGTTGGATGGAGTTATGAGAGACAGTGTTGGATGGAGCTGTGAAAGACAGTGTTTGTTGGAGTTATGAGAGACATTGTTGGAGTTATGAGACACAGTGTTGGATGGAGTTATGAGACACAGTGTTTGTTGGAGTTATGAGAGACATTGTTGGAGTTATGAGACACAGTGTTGGATGAAGTTATGAGAGACAGTGTTTGTTGGAGTTATGAGACACATTGTTGGAGTTATGAGACACAGTGTTTGTTGGAGTTATGAGAGACAGCGTTTGTTGGAGTTATGAGACAGTGTTGGATGGAGCTGTGAAAGACAGTGTTTGTTGGAGTTATGAGACACAGTGTTGGATGGAGCTGTGAGAGACAGTGTTTGTTGGAGTTATGAGAGACATTGTTGGAGTTATGAGACACAGTGTTGGATGGAGTTATGAGAGACAGTGTTTGTTGAAGTCATGAGACACAGTGTTTGTTGGAGTTCGAGAGACAGTGTAGAATAGTGTTTTGACAGACTTTTGAATGCAGTAATATGTGGTTTGAGGTGTAACCTTCATGACACATTCTGGCTCATGATGGTAAAAGCATATCTTCCAAACCCTGAGAAACCTCAGAGGAGAAGGAATGGGTTTGTTCTTGGAGTTTTTTATTATTTTTTTTAAGGCAGTAGTGAAGTCAATCTTCAATACGTCATGCCAGTACCATGTTTAATTGGAATGGCATCATCGACGCTGTGATTGGCTGTTAGCCGCGACGCCTGTGGGGGGCGTTACACAGCTGCGCCAACTATAACCCAAGCGGCGCGCGCTCACACAGAGCACTCACCTCAGTCCGAGCAGGCGCGAGCGCACAGTTCTCCAGATCAGAACGGGAGAGCGAAAAAAGGCAACACAAGACAAGGCAAGAAGCGATTCGACGCGAATAAAATTTAAAAAAAAAAAGAGAATATGAAATCCGGCTACCAGCTGCTCAGCCTGCTGTTCGTCTTCAGCAGCTTGCGCGTGGACGAGCTGGAGGCTTGCTCGTGCGCGCTCACGCACCCGCAGGACGCCTTCTGCAACTCCGATATCGGTAAGAAGCGCTTTCTTTCGCACTCACACTGACCGTAATGGTAACTTCGGGTACATTTCTAAAGTTACAGAACCACGTGGAACTCGATACTGGACTCCATATGTGACTTTTTTGTGCATCTGGAGCATGGTATAGAGAGCCACGCGCTGGGTATTGCACCGGGATGTTTTGGCGAGAGATGCATTCAGCAGGTTGTTTAAAAAAAAAAATAAAAAATCGCCCAAATCGCTGTAAATGCGCCCCTGCGCACTACACTCGCTCACTACGCACTTAGGGAAAGTTGGAGTGTTGCGCCTTGCAGCCGGAGGGAGGGAAGAGTTAACGGTCGCCATGGCAACACGGCCACGGCGCTGGCTCAGAGTTGTTGTTTTGTTTTTTTTTTCCTCTGAACAAATGGGCGCCTTCTTGAGTAATAAAGTGGGCTGATCATTTTTTCCAGCTTCACACTCTGTCCAGCCACACTAGCTGTTTACACTGAAGGACGACTGCACTGTCACTGGGTGTTCACTCCTGTGCTGAGTGAGCACAGCATCCCTACCAGCTCCTTTACCAGCACATGCCACAGAAACACAGGGAAACATTAATGTTTAAACAACATCAGAAACCCTCAGAGAATTTGTAATGGTTTTAATGGTTATAATGGGGATTGTATTGGTTTTAATGGGAACTGTAATGGTCCCTATGGGTCTGTATTGGTAATCTGTTGCCTTCTATTGGTGGCATGTCATGTCTAGTGGATACCATTAAGGACCGGTAATGGTTTTAATGGTATTTGTAGTAGAAACCATTCGAATTTCTGTGAAGGTTTCTGTTTTTTTTTTTCAGCAGCGCTGTAATATTACAGCATTTGAGAAGCACGGTGTGATTGTGTAATCCAATCTTGCGTTCAGGTTAGAGCAGAGAGAAATCTTTATAAACCAGCAAACTGACGCTCTGATCATTGGCACTTTCAGGAGGAAATAACTCTAGTATTAAATTAAACCGATTAAACCACATGTGGCTGGATTTCGACCCAGGTTCGATCCTGAAATTGTGTTTATGGAACTCAGTTCATTCACGTGGAACCGATGCACATATATGAATTAAGTATATTCAGTGAGTTATTATTTTTTCAGTGTACCTGGTTGAATGAATGTTGCGTTATAGTTTAATGAGCCCCTGCAGTGTTGAATTAACTCTTACAATACCCAACATCCTTTCTCGAGTTTCCTGTCGGTTGCCATGGTTTCATTGGTAATGCCAGGCTAGTGCGATATCCACACAAGCTAGCTACTACTAGAACCTATATGAATCCACCCTTGCTACCACAAATCAGATTTCCTCCTAATAAAAATACAATTCTGGAGAGAAATGCTTGTCTGTAATCCCAAAACAACATTTTCTGCCGCTTTAAAGGTGCAGTTACAGTGCAAGTATGAGTCAGGTGCTGCAAATAGTAATGAAATGTGGAACCAAAAATCTGGAAAAGTAAAAGAAACATACCGCTGTCCCTCTGTCCTATTAGTGGCTGGTGAATTGCTTTGCTTCTCATTTGCTTAAAATTAAACATAGCTCAACTTTGTCACGTCGCTTGCCCCGCCTACTTCCCATCGCGAACAGCTGCTTCACTCTCAGTCAGTGGAAATCTCTAGTATTCATCAAAAACGAATGATTTCCGGCCAGTTTGTTGTGTCACGATACTACGGGTGTGAGCAGAGGGTTAGTTTTGTAGTAAAAGCCTACAGGGTTGCACCAGTTCCTGCAGTTTTCAGTTGTGTCTCAGTTATGTCTAGAAGAAGGTCTTAAATGAAAATCCTTTACGATGCTAGGACCCTTAGCCATCCAAAGAACCTATGATAACACTTTTGAATAGACGAGCCTTCATACTTAGTAGTTAAGTAGAGAAATGGCTCAAAAGGGCAACATTTTCAGTTCTTCTGAGGAAATAATAAAGATGTGTTTGGAGGTTTGCCAGTACTGCGACTGTACGTGTGCTCTTAATGCTGAAAAATTGTCACTTGGAACAAATAACCTGGAGGAAAGGACCACATTCCAACAAGTACAATTTTAAAAGCACAAAGCTTTAGAAATCCTTTGCAGCCAGGGAACCCTTTAACTGTAATATAAATTCCAGTGACTCCCTCAGTCCAGATTTATTTTATGAACATAATATAACCATTGAAACACTGGCTCATTATATTAGGGTGCACAATAATATTTTAGCTATTTATTGGAGCCCTGGAGCTTTTTTCCTGAACTTTCCACCAGCAGAACCCATCAGATCCAAGTTATAATAATAAGACATTATTCACTGGTCTTTTTGTTTTTGAGATATTTAGGTTTGGATTAAACCCATTCGATGCAAATGATCAGTTAAAGAGGTTAATAACAACTCAATAAAAATAGCTGTGTTTAAAAAAAAAGAAAAAAGATTGGCCCACAAATGGTCACATGCTTATTTTAATATTATTAAAACCATCTTGACATTATGATGCCCCAGTGCATTTTTAAAATCCTGTATTGTGTAATAATTTTATCTCCACACACACACACACACACACAGTACTGACCCACATATCAGATACAGAGGCAGAAAAAGAGACTGAGAAAGTTAAGAACAGTGGGCCATGTTCAGTTAGAGGTGAGCAGAGGCTATTTAACCCTCAGAGTCTGGGTGTGGATGTGTCACAAGGGCATTTTCCAGTTTCTTCCCATCTCGCTCCCTGAGTGATCCTAGGCCTAGTAAAACATGCTTTATAATGAAACCCAGCTAAAAGGTCATGACCAAGAAAACAGGAAGTAGTTCATTTCTTAAACATATGACAGAGAACACTCTTCCTCCCGTGGTTAACCACTGATGCTCCATAGGGCTCGTTGTGAAACACCAGGCGGATCCTGGCGGATCCCCAGCTGAGTCTGATTGGGCCCAATTTCCTCTGACATGGTTACACCCATCGCTTTACTTCTGCTTTCATCTGCCTATCATAACTCTGGCTCTGGCAAACAGTTTGTCTGAGATGCTCCAAGCACTGGTTAGCCAAGAAAATCCCTTTTTCAGGGGCCTCTGTAATACATAAATGGTTCTGAATGGCTATACAGTGCATTCAGTTATCACACTGAGGATCATGAAAACTAATGTGCTTGGAGATAAGAGGATCAATATATGTTATATATAGGGCAAAATCCTGTAAACCACTTCAAAATTCAGTTGTTAATAAAACAATTTAGAAATGAAATATGCCCCACAGAAATTTCAGTTGGACATCTGCATTCCTATCTGACCATCTAGTATAACTATTTATGTTAGCGCTCTAATAATAGCTGTATTTGTTATCTGAAGGCACAGTTTATACATTCATAAGGTGCTTTTTAAAAAATCTTTTGGCAAATGCTCCATTGGTAGAAACAGAGCACACATTCCCTTTGCATGGGTAAACATATTTCTTGTCAAAAATAACCTCAGACATCTGTTTTGAGAAAGAAATAGTACTAAATCTTCACTGACTTTCATATTCATCTCCAGTTCTGAAAGGGGGGAAAAAGGGTTAAATATCACACTGAGATATTCTCAAGCCTGAATGTTTGACCTACAGTGAGACTGTTCAGTGCCTCACAGAACTGAACTCGGATGATACCTGCATTTAGGCACACAGCCCTCTGTAATCAACAGCATGGAGATGGATCATTAATGTCATCCCATGCATCCACTCCTATCCACAAACACAGGGCATAAAAACCACAGGAGAGAGCGAGAGAGAGAGAGAGAGAGAGAGAGGGAGAGAGAGATTTTGTGTGACTGAAATAGTCTGTTCAATGTGAGATTCTTCTTTTAAGACCTACCATGTGCCAGATTAGTGTTTTGCCCTACACGTTGGTCTTTGTGATTTAATTCATGTTAAAGAATCCCAGCCAAGGTGCTGGAGAGGGAGGCTTTGTGTGCAGTGATGTGGTTCAGACCGGACTGTACCAAATATGGAGCATCTCTGGCAAGGGCAATCATACAGGTTTGGGTTAAAGCCAAGTGAAGAGTGGAACATTTAAAGCTTAGGGAACCCACAATCTATTCAAATACAAGGTAAACGGTCAAGATACACCATTCAGCCTGAAACTAAAAAAGTGGCAAATCACCCATTTTCCTCCATGTCCTCCTTGTGTGTTTTTTTTTTAATTTTATTTGAATAAATGATTTACAGTGCAGCAAGCAATCAATGACCCTTTTCAGCTGAAATGCAGCTGATCTGTTTATAATGACAAGGCAGTAATTTGGGTAAGCAATCCTGTAAATCTCATTAGTGGTCCTCATTAGGAGTGCTTTTCTTAAAAATTTGTCTAATCGTACATGGAATGTTGAGCCTCTGCAAAAGTGTATCTGTAAAATCCAGCAATCCTCCTGAGTTCTTGTATATGTGTACTAAAATTTGCATTCATAGAAATTTTTGTACCATACTTTACATTATATAATAATGTGTAGCCACATTATATTAACACGATTAGTAAAGAAATCAAAATTGCAATATTGTTTTTTGATGGAGATGGATCATTAATGTCATCCCATGCATCCACTCCTATCCACAAACACAGGGCATAAAAACCACAGTGCATTTCTCACTGTTTCAAATATAAGCCAAATATGTATATATTGGGTAAATTACATTGACATGCAAGTATCTTGGGAAGTATAAACCCGTTTTGTGTATATATTTGTGTATATATATACAGGTTGTAAAGGAACACCTGAAGACATAGTTAGAGGTACAGGGATGTCTAGACAAACAGTAGTTAGAGATTCTTGGTACCCGGTAGGTAAAAGCCCAGTGTTCCTGTTGCTTTGGCTGTTACGTTGAGCAGACTCGTATTGTCCTATTAAATGAGCAGGTCTGTTGTTTTACTTACAGGGCCCTCTAACCAGCATTTAATGTAGCCTGGGCTACAGGCAAAGGGGTTCTGAATTTTTATCCTGTTATGGGCCTACACAGCAAAAAAATATATTAATATGTGGTAGCTCACTAGAGGCAACTGGACACAAAATGTAATTTAGATAGTGTTGATAAGATTTAAAATATTGTTACTGCATTTTAGGAACACTTTGTTTGTCTCCATATGTAAACCAATGGAAGACAAAGCCAGTATCATGCTTGTTTTATCCCATCAGTGATCTGGCTTCGGGTGACTTTATTTCTTTCCCTTCGTCTAACGTATTTGGTTGGTTAGTTTAGATGGGCAGTGATAGTGGAGAAGATGCTAGAACCTTCTGTTCCTGCTGGGCAGGAGGAGTCAGACTGCTTTCTTTTTTGGATTAGCCTGTGGAATGCAAGCCTTAAGGAAATCTGGGAAGGAAATTCCTACGGGGAAGAAAAGATAACAAACATCCCCGTCACTGCAGGCTTTCTCTGTCACCTCCTCCCTTTTTTTCTTCCTCTCTGTCTGGCTGAGAGAAGCAGGTGAACTTCACACGCTGCCTGGTGTTTAAGAGCTGACATTCCTCTGAGAGAGCAGAATCAGACACTACAGGAAAGGCCTATTCATCTTCGTAAATGAGCCATCACGTTAGCTGCCTCCTGTACAAATGGCATCAGGCGTTTCGAAAAGTCAGGAAAGACGTAAACCAAGCCAGATGTTTTGTCTACGCTCCCTGTTTTGCTGTTGTTTATATGGGTCCAGTGTGATAAGGCAAATAAATCAGATCACTGTACAGACTTGAGGCTGTTGAGACGGCTGCACTGGTTTGTTTAATCCTTTCGCACAGGGCAGGATTAGAGAGCAAGATGGCGGAGTATTGATGCCCTCATTCTTTGCTCTCCAAGGAGCCAGTTCTGTTTTAGAGAGACAGCGTGAGAGACACCTACTCAGTATGTCCCAGATTGATGATTCAAAATACAAATAAATTACACATCATCTCATAAAAAACTGCTTTTCAGTTCCTGCACAGTTTTATCACTTAACACATACTATTCCCATACTAACTTATCAAACACAGTGCACTTTTACATGTGATGTGTTTGCTTTATGCATGGTTCAGCAAGATCTTTTCAAATAAGGTAATCATGAAAGATCTCGTACAGGACTTTCTTGTTGTTACACCTGTATAACAGGCTTCTGTGTCCCACAGAAGATATTTATGATTATAAAATGTGTTTACTAGACAAACCTGGGCTCATGTCAAGACTACCAAGAGTGCTTCTGCTAGGAGTTAGTCCTGTCTATATACTTAGCTTTCATGAAGTTATGGACGTGAGAATCTCTTCTACCATTAAACGTCTGATCCACACTGGTAGGGAAAAATATATCTAAACCTGTTTATCACTGATGCTCGGTGATAACTAGCTGCTGAGCTTCAGCCCTGCTTTCTGTGCTTGTGACTCAAGATGTCTGCAGGATAATAACCAGGACATGTGCTTATGTGATTTTGTTTGCAGTGATCCGAGCCAAAGTGGTGGGGAAGAAGTTGCTGAAGGATGGCCCGTTTGGCACCATGCGCTACACAGTCAAGCAGATGAAGGCAAGTTAGCCTACCTGACACCGGCCTTATCATTTATATAACATATATATAATACACACACACACACACACACACACACACACACACACCAGTTATACTACTGATGTATTGGCAAGTAATAACCCTATGTTTACATCATCAGGCCCAAACATTTGTCACTATATTTGTCACACATTTGTCATTTACCAGTAACTAAATACTGAAACTTCACTACTTTATCTAAAAATTAAGTAAGTTCTCCATAAAGAGGTCTAATTTCTTGGAAAATAACCCCTAACACATTTGGAATTAGGCTTAAAATCGAAAAAATGTTAAACTGTAAATGCTGATGATTGAAAAAAAAAACAAAAAAACAAGATAGATCACATTTCTGTTAAATTGTGTATAATACAATAGACGTGCTATTATTTTTGTAATGATATATAATTTGGATATATTCTTCACCTCTACATAACTCACATTTCTCACTTATGTAATACGGGACATTTTAAGTACAGTATGTTACAAGTATGATGGGAACAGGGTCAGGTTTCAGGACAGTTTATAAACTGATTTATAAAAGACACTTAGCGAGGACCTATTATAGTAATGAAATTAGCTTAGCCGTCAACTCAGATTAGCTAAACGAGTCTTTATACGTCCATTGGTCTAATTTAGGCTGAATTATGACGAATCTGTAACTTTACCAAAAAAAGACGCCTTGCTACAAATGTTTTTAGCTAATGGCTTTATCATAAAGTCCAGGCGTGTGTGTGTGTGTGTGTGTGTGTGTGTGTGTGTGTGTGTGTGTGTTGGGGGGGAGGGTGGTGGTTCTGGACTGCTGCGGCTCTTCCTCTCAGTTTGTCCTTGGTTTTCTGAGAATGGCGAAGCTAAACAGGGATTTCCTGTTGCCTTGTGGACAAATAAATTACATTTATACAACAGACCTCTGTACAAACGATTGTTTGTCTGGAGGCTTCTGGTTCACTTGACCTTAATGAAGTAGGGGAAGAAGAAAAAAAATGCCTGTTTGAGACTGACGCAGATACAACCTGCAGTCCCTGCATGCTCATGCTATACATACATTATACATAATTGCAGAGCATTATTTCAGTTATTATGGTAGGAGTGTAAGTACATGTAATTATCTAACTGCATTTTTATACCTACTGTTGATCTTGCATTGACTCCTGCTGAAACACACACATCTGGTTCTTATTGTATCACTTCTTATAGAGCAGACCCAAGGTGTGATTTGTCTGTAGAGGCACTGGTTGTTTCGGGTCGCTTTCCATGCAACTAAAACCTTGTTCAATGTTCTCTTTTGGCTCCTATAGATGTACAAAGGATTCAACAAAGTTCAGCATGTCCAGCACGTTTACACAGATGCTTCAGAGAGTCTGTGTGGAGTCAAGTTCGACATTAACAAATACCAGTACTTGATTACAGGTAAGTTCTGGTCATAGAACCATTAAACCATTGCAGCATGTAAAGCAGAATGATCTCTAGATTAATTGGGTTTTTAAAAAAGGTCTTTTATACCTAAACCCCTCTACTCAGCGAACGATGCTAATTAAAATCATTACAAGCAACTATTTTGGAGTGCTGTTTGAGTGACAGTAATGGTGAGTTGAAAAAAAAAGTGACACCAATAGCCTCAGGACTAAGCAGCCATTTGCATGCTCTTCGCTTCCCCTGTCTAGTGAATGTCTCACAGTACAAAAACAAGGTTGCTAATGGCAGCCTTTTGTTTGCCTTAAAAGCACTATCCCTCTAAACCAACTACACAAACGCACTAGCAAACATCCTCTGTTACACACATGACACACACGAGAGGCAAGTTTCCCACTGTTGACATTCCCCAGAGAAGTATTGAGCTGAACTTGCTGCAACGGTTTGCCCTTTCCTTGAAAAAAATTCTTTGCATGCATTTAACAATTGGCAGGAAGTTGGCAGGAGGGGCAGATTGGACTTATTTTAGTGTCATAAGCAGCGCATGACCACATTTTTTTGTCAGGCTTATTAGTTTTTCCACTGTGTGAATGTACATTTGGCAGCGAGGCTCGAGAGTACTTCTTGCGTAAGGAAAAGCCAAACACATAAGGTCTTGATTGTTGTTGATTGGCTGGAGAGAGTCACACACCCATCATGTACTACACAGTTCACCTCTCTCTCTCCCTTTCATACACACACACACACACACACACACACACACACACACACACACACACACACACACAAACACAACAACTTTACACCATAATTGAGTCTCACTTTCCCAGGAGCCGGTGTCAGGTCACTTTATGAGCTTTTTAAACTCAGCTAGTTCTTTGATCACACTGCATTTGCTTGCCACATGACAAGCTTTGTCAGAGGCACACGCCACTCGAGACAGCCGGATAAGATCTCTTTCCAGGCCCGTGTCTAAAATAATCTGGCCGTAAGGATAAGCTACCTCAAGGGGACGGGTGCATGGTCATGGTTTTAGTCCCCTGTGCTGCAAAGCTCGGTTAGTGCACCTGTTGCAGAGTTCGGGATCCTGTCATAGGTGATAAGCCACAAACAGCGCAAAGCTAAAAATAACTGCTAAAGGACCTTTGGAGAATCATGATCTAGAGGAAAGCAGTTTAATGTAATGGCACATTGCAAGATTGGTTTACGATGGATAAAAGTCATCTGACCTAAATGTGTAATATGATGAGAGAATGCAAAAAATGTGCTGCGTACTCAGTCCACATCCTTGTAACGTTTAAGGGCAGCACCAGAGAAGCCCTCCTGGGAAATAAACATGCGCAACTGCTTACAGGAATGGAAATGCAACCCTTACTGTGAGACAAATAGCATATAATGAGGCACTAATAATTGTTTTTGTTTTGTTTTTTTTCATTCTAGGTCGTGTGTACGATGGAAAGGTTTACACAGGGCTCTGCAACTTTAACGAGAAATGGGATCGTCTGTCCCTTGCTCAGAAAAAAGGAATGAACCATCGCTACCAGCTGGGCTGCAAGTGCAGGGTGAGTGGACACACACACACACACACACACACACACACACACACACACACACACACACTTTATCTATTTTCTCCTGAATAACCAGAAAAATCTTCAGCCAGTTAAATTATAGTGTACACCGCAGAACTTAATTCTATGTACCAACCAAGAGGAAAAGAGTGGCTTGGGCAAAGAGCCTGCAAAAACAATTAAGCAATTTGATTTAATTAGTGGTTCTATGCCAATACCAACTAAAGGGAGGGCTGTGGGCTGGTAGTAGGAGTAACAAACACACACACACACACACACACACACACACACACAGTTTAATGAAGTTTGGGTACCAAGGTTTGAGTGTACACGGGAAATTTACTTTAGTCATAGCGTGTGTGAAGAAATGTAGCTGTACAAGAAATGTAAAAAAAACCCACTAAACTGGACCATAATTACTGTCCCTGCTGTTCTGTTTATAGTTACAGAAATATCTCACTGGAACTTTGCCACATTTTAGATCTGTATCTATGCACACTATCTGTACTAGCTACACACACAGATCTTTGACTTTTTAGACTCATGAGGAATCACACTTTGATGCTCCTCTAAGATTGTTCATGGTATTGGATCTCTCTGGACACTCCAAACTCAATATTCTTCATTTACTTCATTTACTAACATCCTAAATAACAAGTGCGAATTTGTTAGAGGGTGAAAATACCTCTTCAGCAATGTATCTTGGTCATATTACAGGGATTAATTACCTTATATTAGCTTTATAAACTGTTAAATCTGTAGTGATTTAATGTGTCCTTTAATATAGACTCATTGCAATACTAAAGAAACAGTAGAACACATTCATGCTCACACACTTGTGGTAAATACTTCAGGACCTCAGGTCTCGTTTGTAAAATGATGCCATAGATTTTAGTTAAAAATTAGTTTCCCAGTATATTCTTTCCCAGGTTTCTTTTCCACATCTGATCTAAATTTATACTCGTACTCCTTTCTGTCTATAGATTAAGCCTTGCCACTATTTGCCCTGCTTCGTGACCTCAAAGAACGAGTGCCTGTGGACGGACATGTTGTCACACTTCGGTTATCCTGGCTACCAGTCACGGCACTACGCCTGCATCCAGCAGAAAGAGGGCTACTGCAGCTGGTACCGGGGCATGATCTCTCGCGACAAAACCAACATGAACACCACGGATCCCTGAAATATCCCAACAGTCTTTTTTTTAAAACCTTTTTTTTTCCCTACTACCCATCAAACCAATTATTCTTTCCCCGCCCGCCAAAATTTTCCCTTCCTCGTTTCCAGAATCTAAAGGAAACAAGGAAATAATTCAGATTATCAATCGTGCCGAATGACAATTTTATTGAAGCCTGTGGTAGCACTTTAGAGGTAAACAATACCTGTGTTTCAATGCATACTATATTTATGCCATGGCCCAGTCGGCCTGCGCTCTGCTGTCCACGAGGCGCACGCTGAGTAGGTAATGCCCTCAAAGGACCCGTCAGAGGGAGAGACAAGAAACAAATCAGGCTAAACAACAGGCCGCACAATAATAGTCTTGATGATTAATCTTGAACACAGTACTCATGTCGGTTTTCATACCGCACACTACATAACCCATATCAGAGGAAACGTCCATAAAATCTTATCAGCATGCGTTTGCTCACTATGATGCACACATGATAGTATTTTGTTTGTTCATAGCAATACATTCCTATTGCTATGACGCCATATTCCCTTTCTAGATGTCTTTCATGATTAATTTCATGACACTTTAGATATTCAGATGAAAACAACTAATTGAATTGGAGAATGTTTAAAAAAAAAAAAAAAAAAAAATCCCCAGGCAATTTCTCAGGAGTGGGTAAGTCAAAGAAAACTCTTACGTGATTTGTTCGAAAGATTTGACGACGGAGAAATAGCTAATTTTGTAATGGACACTTCCATCACTCCAGCATAAAGCAATAAGTGTTACTGTGAAAAGGTTGGGTGCCAAACACAGCAGCACTTAATACAGCAAATGTAGAGATGACAACATGCCATGATCTACCGTATCATGCTACCAGTTCGATCCAGTCAGAGGACAGTGTCTGACGTAATAATTTATGAAAGCAATACTGGTCCTCAGTCAGAAGCAGTTAAGTGTTATTTTTGATTATTTAGAATGATATGAATAACTGTATAGATCCACCATGTATGCTGTATAATATCTATTTATAAGTGATCCTTTTGCCTGCCTCCTACTTTACTGTGCTGTAGTTGTTCAACTTTCCTAATATAATCTTCTGCATTCAAAATTTATTTGTTTGAATAGTCATGAATAATAACAGAGCTATAATGTATATTTTTACAAACCAACAACAAAAAAAATGCATAGCACACTTTGTGGGGAACAGTTATTTTCTTGAACAAAGCATTTATGTGATTTTTTTATTTGTTTCTCTTGCTCTGTATGGTATAAGCTAAGAAATGATGACCTGACTAAAACCTCTGTTGCATTCGCAAAATGTTAATGTGTTTAAAGTGACGTTACCAAGTTAGCGCTCCAGATTAGCGTTATCTAATGGGCTACACAGAATCAGCTCTCTGCCTGCACTGATTTGTATTCATGACTGAGCTTAATCTGGACTGAGAAACTGCCCCATAGTGTGTTACAAGAAAAGGCTGCATCAAATCCTGTGCAAATCCCAGAACCAAAAGTCAAGTCTGTGCCAGGAGTTACTTGGCGTTTTCTGAAGAAAAATCACTACATTCGTACAATGATGGTGATGTTATTAGTGTTCATTTGATGGTACTTCTCTCCTGAAAAATGAGCTGGCTGGTACTAACAAACTTTTTATGAAAGTGTCACCATACAAACAGAGGTTTTAGTTTGGTATTAGTTATGGATTAAATATTTCTGTAAAGATATTGACCTGTTTGAAATGGACAGATGCAAATATTGGTGATTTTTGTTACTAAGCTCTTGTTTTGTCTTTTTCATATTCACAGTATTGACAATATCTTCAGTTCATTCCTCTGTATGAGACTAAGATGTCTCCGGTAGAAACAGTTCAGTCATTAATTGACATTTCCATTAATGTTTACATTTGCATTAAGAACTGTACAAGAGTATATCCTCCAGCACAAACCGACTGAAACAGATTAATGGTTATAAAGATTACTTTAACTAATTATAATTGTTGGCAGACATGCTTATGACGCTGTTTGTTGAGACACAATACACCATGTTCATTTCAGTAATTAGCCGTATTGAAAAAAAGCCTGAGGCATCTTAGTCTCCATCACTTTATGCTCGTGTAAAATACTGTCTGTTTTACACACCTTGCAGTCAATCATGTCTTGAATATAATTAATAGAACGTTCGAGATTTTTTTTTTTTTTTTATGTAATGTGTGTATGTTTGGGTATGTGTGTGTTTGTGTGTGTACACTGATTTGTAAGGGGAAATGTCTTTCTTGTAGGAGCTTACAGAAATGTTATGATTTTTAATTTCTCTTTTATATTTTTATAATAAAGATTTAATGAAAATTGCATTTGTGAACATGTCCTATTTAACAAAATGTATGTTTATACTTTAAATAAAAGGAATGCCTGCCTATATTTGGGCAGAGTGTATGTATATTATATCAGATTCTACGTCTAAATAAACAAATCAAGTTCGTTCTTGTATGTTCTTACTTGCATATGAATCAATGCCAAGAGCTCACATACACAATAAAACCCTCATCTATCTCTACACTGGTGGATCCATCGAATTACTCCTCTGGATTTTGATCATAAAAATTGGGAATGTCTGCCTATGGTCTGTCATGAATCTTAATTGGGTTGGGATTCAGCAAAGAAGCATAATAAATAGACGTGGAGACTCACCATCTGTGTGTGGTTGGGGAAGAAAGTTTGCTCGTTCAGTGGGAATTTCTCTGGACCCAAGTCATGGTAGAGTGTGATCATATGACCAAACTGCACGCAAAAGCACATAAGGAAAAACAGTCACCAAAAACCAGTCTGAAATTCTGATTTAATAACACAAGAATTAATACAAGAAAACAAATTGTGGTGCATTTGTAAGTCACCAAGCTACACATCAGCTCTAGAATTGCTAGAATCTTCCACACCAACATTAACATACTGTATAAAGAAACGTATTCAGGGTCAGCGACGCAAGTACAAAAGTTACAGCAATATTTACGCAGGGAAAGTTACGCATATTCAGAGCTGGTTTAAGCACCTGCTCCCCATTCAGATGATTAAAATTACCTACGTGTATTTCACTGCTCTGAGTACAGGCGTCAGAGAAGGGGTTTTTCAATAGCATCTAGATCACCATTTAACACAAGCACATGCCTTTATATATACCTTTTTCGTCTCTCTCTTCTAACAGACAAAAAGAAACGACAAGTACATTCATTATACTACATTGTCTTTTGATTCTTTGAAAGACAAATAGAAACAAGAAATAATGAAAAAAGAAATAAAAAATAAAGACTAATAGAATGATATATGAATAAGAAGATGGCACATATTGAAATAAATCTAATGAGTCTAGTATATTGCCAATATACTGCTGCATGAATAGTCCTCGTTGTAATGACTGCAAATTTGTCTTAATTTAACAATATGGCTTCTACTCTCATTTTGTATGATGGTTTTTTCAGTGTTTTGGTTAATTCGATGTGCTCTGCTATAAAGAAACTGTGTCCATGGTTTAAATAAGTGTACAGAGCACTCAATCTGTGGTTAATATTATTATTCACATAAACTTCTGTATAAAGTCTGTTTTGTTGGTCACTTTTGCTAGACCAAAACAAAAAATGATCACTATCGGTCAATCTCTATAGCTATATACTGTATACCGTTGTCTATAAATCAATATTTGCTTGCTGCTATTTTCAGCTCAGTAATCTTCTTGGTTTTGTGTTGTTATCAGTGTGTGTTAGCCTGTTAGCCCAGCTGCCATTTGTAAATCATGGGACACCAAAACTCAAACGATGGAAAACGGATTAAGTGACTATCAAGAGATATACAAGTTTCATGTGGACTGATAGCACTGAATTGAACATGCTTCTTAAACCTACCATTTTAAGATTTTAGCAGTCAACTGTTTAAGAATGATTAGAGCACTAAGGAGTCACTTACAACCCAGGGTTTGCTACAGAAGTTGTAGATGGAGTGCAGGGAGTTGATGCTTGGCACACTGCCATACTGCAGACCAATCACAAGGCTTCTGAAGTCTTCTCCTGGGGTCATGCTATAGGCATGCTGGCGAATCAGGATGAAATCTGGCTTGAAGGACCTGTAAAATCAACAAGGACACAGTGCCATTAAGCGCCATTATTACAGGAGACCTCCTGGTGCCTTTTTTTTTTTTTTTTTTACCCCACAGCCTGGCTGAAGTATGCAAGTCTGGGCGAAAGTCTGGGGTGGTGGTGTCAGAAGAAAGCATGAGAAGTGCATAGAAGTAAAAGTTGTTGATCCAAGTTGCCTTAGCCACCAACAAGTCTAGTATTTCTTGTCATAAATTTGTGTACCTGAAATACCCTTAAGATATACTGCAAACAGGAAGGAACGTATTGAAGAAAAACAGACAGATGGCAAAAATCTTAGGTTTTTTTTAGCCAGAAAACAGGCCTTGGGTTCATGAGCATGAAGGTGTAAGTAACATCTCTGTAGAACAAACAGGAAGGTATTGAAGCTATTGAAGAAAAACTATTTCAGATGTTTGACTTTGCTGTGACCTTGACCCTGTTTGGATCAAGTCCAAAATCTAATCAGTTCATGTGCTAGTTGGTAGCTATAATGATAATTCCAGATAAATCCTTCAAACATTCAACCACACTTTCCTGAGATATCATGCTGAGATATCAAACAGAACGCCTCCACCACGTAGTGACGCTGGTCATTTTTACCCTCATCCCGACAGTAAAACACGAATCTTTCTCTAATGTAGGACGGTAACAAAAGATGACCAAGGTTTACACCGGTTTTCAAGATCTCGATAAACAGAGCACAAAATGAAATGAATTGCTTCTCTGTGCTCCTGCATACCTTCCCAATCGTAAAACCTCTAAGATTATATAATCAAGACTAAACACCAGAGCTAACGATGCATTAAATAAGCACACAGTCCCACTATGTTAATTCACACATGCTGTAATGGTAGATGTTTTTTTCAATGTTATCTTCTTCTTGTGGAGTTTGTGCTGTAAAATACTTTTGTAGTTTTCTAAGTTTTAAATCATTTGTTTGAATTTGCACTTCATTCAACGTTTGATGTTTTTAAATGTGCTGCAAATCTGACAGCCAGCTCATAGTTCCATAGTTCACATGTGGAGTTTTGCATGCTCTTCCTGCGTTTGCATGGGTTTTCTGTGGGTTCTCCAGTTTCCTGCTGCCTCTCAAGAAAATACTGGTAGGTGAACTGGCCCCTCTAAATTACCCCTTGGTGTGAAGGTGAAAATGGGTGTGTTTGTGATGCCCTGCAATGGAAAGGGCATTCTCATCCCAGGGTGTATTCCCGCCTGGTCCCAATTGTTTCCAGGATAGGCATATGATCTGGGATGAAGGTGGCACCAGAATGATAGAAAGCTGATGTGTGTTTTAGATTCAACCTTTGTGACTTATCTATCTAATCAGACTAATCTGCCTCATTACAAACTGTTGTTGGATGACACTAACTGGATGCATTGCTTACAGGGTTTGATTAAGATAAACCCAAACCTACAGTGCACAGAGAATACAGTGGGCTAACATGATTGCTTTCACCCAAACACACATGAATACTTACAGAGAACCCAGGTGTCATCTCTTGTGAAATCTGACGACACAACTCGCAGTTGTAATCCATTAAATGGGTTGCCAGGAGATGAGTCAGTGAATCCAGACTTACGTTCTTCACTCTTACATTTATACACCTCTACCATTAGTTACCCTGATCAGATTAATAACTGAATAATAAGCTGTAAGCAAAGTCACAAAAATCTTAGTATAAATACAACCAAATAACATGGTCAGTAAGGCTCAAATCATTACTGATGTAGTGACCATGTTTAAAACGTTGTCCATTTTTCCCCATTGTAGACCTTATTCCTTATTCCTCCCTTATTCCTGAGAGAACACTGTTTAACAATAAAGCTTTGTTTCCTAAATATTTAAACAACATTCTGTATAGAATATTTACCCTTTTGTACACTGAAAGAGAAATCCCAAAGTGTCACTGCTTCTGTACTAATTGCAGTCCAGGATATGACGTACAGGGACAAACTAAGAGGAGAGCATTGTGGCTGTATGTTCTACTTGCATTCAACAGTTTTTCTCTCAACATTTGTACTCTCAATCCACACAGCTGGCACAGGAAAAGACTGAACAAAAAAGATTACCTCGAACAGTGGAGTAAAAATAAAGTTAAAGGGGAGAACACGTGAGGGCTGGATGTTGTAACGGGCAGAGCCAGTGGTAAACACACAGCCTATTTTGGGAAGGCTTCAGTAGGGATGAACTCAGTGCTACATATCCAGCTCACCGACTGGGTGGAAGTGTCCCAGAAGTATGCAGAGCTTTATTACCAAGTGCAAATTGCTGGGATCTGTATTATCCCCAACACACACACACACACACACACACACACACACACACACACACACGCTTGCCTGTCTTACTATCCTTGTCATGACCTGTCATTGACAGAACATTTAATGCAGCTCATTAATGCTATGCTGCACCTAAATCTAACCATATCCTTAACTTTAGTAACCAAAATAAGACCTTTTGGCTCTTTAAATAAAAACTACAGCTTTTGTTAAAATGCAGCTTTCCTCATGGGGACCAGCCAAATGTCCCATTAAGGGCAAAAACCGTAGATATTCCTATCCTTGTGGGGATATATCATGGCCCCCTATCCTATCATGGCCGCCTTTTCCCCTAAGATATAAAAACATGCCCACACACACACCTACACATCTGGAGACCTCTGTACTGAAACAGTATTACACTGTCTTCTTTAAATTCTTCACACTTTTTAATGCCAAACTTCCAGTGTAGCCATTTTTACCTCAACCCTTGACACATGTGGCAGAAAATGAAAAAAAGCTGCAGGTGCTCTTCTTTAGTTTACGTTTTGTGTCTGTAAGGTCCTATAAGTCCGTGGCTCGACGGAAGCCATACACCATGTGTATCTGGGTCATAAAGCATCACAAGTATACATCCTTGAGTGAATTCAGCTAGCTGGAGTTAATTATGTTGATAAAAAGCCAGCAAATCTAAAAGGAGAAGCTGTGATTTCTGTGGTTGAATTCATTTGAAGTCAGGAATATATTGCAGTATATATATATACATTCTACAGCACCATTAGTTCCTAGGGATAATCAATCATAGGTGTCACTTATCCTTCGATGAACCTTAAACCGGTTTGAACTTTTACGACATAAATCAGATAGACAGGGGTTCTCAAATGTTTTTGTAACCCTTTGTCTATATTAGAGTCATAGAGCTTTTTATTTCTGAACTTTCCACAGACCGAAAACATTATGTCCAAGTTTATTTGTATTATTTATATTTGAAGAAAAAGTGTGATCTCTGTGACTTTGATCAGGGCATGGTTGTTGGTGCCAGATGGGCTGGTCTGGCTATTTCAGAAACTGTTGCTCTCCTGGGAATGTCACACACAACATTCTCTACAGTTTACACAGAATGATATGAAAAACAAAATACACTGAATGAGCGACAGTTCTGTGGGTGGAAATGCCTTGTTGATAGGAGAGGCCTGAGGAAAATGGCCAGATTGGTTCAAGCTGCCAGGAAGGATATAGCAACTCAAATAATTACGCTTTACAACCATGGTGAACAAAACATCGAACT